>OU612043.1:81300020-81510340 GCA_914767935.1 Coremacera marginata
GTATAAGCTGCAGTATAACTCCTTTTATAAAACTTATAACAGTTTCGGTCCCTGGTTTAAAGTCAATCGAAGAGAGTCAAATCCGACACAGTGTATCTTGTAGACGATCAAAAAAATTCAATATTTTCGACCAAAAATTTGTTCAGCGATGATACCCATTTCTGTTTTAATAGCTTCGTCAAAAAGTAAAATGGCAGTATTTGGGCTTAAGAGCAAATCGATAAAGTTAAAAAGCTGCCACTACATCCTGACAAAAGAACAGTTCATTTCACGCTTCGGACCTCCCAATTGGTGGCCTAGGTCATGTAATACAACACTTTTAGACTTTTTTCTTTGAGGTCAAGTAAAGTCCAAACTCTTCACGGATAGCCCCCGCCTAAAATTATGCAATTGGAAGCCAACATTACAAGCTTCATTCGTTAAATGCCACTCGAAATGCTCTAACCCTTCATCGAAAATTTTAACTTCAGACTGGACCATTTTTGCCGTAGTTATGGCAAACATTTGAAAGAAATAATCTTAAATAAATAAATTGCAAGAGTATTCTTTTCTATGATAATAATAATTACCCGATAAAATTGAATTTTTTTTTTCTTTTTGAAACAAAAAAATACCACTACAATTATTATTATGGCAACATACTCATATTTGTGATATTAAAAAATTTACAATATCTACTACGTAATGGATGATGGTTAAGTGTGTGTTTAGCTAGTAACGTAAAGGACGCATGAAGAAATTTAAAAGATTTTTAATTCCTGAAACCAACGAAATCATTAAAAAATATTAACATTTTTGTGTTTATTTCAAATGCAGCAGCTCTAAAAAAATAGTTGGATAACGAAAAAATCATCAAAAGCAATGTCAAGAGCAGAAACGCTGTTGAAGTATACATTTGGCTTAAACTTAATTAAGCAGAAAAAACATGAAAAAATATCTGAACAGCGTCAAATATGTACATAATCCACAGACACCGCATCATCTAAATGACAGTGTGAATCACTTGAAACTTAAGACAAAAAAAAATAAATACAAAAAATACAAAAATGTTCATCGCCACCACGCATCAAACGTAAATAGGGATACAAACACAAAAACTAAAACTAAAGGCATAAAGTAGGTACTTTTGTACTTAATAAAGAACTGTAATGGGAGAGGGTCAATGTCAATGCTATAAATAATACTACTTTTATAGTACGAGCAGTAGCTGTTCTAGTGGTTGTTGTTATAGTAATTGTTTTATTTTCGTCTTGGTATAACGAACATGCTACACATGCAGCTAAATATAAGCGTTGCAACAGTGCTGATTATTAATGTACAACAACAAGTTGATGTTTTGTGTTTGCACACTTAAATGCAACCATAATCAAAGGTGTTTTTTTTAATGAAGGCAAATGCAATTGTATGTGAAGTAGGTAAAAATGGGAACATAAAGCAAGAAAATCACTCAAGTTGTATAGAGAAGTGGAAATAATAGACGTTTATGCAGGTATTACCATAAAGCTCAATAACAGTATACTAACAACAATAATTAAGTTAATGATGATGCAGTAGTTAAATTGGGAGATAAAAGCTACAAGATGTTGTGACGCAAATACGAGCTACATTTTATAAACACTGAATAGTATATGAAAGTAATTATTAAGTTTTTAAGCGAAATGGACATATAACTGGAATTTTTATTGCATAATTTTAGACGCCAATAAAAAAAGAGCTGTATTGTTTGCTATAATAATATGTAGAGTTTGAAAATAAAATTTCATCAAATCGACTCACAAGAGTTTTTATAATATTTAAGGATCTATTTTTTAGTTGGGATTTCCATCAGCCAGCCAGTATTTAATTTTATTGCATATCATTATATTTTTATTTCGGATATCATTTTCGAAATATTTTTTCTTATATTATAAAGCGAGTGCTTCTAGTCTGGCTCGGCCTTTGCGCAACCTGTTTAACATCTCCTACAGGACAGGAGTATTTCCATCTTGTTGGAAGGTCGCAAGGGTCTAGCCGGTACCAAAAAAGGGCGATGCCACGAACCTTGCAAACTACCGATATGCTCTTCGCTCGCCAAAGTTATGGAGAGCCTAATTAACTTCAACCTTATGAACTATCTGGAGCACAATGAATTGCTTAGTGACCGTCAATATGGTTTTCGTAGGGCCCGCTCTACTGGTGACCTTATGGCTTTCCTAACTGAAAAATGGAACCAATGCGTTCACTTATTCGGTGAGAGCAGAGTTGTTGCTCTGGATATTTCGAGTGTGGCATAAAGCGCTCGTGTCTTAACAAATTGAATATGGTGTCGGTGGTAACTTTGTTCGGTGGATCACGTGCTTTCTATTGAATAGAACGATCCATGTTGTAGTCGATGGCATATCGTCCAGAGAGCACGCCATCAACGCAGGTGTACCGCAGGGCTCAGATCTATCGCCAACTTTGTTCCTGGTTTTTATCAACGACCTTCTGTCGTTGGAAGGTGGAAGGTATTTTCGAATTGATGTGCACAATATAATTTTTATTCGAATATATTGTCATTTAGATAGGTAAAACTAAGAAAATGTAAAAACCCTTTTTTCCTAATGGGACAATGAGAAACCAACAACAAAATACATAGCGACACAGGGGTAAAAATCAATATGAAATCAATAGGAAAAAAGTGATTGTCTATTTGATAATCACCTTACATGGAGCAAAAGCGACGATTTTGATTGTCAACTATGAATTATCACTTTAGCCGATACCACCCCAGCTTTATTAAACGTCGTTACTATAGTATACACGAGCAAAAGTAGAAGGCGAGAGAATCGCATACAATTCAAAAGAGCTGTTCATCATTATTGTTGTTAGTGCTTTCTCTTAATTTCTCTCTCCACAAAATAAATTTGCCACTGCGTCAGCGTCAAAAAACAAAACTGTTAAACTGCTGCTTGCTTCATATAACACATGCAAACCCATTTATAATTGCTTATTTTGCTCCATACTTCTGTTCAGGCTATCGGTTGGTGCTTTCAGCAAAAAAACAAAAGAAAAATCGATTTTGATATGGCCGAATTTCGGTTACGGACGATACTAGAATTCAATAATAAATAGCCGAATCCGAGATCTTGTATTCGTTTCAAAACGTCAAAAATCGAATCCGCTGATATTTAGATATGTTAAAGATAAAAATGTGGAGTCTCATATACATAAAAATATTTATTTTTTTCAATAAATAATTATTAATTTTAATAAATAATAGTTAATTATTATTTATTAAATAGTAAAATTAATTAATTTTTTATATTTATTTTAAAAATATTAAAAAAAGTAAATAAAAAACCTGGGTGCAGTCGTCAGAATTGCCAACGGAAGCGTTAGCTTCTTAGCATTAGATCTAAAATCAAATATAGTATTGATTGAAGGAATAAACACACTTTTAAGTTGATACAATTTTTTCAAGTTTATTAATGAAATTGATAGCAAAAAATTTTTGATTTAAGCAAAACTTATGAATCTTAATAAAAAGCTAAGTTAAAAAAAAACGAAATGGCCATTTCAGCCCTTGAAAGGATTTTGACCGAGTTTCTTATGATCAATTGTGTTGTGCGTGTTGTGAAATGTTTGAACACAAATGATCGAGAACTGGACCTACATGTTTTGTGCCGACTCCGAACGGCTTATGTTCTCAAGGAACTTTTCATGACAGCTAGCTTAGCTAAAAGCTAAGTATGCAGTTTAATTAGATATGTCCACGGCTCGGATTTTGATGCCCTTAAGAAAATCCAAAAAATGTATAAACCTAAAAGTGTGTGCGTGTTTATTTCTTCAATCAATACTATATTTGATTTTACATCTAATGCTAAGAAGCTAACGTTTCCTTCGGCAGTCCTGACGACTGCCCCCCGGTTTTTTCGGCTGTGCGAATAACCGCTCAAAAGAAAATCGCCCAAAGTGCCAAAATGAACAATCGCCCAAAAATTAGGCTACAAATTTTCGATTTTGAAGTAGCAATTTCGATTTGGTCTATTTGATGCAACATAATTTTGGGCGATTGTTCATAATGAACGAATGAATAATCGCCCAACATTAATTTTTGGGCGATTATTCATTTTATTAAATAGGTCTGAAAATGTATGTTTATGCAAAAAGTAAACTGTTGAAGTGTTTATATAATAACACTTTACATGTTATGCACTTTTGACGGTTCACCCTCCTACGAAATAACTAAAACGTAAGTATAAAGAAGTATTAACCATCAAAATTCGATTTGAAGCTGTGGAATTCACTGCCGAACAATATAAAATTGGTTTCCAATCGATTAACCTTTAAGCAATTGATACTCAAATCTATATATTAATACGCAAACAAAAAAGTTTGTGATCCCTTTTACCTGTGCTAACTTCAACATATTCAAATAAAGCTTATATCGATGGAAAGGTATTTTCGAGTAGATGTGCACAATATAATTTCTATTTGAATATATTGTCAATAAGATAGGTAAAACGAACCGAATGTAGAAATCTTTTTTCCAAATGGGACAATGAGAAAGCAACAACAAAATACATAGTGGCACAGCTCTATTAAACATCGTTGCTATAGCATACACGAGCAAGAGAAGAATGCGAGAGAGTCGTAGACACTTCAAAAGAGTTTTGCAATAATGATTGTTATTGGTGCTTTCTCTTAATTTCTCTCTCAACAAAATAAATTTGCCACCGTGACAGCGTCAAAAAACTGCTAAACTGCCGCTTGCTTCATATAACACATCTAAATACATTTATAATTGTTTATTTTGTTCAATATGTACTTCTGTTCAGGCTATGGGTTGGTACGTTCAGCAAAAAAACAAAAGAAAAACCGATCTTGATATGGCCGGATTTCGGCCACAGGCGATACTAGTATTTTTCTTAATGCAATACTCTTGTCAACTCAACTTTAAGACTAAGCTCAATCATAATCTTTTATCTTCAGTTTCTTTTTCATATATTTTCCTTAAGTCGATAATTTCATAAGTTAAAATATCTTAAATTTAATTATATTATTTTTGTTTTCCTTAAATTACACTATATTAACTTTCTAACGTATATATTACAATTGTTTTATTATTATATTACAACATTTTTTTTTTGTTTTTAACTCCATTAAGTTTTATTTAATTTTAATAATACTTAAATTTTTCAAAATGTTGTTATGTATGACACATGTAATTTCCGCTGTCAATGTGGCACTTAAAAAATTCAATCATAATTGTCAACAATTAAGCTAATAATAAATAACATATATATATTCATAAATTATTTTTTTTTGTACTCATGTGAAGTGTTACCAATTTTGGAGATCACTTTGAAATATTTGTCTTCGAAATTGAAAAAAATTAATCATTTCAGAAAAAGTGTGTAAATATATTTTTGTGATTAAGAAAAAGTGGGCGTATATACAAAAATTATTCTTTATATTATACTTACGCTTTGGTAATTTCGTAAAAGGGTGAACCGTCAAATGTATGAATAACATGTAAAGTGTGATATTTTGGCTAATAGCTTATTATATATTGAACCTTAAATACAAAACAGTCACAACTCAAAATTTACAAATTTTTACTTTTTTTCGTAAAACTATAACTAACTAATTTTGTACACATCTTCTTTCTCTATAATTTAAAAAAAAAAAGTTTTGGCTCATTGTTTTGTATGGAGTTCCTTCAAAAATAAAATTGTTTTTTTGCTTCTCCTAGAAATTAAAAAAATTTGGGTTGTGACTGTTTAGTATTTAGTGTGCGATATGACGAGTGAAGAAGGGTGAAATAAAATGCCTTCCATATTTTCCAGTTGTTGGGTAATTGTTCTATATGTTTTTGGGCAAATATACATTATGAATAAGTACCCTATATTTTGGGATATTGTTCATTTCAAATTTGGGTGATTATTTGCAGTTTTGGGCGATTGTGCATCCTCGTTTTGTGCGGTTTTTCATTATGAATAAAAGGCCAAATATTTGGGTGATTTTTCATTTTGGCACTTTGGGCGATTTTCTCTTGGGCGATTATTTGCACAGCCGGACAATAGATGGTTATTTATTTTGATAATTCGAAATTGTGAATAGTAATATCTGCAACATAACGAAGGTGCAAACATTTTAATTAGAAAGTATAAAAAATATATTCAGTAATTTTAGACACTATGGCACTTTTATGGTTTTTTGGGGCATTTTTAATGCTTTAATAGGAAATTAGGTAATTTTTAGAAGTTTTTAATGGCATCAAAATCCAAACCCTGGTCATCGCCATTAAACTAATTTACTGTGTAATTTGTTCTATGAGTTTTAGCTTCAAATAGTATATTTGTCCTCAAAGATCTTGGAGGCTCATAAAAAACAAAATGATCTCGTAAGCCACTACAATTTATTTTACCAGAAAGAATGTTGTATACGAATAACAGATAGTACGACGTTCTTCTGTCATTTAAAGACTGCAAGCCAAGGAGCTTGCGCTGAGAATTATAGGAAGGAAGACCGTTCGGCCAATACATTTTTTTAAGTGCATATCTGGTTATGCTCTGCTGAACTCGTTAAATACCATTTGAATGCTCAACATAAAAAGGATTCCAAATGGTGGAGCAGTATTCAATCACACTACGAACCAGTGCTACGTAAAGTGTTTTGACTGTCATTGGGTCTCTAAAGTTTTGCGTATTTCTCTTTATAAATCCGACCATAGCGTAAGATTTTGAGATTATATAATCAATGTGACAGTTGAAACTAAAATTAGATTGGAATATTACACCAAGAATCACCGAGAAAATCTTTACGAGAGATTTTCAAAAAGAGTTTAACATCATCGGCGAACATTAAACATTTAGAGAATTCAAAGTATTTAGGTAAATCATTTATGAAAATTAGAAAGAGTAAGGGTCCACAGTGAGTGCCTTGAGGAATTTCAGATGAGGCATCAATACATCATCAATAAATCATTTCCAATTTCTAAGAATAATGGTGTCGAAAAAAGCAAGTGGCGTTTTTGAGATGCCACTCAAGCAAATCACAGAACGTAGTGAAAAGCTTAGCTTCAAAATAAAAAAAAATAAAAAATCCAAAAGTCGGAAAAAACGTTATAACTGTTGGAGCATATTTTTTTTAAATAATGTATAAATTACCCAATATTTAGTTAATTTATCGCCAAATAAAAATTGCCAAGTTACATGTAAAACTTAGGCGTTTTAATGATGAACTTGGGAGGCTGAAAACTGCCAAAGTCAGCTTATAAATTATACTAGGTTTTTTGTTAATTTAACATAACCTTTTTTCTCGGTGAAATAATGAAAGTCTGATAGTGTTAACACAATTTTATTTGTTATGACTTCTCTAACAACAAAGCATACGATTTGTTTGGCATAAGAATTGTTTCTATTTCTATCAGAGAAGTCAGATCAAAATTTATTTTTTAACTTTTTATCCGATGTATGAAAAAAATATTAAATATTTCCATACACAATGAAACATAAATTAAGCAGCTTTTTTATGTTTCGCATGTGTGCCAATTTTCTGAGACAGAAATTCATATTAAGTCATTTCTAAGTCTGTAGAAAGTCGGATAGTTATATGCTTTCGCAGATAGTCTGAAGCAGATTTTAGTTCTTACGAATTTGAAGGCTTTTTACATATGTGCATGAAGTTAGCTTCTCCACTTTTTAATTATATTTTAAAAACGTATGACCTACGATGTGCTCGATGTGTACTATCATGTGCTGCATAGGAAAATGCATTTTTTTTAATGGTATAATATTTATGAGGTAGAGCTGTTTTCAATGAAATTACGTATTCCAAATTAATGAAAATAGTTAACATTTATGTAAAGACAACACCAAAAACCAGAATAAAAAAAGAAACATCTAGATATTCCCTGAAAGGAGTCTTTAATAAATGAATGAGATCAAAGTTTTCATTTATTTTCACTCCATAAGTTACACAATCCAACAAGTTGAGATTTGTGATTGCGACAATCTAGCCATGGTAAATTTCTTAAAGAGAACGTCATGCAGTCGAGCATGCCTGAGTGTTTTAATCAATATCAGTTTTTGCGCGACAAATATAAAAACGTTAAGAACTACACATGTTATGTCTATGACAGAGTTGTTTCAAATAACATGTCACGTTCAAAACGTCTACACAGGAATGTCCCATACCCTCTATCTATCTCCCTATTTGAAGATTTTTGGTAAATTATTCAATAATTCACAGAAGTATTGAAAGAACCGTAACGGATTTGTACAATTTTTTTCATCAAAAAATTTGGGAGGTCTTCAACTAAATAAACCTACGTAAGTGTTTCACTTAAACCAAAAATGAAGTTATTTTTGAACAGTGTTATTTTTAATAAATAATAAAGAAACACTTCAATTTTTAATTTTTCACATACATATCTAACGTCTACTTTTAACTTATCTAAAGCGCTCTAACATTTTTATAGTATATATCGCACTCTATCTACAAGACAGGCACAACTCAAAATTTACAAATTTTTTTTTTAATGTTAAACTAACCGTAGTGATTACCTCCATCAACTATCAGAATTGTTCAGTTCTCTTCTTATTCTTTAATTAAAAAAAAAAAAAATCATTTTGTCTCATAGTTTTGTATGGAGTCCGTTGAAAAAAAAAATTTATTTTGCTTCTCCTGAAAATTTAAAAATTTTGAGTTGTGCTCTTTTGTAGATAGTGAGCGATATGCTAGCACGAAAAATAACCTTTTTGCTTTTATAGACTCACTCCAAAAATAACCCAACTTGCTTTGGTGTTCTAACTAACCGATGTTAGATCATGCCATGTGTTTTTAAATCAACATAATTTTAAAATGAATACATTTTAGGATAATTTTATGCGAACGTTATGAGCTTTATACTTTGTTTTATATTTTATTTTACTTTAACGCATGTTTGACTTTTATTTTAAAGTTTTGCAAAACTAACATACAGCTTTTATTTTAATTCCTACAAATTTGTTTGATTTTATTTGTTTAGGTTTCGAAAAAATTTTGCATGAAGAAGATGAAAACTGTAACGAAAACTATACTAATTCTTAAAGTAAAATGAAATTATATTGTTTTGTTGAATGTACATTCAATGTGTATAAACACACGAACTCACAATCAGGGATAACCAACGAGGCCAACCCATAAAGCAGTCATAAAGAAGGGTTGATGGCGAAAGTGAAAAGATTTTAATGAAATATTGGCAGCATATAAGTCAAAAAATAAGGAAAGTGAAGAGACATAAAAATCAACAACCAACAACAGCGAAGTGCTTATAAACTGATTTTAGTAAGGAAGCATATGAGCAAAAAATCAATGTTAAATACATATAAAATGTGTGGGTGTAAGTGTGTGTTCGGGTACTTCTTCGCGTATGTTAAGCAGCATGTTCGACATTCAATGTCAAATCTTGCTTTGTATTTGTTGCTTTGCGCCTAAAATTAGGCAACTTAAGATAAGGGCCCACTTTCATAGAACCCACAGCATAAATATGTATATAAAAACCCAAAAAGAATTTGTTTGTAGAATTTGAGTGTAGCCCCTTTTGAAGGCTTTTTTTCAATGGCATTTATAAAGGCTAAAACCAAAATTCATTAAAATTATTTCGAAACTTTTTTGTTGGAACCTTGGAAAATATAGAAGAACACGTCAATAAGTTGCGAATAGAATTAGCCGATGCGTTTGTTGAGGCATAATTATAGGCACTCAAATGGCATATATATAAATTGCAAAGTAATGTTTTACTAAGCAGTATGGATAGAATTATTTTCGGTCTTAAATAAAAATTGTTAGCTTTATTTGGTTTTGCATACCTTTTTAGATATTTAACGATTTTAGGTTATTTTAATCAGGAAGAACTGAATTAATATAACACAAAAAAACCTTGCAGGAGCTGGATTAAACTGAGTTTAAATATTTTAATCTACTTCTAGAATATGTTTCAACTACTCATTATCGATGTATAAGACTATTTTATATAATAAAAACGTATTATTTTATTAGAAAAAAATTATAAAATATTACGAACTTTTTTGAGTTTGGATGATTTTAGGCATTAAAGGACTTGTTTGGGCTTGAAATAACGGTATTGATTTAAAAATTGATTTAAAGGTAGATATTGATTTAAACAATTTTTGCATATTTAATAAGAAAAAATATTTTTGTGACTTTTTTCTTCGTAAGGGGCTGTTCATAAATTACGTAACATGTTTTAGGCCAATTTTAGATCACCTCTCCCCTATGTCCCACTTCAGTTCAGCAAAAAAATGTTTGCTGCTCCTGCTCTATATCTGACTCTATATCTTTGTTTTTTGAAGCTGCTACACTTGTTGAAAGTGTTTCAAATTAAAGCAAAATTTACAATACGTGACGTAACGCACGACCGACCTCTCTCTCGCCCCATTTCATACTCCGTCGCAAATACTTGACCCCTCCACCCTCCCTAAACGAGTTACGTAATTTATGAACAGCCCCTAATAATAAAATCCCTGAGGCGCCAAGAAAAAAGTTTTTTTTTGACGGGCAAGATATATCAAATATGGAAAATCTGAAAAAAAAAATTTACTGACAATTTTTAGAAATTTTTGATTTATAAAAAAATGGTGGCTCGGGGAAGTCAAAATTTTAAAAAATAATTTTTGATGGTATTTTGATGGTAAAAGTATACGAGTTTGGAGACTTAAAAAATTTTGATGTAAGTCCCTAAAAAACAAGTTGCTTAAGGCCCACAAAAAATTTCAAGTCAATCGGCCGATTAGTTTTTGAGTACTCTTGCCCGCCGATTTTTTTCTTGGTACCGTAGGGATTTTATTATTTCGAAGAAATGACATAAAAAAAAAACAATGGATGTTTTCATTTTTTTTTAATGATTTTTTTATAAAAGTTTAAATAACATAAATTCAACTCATTTAACAAATCAAGATAACCCTTTTTTCTCAAAAGGTTTCGAAACTTAAAACTTTTCGGTTATTTACTTTAATTTTACAATTATTAAAACAATATTCCCTCCTCTGCATTTATATTTTTAAATTTTTCTTTAGTTTTGTTGATATATATATTTTGTTTCTCTTTTTATTGTTATTTATACAATACTTATTTTTCAGTATTTTCAATATATATGTTCTTAATTTTTATCAAAAATGTTTTAATTTTTTATTTATTGTTTCCCTTTTTATTTTTTTATTCGCTTTACATTCTTTACTCATTATTTTTTATATGGTTTTTGATTTTAATTTAATTTTTATATTATTTGTTTAACATTTAAGTTTTTCATTATTAAAACTATTACTGTTTGCTTTAATTTTACAATGTTTTTCTTCTGTATAATTTTTTACAATAATAAAATTTCTTTCAGTTTTTATCTTTACTTTAATTTAAAATATTTCTTTTATTTTCACTTTGTAAAGTCATTGAATTTTTGTTTTTGGTTTTTCTTAATATTAATTAAGAAAAAACAAAAAATTCGGCCGTATTTTGTAAAACGCAAGCGATCTCGCCACTCGGGGTTTTTTTGTCTGGCAATAAATTTCAGTGGAAGATTCAGTGAGAGAAAAAGAGTTTGTTTTACTTCATATAAAAACGGAATTGCCAGACAAAAAACCCACAGTGACGTGATCGCTTGCGTTTTACAAAATACGGCCATTAATTAAGAAAAACTAAAAAAATTTTATGACTTAAAAAAGTGAAAATAAAAGAAATATTTAAAATTAAAGTTAATACAGCCATTAATTTTTTATTATATTTGAATTTTTTTTTTTTTTCATTTCGGTTATTACTAATTTTTATATATATATTTATTTATTTATTAATTCAGTCTACGGATTAAAATCTAACATACTAATACATTTAATTAAATACAGTGAATAAATTTAATACTCATTTACATCGAAATTTATTACTTGAGAAAGACTATTGCACAAATCAACGCACCTAGCAATTGGCTCATTAGCAGCATAAATTGTCCTTTGAAAGGAATCCGAGACTAATCTGTTATTTCTTAAAGCTCTGGGGGGGTTATAAACACGAAATAAACTAGATAGTTCTGCACACACTATTTTACCCGAAACAATATTGTATGCAAACAATAACGAAAAAACCTTACGCCTGCCCTGAAGGGAAGTTAGCCCAAGAAATTTACGTCTAGCTATATATGAAGGGAGACCATCCGGCCAACACATTTTACTTAAGGCATATTTAGTCAAACGTTTTTGGACACTTTCAATTTTATTAGAATGAACATCAAAATATGGATTCCAAATCAGGCAGCAGTAATCCAAATGACTTCGAATTAAAGCCACATATAGAGCCTTAACCGTCAAAGGATCTTTAAAGTCTTGCGTATTTCTTTTAATAAAACCAAGCTTAGAGTATGATTTAGCTACAATAAGGTCAATATGATTGGTAAATTTAAGCTTAGAGTCAAATATCACACCCAAGTCTTTGACTTCGTTTTTACGAGTAATATGACAATTATTGACTGAGTAATCGAACGTTATTCGGTCGGCACATTTAGTATATGACACAACACTGCACTTATTAATATTTAATAATAGTTTATTAGAAACACAACAATTATTTAAAACATCTAAATCCGACTGCAGGTTGTGACAGTCTGAAAGCATAGAAATTTTTAGAAATAATTTAACATCATCCGCAAACATAAGACATTTTGAGTGTTGAAAGTGCTGCGGTAAATCATTGATAAAAATTAAAAAAAAGAAGCGGTCCACAGTGGGTACCTTGGGGTATACCAGAAAAAGCATCCACCAAAATATCGGATTTTAAAGAACCAATTTTAACAAAAAGTTTTCTGTTCGTTAAGAAACTTTTAAAGAATTTAACAAGATGGTCAGAGTCTCCAAACTGCTTCAACTTATTTAAAAGAATGAGGTGGTCTACTTTATCAAATGCCTTTGAAAAGTCAGTGTAAATAACATCCAACTGGCTATGCTGCTCAAAGCTGCTGATTATTTGATTTGTAATCAACGCTAAATTTGTACATGTTGACCTCCCTGGCAGGAATCTATGTTGTAGTGAACTTATGTGGTTTTTTATACAATACAATAGCTTGGCTTTGATGATATCATCGAATAGTTTAGCAAAAATACCCTGTTTGACAATTGCTCTATAATTAACTACATTGCATCGATAGCCGGATTTAAAAATCGGAGCTATCGAACAAGTTTTCCAACATTCTAGAAAGGTGCATTCATTTAAACAAACATATTTGTTTTAATTGTTTATTATTAATGTTTTTTCTAAATAATCTTGAATCGTAATATTTTGTTTAGATTACTTCTCCCATGACTATTAAAACACTTTTTCCTAATCTATTGTTTTTGATAAAAAATTATTGAAAAAATTATTTTTTTATTTTTTGTGTCTTTCAATGTTTGTATAAATAATTTTTGATAATTTTTTTTTTTGTTCAATTTTACATTTTATATATAAAATTTTCATATTTCATTCTATAAATTTGAAAATTTTACTTAATTTATTTCGAATTTTGTGATATTTAATATTTTTATTTATTTAGTTTTTATATTTTTGATTTGTTATTTTTGTTTTATTTGTTTTTATTTCTTAAATTTATATATTATTTTTGACTATGAAATTATTTATTTCTTAATACTTTCATTTATTTGTTAAGTTTATTTCTTAAAAAAAAAAACGAAAAGGCCATTACAGCTTTTGAAAGGACTTTGACCGAGCTTCTTATGATCAATTGTGTTGTGCGTGTTGTGAAAGTGTTTGAACACAAATGGTCGAGAACTGGACATACAAGCTTTATGCCGGCTCGGAACGGCTTGTTCTCAAGAAGCTTTTCATGACAGTCTGCAGAGAGGTGACGGCCGAACAGAAAAATTAATTCAATTAAAAAACATTCTGTGTCAGATGGGATTTGAACCTGGGTTCTATCACATACATGCTACTCACCTCAGTCAGTATGCCACGGCCGCCGCTACAGTTTATTTCTTTAATTTTATTTATTTTTTATTTGTGTTTGTATTTTTATATTTTTCTTTTATTTTAGCTTTTTTTTATTTTTATGTTTTCTATTTAAAATTTTTCGAAAATTCAATAAAAAAAGACATGTTTAAGTAAAGCTATTAAAAAAAAAATCTATATTTTCTTATTAAGAAAAAATATTGATATAATGATGAAGACATGTTAAACTTAAGCAGCTTGCAAAAATTCCAAAGTTTGACATTTACTATTAAAAGCTGCAGTTCATCTTCTTCATAAAGTCACTTCAGTTGCGATTACACCTTCAAAGCGATCGGACCTTTATTTGTGCATGTGAAAAATGTAATTAACATAAATCTCTATTGTCGACAAAAGTCTACTCTGGCACTGTTTAATTTAAAATAATCAAAAATAATATCACAACAAAATACCAAAATTAACAAAAACTCTTTAATAATGCACACGTTGCTGCATAGCGCGTGCATTTAAAAATGACGTAGCAAACAAATATACATTCACTTATAGTGAAGACAAAACGGCCATGCAACCTGGCAACAAGTACCAGTCTCTGGAGATAAACGTCACTTGCAAGCTTCTTCCCAATTTGAATGAACGAAAAAAGCAGAAAAAACAAACGAAGCAGTTTCATCAAAAAATAGATTTGCATTCTTGGCCAACGAAGAAAACGACGAGTCAGAAGAAGAAATTTTTACGCCAAAAGCTCCACCAATTTACATGCCAAACATAAGTAACATCTCTCAAATGAAAGCTGAGTTAACAACTGTTATTCCTAATGAAGAATTTAATTATAAATCTATAAAAGATGGCCAAATTCGGCTAATGATCAAAACTGTTGATTCGTATCGAAAAGTAGTTAAGCTTTTAGAAAAAACTGAAATAAATTTTCACTCGTATCAATTAAAGCAAGAAAGAGCATATAGGGTTGTAATCAAAGGTTTACACTCTATAGCCAATATCGACGATATCAAAAACGAGCTACTTTACTTAGGTCATAAAGTAAGAAATATTAGTAATACTAAAAGTCGTGTTACAAATCATCCATTGTCATTATTTTTAGTAGACCTTGACCCTAATAATAGCAATAAAGAAATCTATGAAACAAAATATATAAATATTGAGATTGTTGTCTAGAGCCCTCCAAAAAAGTCACGGACCTTGTTAAGTGCTATCGCTGCTAATTGTTCGGTCATACGAAAACATATTGTATTCAGATGCGTTAAGTGTGGGCTTTCTCTATCTCCCCCATGTTGCATGCACTGCCTGCAAAATTATGCAGCTAGCTATAGAGGTTGTAAAATTTACCAAGACCTTGTTAAAACAAGAGTACAGTACAACTCGAGAAATGTGAAAAACGCTCGTCAAGTATATACTCAATATAGGCAAGAAATAGATGCTGATACAAGCAACTTATTAACTACCTGTACAATAGATAAGCCATCATACTCCCAAGTTCTCAAATCTAATAGTTCATCGCAAAATGAAAACACTGTCATATTGTCTAAAATTGAAGGACAGTTAAATAAACAACTAGAATGAAAAATAATGTTATGAACATGATGAACCTTATAATAACTAAATTATGCAAATAAATCTAAGAATAGCTATATGGAACGCCAATGGGCTTTCCAATCATACACAGAAAGTCGAGTTATTCTTTTTTTCAAGTCATATTGATATATTTTTAATATCAGAAACACATTTCACAACCAGAACAATGAGTAAGTTCAGATAGCAATGAGTTAAGTTCGGATCATTCTCCACTTATCATCAGTTTCAACACAGACATTTCTCGCATTCAAAATCCACATATGATCTTTTCAAGTAGAACAGACGTTGCATCTTTTCAAAACTGCATTAACAGAAACTTGGATATTAGCATGTCAATTAATTCAGAGCTAGATCTAGAAGAAGCGATAAAGAAATTTACTTGCATTGTTCATGAAGCTGCTTTCCTGTCAACTCCAAAGCAAGTCAAATCAAAACAATGGTAACACAGTTTATTTAACAGCCAAAATGAGAGATCTAATAAGAAACAAAAGAAAACTGAGACGAATTTTGAAAAATAATAGAAATCCAATAGATAAAAGAATTCTGAACAATGCTACAAGTGAACCAAAAAAAAGGTTGAAAAAAATAAAACAAACAAAAACGTCGCACTTTATTAAACAATTAGATGCATTTGGTGAGAATGAACATAGTCTCTGGCGCGCCACAAAATACCTCAAGCGACCAGTTAAAAGAAACGTTCCAGTCCAAAGATAACAATAACTCTAAGTACAGAACAGATAGGAATAAGGCCAATGATTATTCCAAACATTTAGAAGACACCGTCAAGCCCTATAATTTAAATAGCCAATCGGACGTTGAAGGAGTTTTAGAATTTTTAGATTGCCCTTGTCAAATGAACCTACCAATACGACAAAACAAGTTCAGTTGTAATGAAAGCTCTTCCTAGGAAAGAAATCAAATTTCTCATAATATTATTTAATGCCATTCTGAGGCTTTACTTTGGAACCTTAAAACGTTGTAGCATTATATAGGCCAATTAGTTTGTTGGTAGTATTTTCAAACATTTTTGAAAAAATATTTCTTCGAAGATTATTGCCAATACTTGAAGGTCAAAGTGTTATCCCTGAGCACCAGTTCGGATTTTGGAAAAAACATGGAACTGCCGAGCAGTGTCATCGAAAAATAAAAGTTATACAAGACTTCTTTGAGCGTAAAGATGCATCATCATTAAGTAAAGAAAACAAAATTATACTCTATAAAACCATACTAAAGCCCATCTGGACATATGGCATACAGCTGTGGGGAACAGCTAGCAATTCAAAGGTTCCAGTCCAAAACTTTGAGAACAATTTAAAATGCTCCGTGGCTCGTAAGGGCTATGTTATGCTGGCGGTCATGGGTACGTCATGGGCATGCATTGTTGTTGTTTCAATGGATGTTGTTTCATCCATTAAAGAGCTGTATGAATGTGTTTGATACGATAAAGTGCATCGAGCATTTTATTGTCTTGTCTTCTATATACTTTATTCTTTAAAGCATAAGCAAACATAATACAGCATTCTCTCACAAAAAAGTGCTCACTCTACAGCGTTTGTTAGCCTCTCATCAAGATATGCACTTTCTTATTATTATTATTTCATTCGATACGATACGATCAAATAGAGATATCAATGCAAAAAACAACGAGCACACCAAGCAAAACAAATATGTTATAGAGAAATAACTGCATCCGATGTGATTTTTTTTTGCTCTGATATGAAGCAGAAAAACCTTTAAAACACAAAACAATAACAACATACATTGTTTGTTGACAATTTGTTGTTTTTTCGCTAATTTTATATTCGCTTTATGATTTTTACTTATTCTTTTCCATTGTCTTATCATTTTCAAAAGTAAGAATAAAGTAACCAAGAACTCAATGTCCAACACTGAGCATTTCAACACATTTCAACACATTTCAATTTTTCTTTATATGCTTGCTTTGATAAAGTGCTCGTTTTTCTTGTTTTCGTTAAGCTTTATGCTGATTTGTTCTTGCTCTCTATGTTGGTTATGTTTAAATACTGTTAAAGATGAGAGCTGAATAGAGTAAGCATGCGAACCACAAACAAATGTCTTGCAAACATACCCGCGCAGCTCTTTATTATCCATAAAGGTTAGACATCTGCATGAATTAATTCATTCAATGAATGCACAACCACATTCATGGGTATTTCTCATAACTCATGCCATTGGTTTTGCATGGAAGTTGATGAGAACAGCCACTGAAGTTATGTTCTGCTTCTTTGTGCCTCATCTTCTGACAGACTGCATTCGTTCATCCCATACAACAAAGCAACCCAATCTCACTCTGTTCATTACGAGAAAACAAGAAATGAAGAGCCATCGAGCAACGACTGCAGTGAGGGATGATAAGCAATATATTTTGAACAACCTTTATTCAGGCAACAGAGCTGAGAATTCATGAATTCGTTGGTAAATTCGAATGATTGCAATTAAAGTGTGTGTTTCGAGAAATGTATGTGGAAAGAAAACATGCATATTCTATGGCATTTAATGTTATTGAAAATGAAAATAATTTTAAGGTGTAATTTATTTAATTGTGTTTGTTGCATTTGCTAAAAAATGATAAAAAAACATTACTTTCGTATAAGAATATTATTTAAAATTTCTGTTTTTTCGTTTGTAAAATTGGGGATGATGGATTTCGGTGCAATTTAAGCCAAAAAAATGAGGAAAAAAAAACGGCACTTAAAACAAAACTATGCTAAAACGGATAGGCTTGTAAATGTAAAATGTTTGCATACTGAAAAATACAAAATGTCAGATAAAAATTAATCGAACACTTATATTTTTTAATGGACTATAAATTAATTATATTTAAAAATCATATGTTCAATGTTTTTGTTATATTATGTGCATAATATCGAAATTTTGTAAGCTAAAAATATCTTACAGCAGTTTAATACAATTTTATTTGGTGGGCTTAAAACGCTTTTTATCATGCACATAATTTTTGTCATGGAGGTATTAGCAAATATAAATTTTTTTTAATCATATAAAAGCATGGTGTTTTATTCCCATGACATTTTTCGAAATGTTTTTTGACATGCTGCCTTATTTTCACAAATTTTATACATGGTTTGATGTTTGATTCTATCAAAATAAAGCAGCCTATTTTTTCTGATTTTCCGGATGAGAACACCTTAATATATTCCACTATGACAAAAAGTATGAAGATTTTTTATTAAAATAATTCTTTTTTAAAATCAAAAAGTAAAAGTTATAACAAATTTTACCGTAAATACAAAAATATTTATGTTTCCCTTTGTTACAAACATAATAAAATTCAAATAAGTGTATATATTATGATCAATATAGATTAGACATCTGCACGAATACATCCGAACGCCTCATCAACACATTTGCTTGAAACACGTATACATACACTCTATCATTGTCAACAACCAACTACGAGTGAGTATCCCTATAGGAACGAACTAACTTGTTTTTGAAAACAACTAATTAAAAAACTAGTTTAAAATAAACCAGTATATGAACTACTTTGAATTATATTAAGGCGGCAACTACTATGATTTTGACATGTTTTAATTGCAAATTTTTATTAGATTACAAGCTTATATATATTTAACCATGTTATTTCATCAAATATTATTAACTTTAGGCCATCAGTAATACTTTTCAATTGGTTGTTTTAAAGTCATTAAAAAATAATATAAATAAAACTAATTTAACAAGTAGTTGAAAATATATGCAGACGAAAGTCAATTGACTTATTTAGCGGACATCACCATACAAAATAAGTTAGTTCGTTCTATGGGAAAAAGTCAGAATTTCAACTAGTTGTGGTTGACAAAAAACTACTTTATCAACTACTTTTAAATTAGTTGATTTTCCTACAGGGATACTACAGAACAAAAGTAAAACATTCAAGTACTGTACTCAAGACCGAAATGTTTTCAATATGAAACTTCCTCGCGTACTTGTGCTCGTATAAAAAGTACATGTATATAAGTTAGATTAAATAAAGGAATGTGAAAATAGTTCATACAAACCTTAAAAAGAATAAAATTGAATTTTTTAAATTTCAATACTTTTAAAAGAAAGTGAATAAAATAAACTAAATAAAATAAACTAAATAAAATAAACTAAATATAAAGTTGACCTTTTTAGACACGATTTTTTTAACTTGATTTTCATATCTATTTCGAGCTGTACAGCAAAATCTACTTGGTGTACTTGCAATGTTTTGGAAAGACAAAGTAGTCTGCATAAAAAATAGCTATGCAACCAACCGAAAGTTGTGTACCCACTCTGTTAAGATCCAACCGGATGTTGTACACTACTCGCTTCAGCATGTGTTAGATTTGAAAGTACTGTACACAAGTTTGAAAGATACTATAAAATGTGGTACAATACGAAAGTGTGCACTTTGCTGCAGGCAAAACAAATGTATTCATGCAGATGTCTAATATAGATCCATATTCGAGAAGATTGATATACATATAAAAAACATACATGAAGTTTGACATAAATGGCAACTTGAAATATATTGAAATTTTTTGTTTTAAAAAATAATGAAATAATTGGAGTTTGTAAAAAAACATAAAACACCCATTTTGATGCAAAATTTGGTGAAGAGTCTGATTATCTGAAGATATTGCTTCAGGTATCATATCGTTTAAATTTTAAAAGTTTCAACAATGATCTTTCGCGTCATTTAAAAAAAAATAAAATATTAAATAATAATTTGGCCACCTACGACATAACAGGTTTTAAAGTTGTGAAGTGTATTAGGTATAGATTTAGAAAATATTTCAATGAAATTACACCGAATTTTTTTAAAATTTGAATTTTTGCAATTTTCTGAATACAAGAAAAAATAGATTTTTTTCCAAAAGTAAAAAATCATAAACTCTAGTAATTTTAGTCCGATTTTCATGTTTGATAACCATTTCAAAGAAAAATAAAATGAAAAACGAAGTGCATGCCAGATTTAGAAAATTTTAGCTTTAATAAAGTGTAATGGTATTTTTTTGGAAAAACAGCACTATTTTCCCATATAAATCAAATTTACAGGTACAGGTACGTTTAAATATCAATATTTTTTCCTGAAAACTTCACAATTTACTTTTAACTTATAAATGAACAATCGAGGCCCATGCACATTTTGAATATGTAAAAAAAATGTTTCATACAGTGTTTCATACAGCTGAGGGCCACTCTAATATATATGTATTTATGTAAGTTAAGAACAAATAGATCAAAACAAGCATAATATTCTATAGAATGGGTCCACAAAATCCGCTGACGGTATGTCTGCAGCATTTCCGTGGGAGCAGCGCTAAAATCACGTCTCGCAAAAATTACAATAGCAACAACTATAGCCATGAATACAGGGAACACCACAACAATGCAACGAAAACCTGTCGAACGCAGGAGACAACGTTGGCAGAGCGAAAGGTAGCAATAAGTTAATGCATTAAGATACAATTTGTTATGTTACTTTAAGTCTAAAAGTAATCGAATAAAGAGCCTAAGCTCTCTTAAAAAAATATTTGTTTTAGAATTATTTATACAAAAAAATTTAACTTATAAAATATTATACACACTGCTCCTAAAGGATCGATAGGTTTCATGAAAATGACAACAAAAACTAAAAATGAGGCTTGATTTGTAATTTTCTTACGATCAATAATATGTTGAAATTTAAGTCGGCGCTGCTCTTTTTTGGGAGCTAAATCAATCAGTTGAAAGTACTAAGTTTTGACTTTGAGAGCGAATTTCTCAGAATCAGTACTTTCAACTGATTGATTTCATCTTCACACGAGCACAGCTCGGGAACGAGTAAGCCTATAATGTTGGTTGATATATTGTTAAAAAGGTGATTTTATTACCTTTCCAATGAGTTCTTTAAATACGTATTATGTGTGTTTGTTTTTCTGCTAGAAACAATAGCATGGATCAACATCGTGAAATACTTCTTAACCCCTTAGCTCCCAAAAAGGAGCAGCGCCGACTTAAATTTCAACATATTATTGATCGTAAGAAAATTACAAATCAAGCCTCATTTTTAGTTTTTGTTGTCATTTTCATGAAACCTATCGATCCTTTAGGAGCAGTGTGTATAATATAAGTATCATAAATATTAAAAACAACATATAAAATAACTTAAGAGTTCTAAAATATGAAGCTATAATGAAAATATAATGCATGGCCATAGCATTATCCTGCAGATTTCTATAAATGTTCTCGAGTTCTTTCTATAGTCCAAATGAGATAAATGCATCCACTATACCCATCGTTTTGGCACTAACATGCCTCAGGTATGCCGTCGTATATATATATATGTATATATATTACGATTCATTCATTCCACACAAGCAATGAACAATTAGGCTATTCACAGTTTAAACGTATATGAACAAAGCGTATGTATGTTCTGTATGTGTCTGTCGACACGATTACAGCCGTAATTTTAAAGCTATCGCCATTAAATTGAAAATGCAAGTTTATTTTTAAAAAATGAAGATCAAGTTCGAAAATGGGGAAAATCGGATGAAAACCACGCCTACCTCACGTACAAAGTGACTTTATTTTAACTGTAAAATGTCTTTAAATCCACAAAAATTAAATAAATGCTTTGAAATTTGTCATGTTAGCTTTGATCTTCAATATAAATTCTGGCTATGAAATTTGGAAAAAAAACGGGCGAAACCCCGCCTACCTCCTACACAAATTGGCTTAATTTTTAACGTAAAATCTATTAAAAATCTGCAAAAAAAAAGTAATATCTTGAAATTTTGCACATAAGCTTTGATATTAAATATAAACCATCTCTATGATATTTGGCAAAATCGGATGAAAACCACGCACACTTCCCATACAAAGTGGTTTTATTTTAGACGTGATATGTCTTGAAATTTTGCACATTAGCTTTGATATATAATATGAACCATCTGCAAAAAAAAAAAAAGAAGAACTATCTTGAAATTTTGCACATACGCTTTGATATTTAATATAAACCATCTCTATGATATTTGGCAAAATCCGATCAAAACCACGTCTACCTCCCATACAAAGGTAAGTCACCAAAAAATTAAAACTTTCGTTAATATATAAAACTGAATGTGATCGTGTCTGTCGTGGCTATAGACTTGGAATGTACAACACATTATTTGAATATTTTTTTTTTCATTTTTGAATGATATTAAGGGGCCGCTACCAGGGCACATTTGTACCAATGGCAGGAAAAGTGGCCAAAACTAGAAGATGACCTCGTATCTACATGAAATCAGGTACCTATAGGTTTTTGAGGTCGATAAACACGAATCTGGAGTCAAAAATTGAAAACTCAAAATGGCGGCTCCAATATGGCATCGATGTGAAATTACGCACATATGTGAAATTTGCGGACGTTATTTTGAACCGCACTTATAAAAAAATACGTGTACCTTAGATTTTTGTCCTCTATCAGATATCCGATGCTCATTCAAATCGGCGAATGACACCAATGTGAGATGGCTAAACTTGACAACTGGTAGCGACCTCCAAATCATATAAAAATAATTAAAACAAAAAAATCTCTTTCATATTTATATGTATATATTCGAATAATGGCATGCCGCGATGACAATTTAAAAGTCGAAAAATAAGGACCACCCTAATGTATATACATGTACATATTGTTTTGTATTGACCCTCATTAAGTTCAATTTAGGTTAAGCTTATAAAGCTACCAAATTTGCTTATTGTTATGTATTTAATAGATTGCAAATAAAAGAATTACATAAAAAAAAAAAAATAAAGTCACTTCAGTAAGACACTGACTTTGACATCCTGCTTGAGGCATTTTTCTGTTTAGTACGAGTATACCTAGCATAGTGGCCTAAAGCGCTGCAACAAATTCCAATCGTTTTAATTTCAACATTAATAGAGGTAAATTTAAAACAAATAAACCAACAAATTTTTATTGAAGCAATCATTCATGCATTGTTTATCGATACCTGTGTTTGTGTGAAAAAGCAAAGAAATAATGTCAAATAAATTTGTTACCAGCATTTAAATAACGACATTTAAATAGATAAATAAATAAAACCTCTTGAGTGCACAAATATTTTATCTTTCGGCCCTAATGCATGATGTTTTTGCCAAGCGAAGACATTGAAGTCAAAGCATTAATTATTCTGGTAGAGCTTTAGTATAAGCATTGATATATATCAATATATATTTTTGTTTTATGTAAAATTCGTTATAATAGGCTGAGGACAATTTTTCTCATTATTGCTTGTGCTGTTTTGTTGTTTGTAGCTAGCGTTGTAAAAAACAAAAATTGGGATTTTCCTCCTCCTCTTCACTACGTTTTAAGATGACTTTAATTTCGCTAAAATATGTATGAACATGAAACGATATTTCGTTTTCCACAAAATAATCATAATAATCAAAATATTGTGTGCTTGAATTAAATTAAGGCGAATTAAATTAAGGAAATTAAAGATTTCGTTTACTTAGGGGTGAGTATGTGGGTAGAATATTTATGCATGATAAAGTAAGGTGGAGTTGGTTAATGTTTTAGCTCCTCAAGTACCAGTATTTGGGATTTATTTTTTGAAAAAACAACTTTGATGTTTTCAAAAATATCAGAAATATGCAGCAAATACTCCACACAATTTATTTAATGGAGTATTATAGAACTGTAAAATTAGAAAAAAAAATTTTTTTCCTGACGAGGTTTCCATAAATAATTTTAAGCATAACGTTGGCAAGCTTGCATTTACTAAAAAACATACTAACGTCATTAACGATTATTCGTAATATTTATTTCAAAACTTTATGTTATGTAAGATTTCCATAAAAGTTTTAATAAAAAAAATGTTCAGTAAATGTCAACTTTTATTGACAGCATCATGCATAATTTGAAGCTTTTAACTTCCAGTTGAATTTACGAACGATGGATTGTTTTTATCTGGAAAGCATATTTATGTCATATTATGTCATCATTGATTAAGTATCTTATATTTCAAAATGTAATATAATGATGTGAAAGCTTTCGATAAAAATGCACGTAATTGAAATGTTACGAAATATGCGTATATCTATCTGTTTGACATATCATTGCTGTATGCGTAAATGTGTTTACGTGTGTTTGTATGTGAGTAGGTGTGTTTGATTGAAAATATAAGGTCGAAGGCATTAACAACAAGGTTTGATAAGTTCAAATATTATGTATGGAGTAGAAAAAGAAAACCTCTTTGATCGATGAAATCTGCTTAGCATTAAAAATTGTTGAATGTTTTGCGTTAATTTTAAATGCATTTCGTGTAGAAAATATTTAGCTTGATTCAATCATATTGCGTGTTTTTCGTTATTTTAGCACAGCTTTTTTTTTTTATTAAGTTGCGGTGGAGGTAATATTGTATGCCTTATTAAATTACTGTGTTATAAGAAAATCAGTTTCAAATTCAGTATCAGTTTTCTTTAAATTTATGAATAAAAAATTCTCGAATATGCGTAAAAAGTGATTTTAAAAAGCAATTTGCTTGTTTAGATCCTCTATTTTATGTCGCAGTAAGAGTAAAAAGTGGCGGCCGTGACGCAGTGGGTAGAGTGTGTGGCCCATACACCAGAGAATCCTGGTTCGAATCCCATCTGACACAGAAAGTTTTTTCAATTGAATTAATTTGTCTGTTCGGCCGTCACCTCTCTGCAGACAATGGTAATCCTGACATGAAAAAGCGTCTTGAGAACATAAGCCGTTCGGAGTCGGCATAAGACATGTAGGTCCAGTTCTCGATCATTTGAGTTCAAACAATTCACAACACACACAACACAATTAATCATAAGAAGCTCGGTCAAAAGTCCTTTCAAGGGCTGAAATGGCCATTTCTTTTTTTTTTTGAGAGTAAATTGAGAGTAAAAAGTATTTATTTTGAAAAACGTGGCAAAAACTAAATATAATTGAATGCCTATAAAAGCCCCCATAAATGAATGTCACCAACGTTTTTTTTAGCTTAACCTAAATTCTACATAAAATTTTAAACTAGTCTGAATCAGCGGATCCAGGGAAATATTTCGGGGTGATATTAAAAATATTATGTACGCTATATATGTATCGTCGTTGGGCGTGCAATACCGAGTTTTGAGTTTAAATAAAACTTCAATTATTTTATTTTAAACTTTATTGGTTCAGCTTCAATCCTAAACTAAACTTAAAAACTATCACGATGAAGCTCAACAGCTTCATTAACTCAGAGGGAGTTCCAGTTGGAAGCAGAATTATTGCAAGATCTGCAATAATTTGGCTTATGAAATATTTCCAACAGTTGTGAAATAAAAATGGAAGCAACGATCAATATTGCAACTAAGCAATTTTATAACTGTATAAACAATTGATATTGTTTATACAAGTTTGATATTTGTGGGAAGCTTAAACTTGAGTTTATGCTTTCCTGTTTATTTTATTTCTTCTTAAGAAGCAAAGACGGACATTATTGTTTCCGTTGGCATATTCTGCCCAAGCTCAGCGGCTTCACTCTGCTGGCATATAACTCGCCCCTCCTTAGGAGGATTCGAGTCCCTTCGAATCTTTAAATATCTTTTAATATATTTTTGAAATTTAATTATGATAAAATATATTATTATCATGGTAATCAAAAGGTAAAGTATTACGTTATGGTTTGTTTTATTTTTGTATAAAACTTGTTCAATTTCTTCAAGGTTTTTTTAAAATTTGGTAAGTTAATTTTTTCTGTTAAATTATTATGCATTACGTTTAAATTTGGAATGACAATATTTAAGTTACTTTCAAAACGTTTGATATTTAATTCTTCCATTGTTATTTCACATTTTTCGAATCTTATTAAATAATTTCCATTTAAAGGATAAGTGTAATTATTACATGTACTTGATAAAGTTGAATTAAAATTTATTAACAATATATTTCCAATGTCTATTTCAACAATTAGTTTTTCATTAAATTTTTTCTTCATACAATTATTATAATTATTATATATTACTAAGTTATTAATGCAATTATTACATTTCTGCATTTTACTTAAAATATTTTCATCACTTACTATAAAAGTGGTTTTATTTATTGTCACAAATTTTGTCATTTCTATATCTATTTCCATTAAGTTTTTATTTGGAATTGGTACAATTATTTTTGTTTTAAAATTTTCTTCTAAAAAATCTGGAATTAGTATTGCAAAAACTATTGTATTTTCTGATAAAGATCCTATGTTACATTTAATATATTTGAGCTTTACGCTATCCACTTTATAAAAGTCAATTTCGTCATTAGTTAAAATGAATCTGTTCATAATATTGTATTTTGACATTAGTATATTTTCTTGTATTTTTTCTATTTTTTCTCTAACTTGTTGAATCAATAATAAGTAATTGTTATATTTAGTTATTTCAAAATTTTCCATAACTTCTTTTTCAAATGTGGAATTAAAAATTATTTTGTGCGATTGAATTACTAAATTTATACTTTGCAAATATTTTTGCATGTCATTATTTATTTTTATTTGTTTATTCATATTATTTATTAAATTATGTTGGTTAATATCATTTACTTTAAAATGATTGTTTATCTCTTCTTTATCCTCTTCATCCATATTACCGAACAACCATTTTATTGCTTTTCCTCCTAAATTAATTAAGGCTCTCTTACTGCGGGTATGCACATTAAGTGTTAGTAATGAATGTTCTAAATCTTCTATTTTGTTTTGTAAATTTAAATTTATCCATCCATTTTTTGGATTAAAATTTTTTGCAACTCCTATTTTTAAATTTTGAATTGTGTGCCCAATACTTTCTAGATCTAAAACATGTATAATTTTAAAATATTTTCTTATTATATATACCGGTTCACTTTCAAGAATCGTATATCCACCTTCGGTCTCTATTTTTGTAATTTCAATTGAGGCGTTCACCATCGGGAATAGAAGAAGCAGCGTTCCCATGATCAGAATTGTCTAAAAGGATTTTCAGAGGTCTTTTTATTTGTGTAACATCAATTTTCTTTTTAGTATTTGAATTTAATTTAATAAATCTTTTTGCTACTTTATTTCTGTCTGCTTTAGGGTTTTTAATAAATAATTGTTTATTACTATAATCGGGAATTTGTTCTCTTGTAGAATTTATTTTATTTATAACATATTCTTTCTTATTTTGCATTACTGAATGTACTTTTCTAAAATCAATATTTGGATTATGAAGAAAGTCTATAGGTTTGTTTTTTGTTGTAGAATGAATTGTATTATTATAAAAGCCAACTGCTCTGATAACTAATTCTTCTGTATCTTGAATTTCATCTGTATTATTTAAAATCCTTATATGCTCTAACAAAGATAAATGTAATCTTTCTATATCTGAGTTTCCTGTATGAGAATTAGGTGTAGTAAAATGTGTTTTAATATTATTTTCTTGACAGAATAATTTTATAAGAGAATTATTAAATTCGTTGTCCATTACTAATAATTCCGGTTTGCCTAATAATGCAAATCTTTCATTAAGTTTAACTTTAATCGTACACATATTTTTATCTGTAATTTTGTGGACACTGCCTAGTTTTGAAAATTTATCTATTGTTGTTAGAAAATATGTCTTTTTAACTTGAAAAATGTCAAGATGAACTATTAAATTTGGTTTATCTGGGGTTACTGTGTGGTTAAATAATTTTTTGATAGGTTTCCGATCGTATTTGTTTTCTGAACAAACGATACAGCTATTTACGTATCTATTAACATATTTAAAAAGTTTTGGGTAATAGAACTTGTATCTAATTTCTTCGTAGTTTTCTAATATGCCTCTATGATTAGTACTTTTATGAATATCTTCTATAACATTTAATACTTCTTCCTCATTTTTAATATCTATTGCTCTTTTTACGCATTTTATAAAATTCACATTTTTATTATTTGAAAATAATTCAATTAATTTATTCTGGACAATATTATACTTATTGTCTGATAATTCTGAATATATTCCAACTTTTCCTTTCTTTAGTAATCTTCTAAATAAATCATTTAAGTAATGTTCTTTATTGAGGTCATTTTCCTCAACATATATTATTTTATTTTTACCATATAAAACTTCCATTTCTTTTTCTTTTGTTTTCACAATTCTTATTTGAGTTTTATATTTATTAATTATACTCTCAGTTACAAAAAAATGTTCGTTTAATTCTTCTTGTGATGTATGAATTGTATTATTATCATCATCATTAGAAATTTCAAATAATTCTTGTAGGTTTAAGTTTTCGTTATTATTTTCTTCATTATTATTACTTTTCTCCTTACTATTATTTTCTATTCTGCTTAAAAAGTCTGCAACCTTATTATCTCTGCCTTTCAAGTATTCCACATCAAACTCAAATTCTCCTAACATTATTCTCCATCGAATAATTCTTGAATTTGGTTCCTTTAACGAATGTAATCATTTAAGGGGTTGATGATCCGTTTGTACTATAAATTTCCTTCCATAAAGATATGGCCTAAAATATTTTATAGCCCACACTATAGCTAACAATTCTTTTTCTAATGTGTGGTAATTTTTCTCGTGACCGTTTAGTGTACGACTTGCGTAGCAAACTGGTTTTCCTCCTTGGCTAAGGACTGCGCCTAGAGCAATGTTGCTAGCATCGGTAGTTAACAAGAATTTTTTATTAAAATCTGGAAAAGCTAATATAGGTGGTGAAGTTATTAATTTCTTCAATTTATTAAAAGCTTCTATATAATTTATGTCGTCACTATTTATTTTCGAATCTTTCTTTAAATATTTAATTATTGGATTAGCTATCATTGAATAATTTTTTATAAACTTCCGATAGTATCCAGTTAAGCCAAGGAAAGATTTAATCTCTTTTGTTGTCCGTGGTAACTTAACTTTATTTATTGAATCAATTTTCATTGGATTTGGCTTAATACCATCAGCGGTTATAACATGTCCTAAAAATTCAGTTTGTTTTGCTAAAAATTTGCATTTATCTAATTGAATTTTTAAATTATGTTTATTTAATCTTGTAAATACTTTATTTAAGTTTTCAAAATGTTCATCTAAGGAAGTTGAGAAAATTAGTATGTCGTCCATGTAAATGACGCAAATTTTATTGATGTATTCATTTAAAATTTGATTCATCATGCGTTGGAAAGTTGCAGGTGCATTTTTAAGTCCAAATGGCATTCTGATATATTCAAAATGTCCCATTGGAGTGGAAAATGCGGTTTTTGCAATATCCTTTTTATCCATCAAAATTTGATGAAAACCTTTGGCTAAATCCAAAGTTGAAAAATATTGGGATCGACCTAATTTGTCAAATATTGACTCAATATTTGGTAGTGGAAATTTGTCATCTATAGTTATTTCATTTAACTTTCTGAAATCAATGACAATCCTCCATTTTTTCTCATTTGAGTTATCCAATTTTTTTGGTACAACCCACAATGGTGAATTGTATGGTGAGTTACTAGGTCTAATAATTTTTTGACGTAACATCTCTTGAACCTGTCGTTCTATTTCTTTTTCATGAATTTGCGGATATCGGTACATTTTTGAATAAATTGGTTTATTTAAAGAAGTCATTATTGTATGTTTTACACTATTTGTTGCTGTTAATTCTTGTCCTTCTTGAAAGAATGTTTTCTTATTTTTATTCAAAAAGAAGGTGAGTTTACTTGTTTCTTCTTCATTTAAATCTTCATGTAATAGATTTGAAATTTCTAAATTCTGATTTTCTAAATAATAAATATCTTTATATTTAATTGGACAGGTTTTTTCACTATCCAAAACTATCTCTTTATTATTTATTTGTAATATGTTTTCAGCATAATTGATAATAGCTCCTAACGGACTTAATAAATTATTGCCAATAATGCAATCAAAAGGTTTTTCTTCAAAGTTAGTAATTTTTACTGACATTGTTTTTCCAGGGGCATCAAATTCGGATGGTACTAACACTACTGCTTCTTCTAATATTTCTGTTGATCCAGTTAATGTATTTAGTTTGATAGGATTTTCTAATTTTCTTACTGATTTTAAGTGTCCAAATACCCTATAATCACCTAAAGTAGTTGCTGCACCCGTATCAATTAAACATTTAATTTTTGTGTTGTTTATGGTTAATGGTATTATGGGTAATCTATAATTCGAGGCCGTGCTTGAAAATTTTCCATTTCGATAGAATCAATCTGCATTGGTTCCACTGGGGAATGGTTAAAATTTCTAAAGTTATTTGTTTCTTGGTTTCTAGGAAAATTTCTAAAGTTATTAGAATTCTGGTTTCGATGAATTCCAGTATTATTTTGATTCTGGTTGAAATTGTTTCTATTATTCGGAAAATTATTAGAATTTTGATTTCTATAAATTCCATTTGATTTTGGTTGTATCTGTTATTAGAAAAATTATTATAATTTTGATTTCTGTAAATTCCAGAATTTTGGTTGTATCTATTATTAGAAAAATTATTATAACCTTGGTTACGAACAAATCCATTAATTGGATTTGGATTAAAATTGTTTTTATTATTTACAAAATTATTATTTTTCTTGAAATTATTATTTGAATAATTTCTATTGAAATTGGTTTCTTTAAAAGGATTCTGATTTATAGATATATCCTTTATTAAATCATTTTCTACATAATATTTATGTGCATCTGTCAAAGAAGTTATGTTATTTTGTAATATAATTGCTTTTATATAAACAGGAATAAAATTTAAATAAATATCAAATACTAATTTTTCATTATTCTGAGGTGAATAAAATTCATTTTTTATAACGTCTAAATTATACTTCATGTTCATATTATTTAAAATTTTGCCTAACTTATAATGAAGTTCTTCGATACTTTTTATTCTCACGTTTAATGCATCCTCCCTTAAAGCGAAGAAGGATTTCCGGATTCCAAATTCGTCTCGCAGCTTAGCTATTATATTTTCCCATGATGGATTTTGTAGGGACTCCACAGCTCTCAGCGCCTTGCCTTGCAGTTTGTTGGCTAACACCTTTCTCAAAGTTGTTATGTTTGCCGCGTCAGTTAGCTCCATTATGTTATCGACATCCCTCAAGAAGTTTTGCAGGGAATACTCTGTATCTCCCGTAAACGAAGGTAGGCTTCGTGCCTCCCTCAAGCTTTCAGTTAACGTTAGACTCATTTTTTTTTTTTTTTTTTTTTTTTTCTGAAATTTTATTTTTAATTTATTGTCAATTTATTTGCACTATGTTTTTTTTTTTTTTTTTAAAAATGAAATTTTATTTTTCATTTATGCACAATTTATTTGCACTATGTTTTTAAAAATGAAATTTTATTTTTCATTTATGCACAATTTATTTGCACTTTGTTTTTTTAAAAATGAAATTTAATTTTTCATTTATGCACAATTTATTTGCACTATGTTTTTTAAAAATGAAATTTTATTTTTCATTTATGCACAATTATTTGCACTGTGTTTTCGTTGAGGATCCTTTTTTAAACTGAGGATCCCATCCTCGTCGCCAGTTTTGAGTTTAAATAAAACTTCAATTATTTTATTTTAAACTTTATTGGTTCAGCTTCAATCCTAAACTAAACTTAAAAACTATCACGATGAAGCTCAACAGCTTCATTAACTCAGAGGGAGTTACAGTTGGAAGCAGAATTATTGCAAGATCTGCAATAATTTGGCTTATGAAATATTTCCAACAGTTGTGAAATAAAAATGGAAGCAACGATCAAGATTGCAACTAAGCAATTTTATAACTGTATAAACAATTGATATTGTTTATACAAGTTTGATATTTGTGGGAAGCTTAAACTTGAGTTTATGCTTTCCTGTTTATTTTATTTCTTCTTAAGAAGCAAAGACGGACATTATTGTTTCCGTTGGCATATTCTGCCCAAGCTCAGCGGCTTCACTCTGCTGGCATATAACTACCGCGTATCAGTTACTTGCACATACACACACACACACACACACACACACACACGGTATTAGTAAAATTCTACAGGAGTGCAGAAAAACTGCTTTCTTTTAAACTATTGAATGGATTTTCAACTAAACTAAAAACATTTATTGAAATTAGATACTTGCTTTGTTCTTAAGCCAGCATTTAATGGAAAATCCGCGCTATGTTAATTAAATCAAATTGAATTAAAATCCAAATTTATGTTTTGGCCTTTTTGCAATATACGCGGTATTGCAAGTGGCTGATACGCAGTATTGCCCGCCCAACGACGATATGCATAGTATATATATAAAATATGTAATCAGTAAATCAAATCAATTGTATTTTAGATTAAGAGTGTTCACAGTTAAAGTACGTATACGCAGGCCTGTTTAATTTACGATTTGTTATTTTTACGCCAACTTACGTAAGCGTATTTTGCTTTGTTGTTGCTTTGCATGCAAACGCAAATACGCAGGCACGCGTAAATAAAAGTAGCCCTTGGGTATGTTTTTTGTGTCTCGTATTTTTATGCCCTGTCTACAGCATATAAAACAGCGTTGCAAAATTATTGAATACGGCAGTCACACACTGAGGTGCTCAGTTACAAAAATAACAAATGCTATAAATACGCTTTGTTAATAAACGATTAAACTGTGTATAGCCCAATTGTAAAATGATATTAATTTTTCTTGGCTTTTACGGTATAATGCCGATTACATTTTCGCACGTTACCACCAACACTTTTTTACCAACACTTTTGTAAAAAATTGAATTTTTTGGAAACTAATTCACATTTTTCAAGGTCACCACTACTATTTTTTTTTAGTAGTATTGAGGCATTTATTTTCTATCGATTATTAAAATTTTACATTGAAAAATTAATGCTTAATATTTTAAACGAATGTTTCAAAAATTCCATACACAATTTTTCCATACAATCACTTTCAAACTAAAAGTAGGATTTTTAGTATTTTTTGTACTTCTTTCTGTATTTTTTTAATTTTTCAGATAGTATACCTCCTACGGCTCTTCTTTTATCAAGGAATAAAAGAAATAAATAAAAAAATTAACAAGAAATTATATAAATTTGAAGCATAATTAAAAGCTTTCGGAGGTATATTACTATCTTAAAAATTATAAAATACTATAAGAAGTACAAAACATACTCAAAAATTACATTTTCGATTAAAAATGAAAGTGTTTTTTATGTAAAAATTGTGTAGGCAGGTTTTGAAACATTCGTTTAAAATAGCATTAATTCTTACGTACAATTTTGAGAATGCATTAAAAATGAATGCCTCAACACGATGATGTTTTAAAAACTCGAAAAAAAAATAGCCGTGCTGAACTTGAAAAATGTGAATGAAATTTTAAGTGGTCAAAAAAATTTAAATTTCTGTAATGTGTTGGTAAGAAACTGCACATTTATAAAATGTGAAATGTGAAAAAGATCTCTTAAAAAAATCCTGAACATTTTTTTGTAGGACTTAAAGTTTTGAAGATATAGTTGTTTTCCTACATGTCCGAATGACAAATTTTAATTTTTTTTAATTTCCACTGTGCAAAAATTTAAAAAAAGAATTTTAATATATATGATATTTTTAATTTTTAAATACTATTGACGTGCAAAATTTGAAAAAATCGGTATCGTCAAAATCACTTTTTGGACAAAAACGTCCGATTTGACATGGAATCACCGATGTATGACTATTTACAGCAGGGTGCGATATCGCAAAGAACATAAAAAACAGGAACAGAACTCAGGTGTGAATAATTTAAATAAATTATTAAAAAATCGATGTTTTCTTTTTAGTACCCTTAGACCACATGAAAAACACTAGTACATTACTAGGGGTAGCGGGGGTTTGAACCCCTAAAAGTCCCCCTGAATCCGCGCCTGGTCTCAACAATCAACAATATTATTGGCAGTTTTGACTAATTTTAATGAAATGTTCATTATCTTGACCTTATTTGTTGAGGTCTTTGTTGCAACTTTGACGAAAATATTTGCTCTAAAAGCTATGTACTGGGTTAAATTATGAAAGGTGCTCGAAGTTTTTTGCCGTTTTTCAAATGTATTCAGATTATTTACAATATTTATTTGAGGTAAATGGTTTGAATTTTACCAACGAGATTTTTGCTCGTATTTTGCAAACGAAAAATTATTTAGGCATTTGTAAATATTTTATTTATTTATATATATAAAATTTTGATGTGGGGAAATTGCACTTAGCTTTTGACAATTTCCGATTAGGAATTTCTCGATTTTTTTTTCCGAAATTCCAGTTTATTATTGAGTATACGGCAAATTTTTTGATGGCTATAAAATGTAATATCTTTGGTAATATTAATTTCATGTGGCAATGCTATAATGCTATTGTTTGAAAGGTAGAAGACATTATTAACCCTGCTGTTAAGTTGGGACCATTTGGTCCAAATTTTATTTCAATTTCAAATTTCAAAAGTTACAAGTTGTTAATCAATGGTCATATTTCCATTGCATTTTGCGCGGATATTTTGATTGAAGAATATTTAAACACAAAAACTGTTAAAAAATGAAACGGAAATATGACCATTGATGAACAACTTGCAACTTTTGAAATTCGAAATTGAAATGAAATTTGGACAAAATGGTCCCAACCTAACAGCAGGTTTAAAATCGCAATGTTCTGTAAAAAGTTATAAAAGTTTAAAAATGAGTGAAAATTCGAAAAAATATCGCCATTTTTGCTTTTCTATTATAGAAAAGGTAAGAATGCATCGCAGGCTGCTGAAAAAATTTGTGAAGTTTACGGAGATCTGATCAACAAGGATGTTGCTTGAGAACTAGAAATTCATCATCAAACAGTTATCAACCATTTCAAGAAGGCTGGATACACAAAGAAGCTCGATATTTGAGTGCTACATGAATTAACAGCGAAAAATTTAATTGACTGAATATCCATTTGCGAATCACTGCAAAAACGGAATGAAATCGAACCATTTCTGAAGCAAATGATTACGGGCGATGAAAAGTGGATCATGTACTTTGAAAAAGATCATGGACGAAGAAAGGTGAAGCTTCACAAGCGGTGGCAAAGCCAGGATTGACACCAAGAAAGGTAATGCTGTGAGTCTGGTAGGATTGGTAGGTAATTGTTCATTATGAGCTTCTACAACCTTACACTTACGATTTTTTTACAATTTTGTGAGAATTTCCTTACAATTCACTTATTTGTAAGTCGGTGAAATAGGGTACTGGTCAAACGATTGATTCTGTTCTCTACTGTCAACAGTTAATTAGATTGAAGCAAGTAATTCAATTAAAACGGCCAGAATTGATCAACAGGAAAGGTGATGTGTTCCAGCACGGCAACGCCAGACCACACACATCGTTGATGACCCAGCAGAAACTGAGAGAGTTTGGCTGGAAAGTTTGGATGCATCCACCATATAGCCCGGACCTTGTACCTTCAGATTATTATTTGTTTCGATCCTGCAGAACTCTTTTAATGGTGTAAATTTAAATTCTGTGGAGGCCTGCAAACGGACTTGGATTAGTTTTTTGCTCAGAAAAGACAGAAGTTCTACACAGATGGAATAATGGCTTTTGCCCAAAAATGGCAAAAGGTTATCAATCAAAACGGCACAAATTTGGTGTAATAAAATTTTTGGTCGAATTTGTAACCGAACATTTTCGAATACCTAATATATACTCAAGAATATCGAATGAAAAACGAAACGAAATGGCCATTTCAGCCCTTGAAAGGACTTTGACCGAGCTTTTTATGATTATGATTTTTTTTATGAATTGTGTTGTGCGTGTTGTGAAATATTTGAACACAAATGATTAAGGACTGGATCTACAAAGCTTTATGCCGACTCCGAACGGCTTACGTTGTCAAAAAGCTTTCATGACAATTTTTACTCTCTGAGGTTGGCCATTGTCTGCAGAGTGGTGACGGCCGAACAAAAAAATTGATTCAATTGAAAAAACCTGTGTCAGATGGAATTCGAACCTTGGGTTCTATCGCATACAAGCCACGCACCTCAACAAGTATGTCACGGCCGCCACACTCAAGAATAACCTCTAACAAAATTCACCCAGAATTCACTTTTTAAAAACTATTCGTAGTGACACGATTTCTCAGGAACCGATTGATGGCTTTTGATATAATTGGGATCATTTTTTTGTTCATTCTTCTACAGGTAGAACCTCGTAAAAGGTTGTGTAACAAGGTGCAGGAAAAAAATATTTTTGAAGATAAATATTTTTTGGGTTTGAGAAATCATGATCAACATTTGGAGGCAAAGTTATGACATTGGTCGATGACTTTTTGCAAGCGTCAGATAAAGAGTCAAGATCCAGCCTTCTGATATATTAAATTGTCTGACAAGAAGTCGCGATTGTAGGTTCAGTAAAGTAATGATGTCGGAATCATCGTTTTAGGCGGAGTACAAGTTGTTTTTTTTCAAACAACTAGTTTGAAACATTTGCTTTAGTTCTATTAAACTTTTATTTAAACTTGAAGGAAATGCAATTTGTTTCTATATTTTTAGGCCGTTTATTTTACTTTTAAATCTACTCGTTGAGCACTGCTAGTGTTTGGAATGAAAGAAAATTATTTTCTGCTGTAAACAAATTCTACATAAACTGGAATCGAGCTCTTGGTCCTCAAATCGTATACATTAATCCTATGAACATCCTTCACCGGGCAACACAGATAAAAACTTGTGTTTTTGAGCAAAAAATTCATACGAATAAAGGCTTTTTATTATTACATAAAAAAATATAAGAATTAAATATAGTGTATTAATATAGGAAAATAGGAAATATGTAAGCAGCTAATGGCAGCATTGTTTGCAAGAGTTAAGTCAACTTATGGGTGAAGTCAACTTAATGCATTTATTAAAACTATCCACGTTTTTCTATAAAGCAAATATATGAATATCTAAAACCTAGACACTGATTTTTTTTTTAAAGCTTAGTCACCCTCTTTGTATGTCATATAATTGTGTGTGAAAATATATCCCTTGGGAGTGTGGCTCCTTCTGCAAATTACCAGATTAAAGGCGCAAACAACAAAAACAACAAAATAATTTGTTTTATAACAGGCGCTGATATAGTTTTGCCTCGTCATGCATGAATGCGGCAGGAAAAGTCTAACACAAGGTCAAGAGAAAGTGAGAGGGAGAGAAAAACCATAAAGTGGCTATTAATTATTTTGCTTAACCGAACAAAACCACACCTTAACAAAGTTAAATATTTAAGCTTGACATGGCCATGAAGGCTGTTAAACTATTCTATTTTTTTCTTTCATCCACTTTCTGTATCGCATTTGTGAAAATTGTTGAAAGTGGTAAAGTTAACCTAGAGAATGCATTAACGAGGCAGTCAAGGAAACATATGTTTTTAATTATAAACTAGAGCTTTGTAGAAGTGCGTTGTTGCGATTTTTTGCGCGCTTTGTTCTTAGATTGTTTGGATTGGGTTTAATTATTTTGGTGCCATGGGACGTTTGAGCAAAATTTATTAGTTTGTTTTAGTGGTGAAAAAAATATCGATGGTCAGTACCAATTGTGTACTGACATTAATAGTCGCAAACATTTTTATAAAAATATAAATTATTATGTGAGTAATAATAAAAGCAATTGCATTTAAAAAAGAAGAACAAACGATTCAAAAATATAAATACCTTTATTCCAAAGTCAAGTCTAAAAATGTCTCGAAGTTTTTTGAGTCTTATTTTATAACATATAAACATGATTTTTGTAATGGATTTGCGAAAATTTATTTAAGATTTGATTTTCTGTGAAATAATTCTTGGGATAATCCTGCATTTAAAGACTAAGTTTTATAGAAATTCGGTTTAAGATCCTATCCTTCTAAAATTTTCGAATTTCGTTTGAAGTACTTTTGGTTAAATTAAGGAACCTGAAGCTAGTAAGTTAATGTTTCTTTTGAATGTTATCTGAATCTGGCGAACAGATAAGTAAAAGAAATCTTGATTGCCTGGTTGCTTATAAATATTGTTATAATTTCTTTTTTTTTTGACGAATCCCGGCCTCAACACTTTCATATACATTTACATTATTCTAATACAGAGATGTAATTAAAAAGTACGGAAATAGTTTGTAGACATTAACTTCAATTGGGTCCAATAAATGCAACTTACTTGCCTTCTTGTGGCGGCCGCAGCCGAATGGTTAAGTGCGTGTAGCAGCAATCAAATAATGTCTAAAACAGAATTTTTTTCAATTGAAATTAATTTTTCTGATTGTTTGGCACGTTTGTGCAGACAATACCAAACCTCAGAGATTAAAAATATCATGTAAAGCATTCGAAGTCGTCATAAAAACTTGTAGATCCAGGGATGAAATTGGCTTCACATTCGCTGTTTTGATTGTCGTTTTTGAAAATGACACCTAAATAGATGTCGCATAATCTCAATAGGGAAAAAGTGATTGCCCATTTCATAATCACCTTAGATGGAGCAAGAGATGATTTTGATTATCATCAATTACCACTTTAGCTGATCCACGGTAGTTCTCCATTATTTGTGTACAAATATTTTTTAACAACTTTAATTTAATATACAGCAAAAGTAATCATAAGAAGGTCAAAGTCCATTCACGGGCTGAAATGGCCAATCTTTTTTTTTTTTTTAAATAACTTAAATCTGCTATATATATTTCGCTTAATATCTATTTATATTTTCTTTTGTCTTTTCTATCTTTTCCACTAATCAAAATTAAATTTCCGAATTAATATAAATTTAACCGATTTGATGAAGCAGCAGAAAAAATGCTTTAAATATTTCTTAATTTAGGTAAAATCACTATCGGAGCTCTATCGATAGTTTATTTTTACCATCCATAGTCGCAATCGATTCGATAGTTTTCCACAACTAGCTTAAGTTAGAGCGCATTTTAAATAAAAAAGTACTAGTTCCGTTGTCGGGTCAATGGTTTTATTAATGGATGCTTAACGAAATGCTTTTTAATCACTTAAGCTCTTTATTAAGCTCACTATTGCTGCCAAATAACGGATATTTACAAATTTTGGGATACTTCTTTTTTTTTTTTTGCTCTAAGCTTGAAAAGGGTTTTTCACGGTTTGCGCTAACAGTTTTTCACTTAAAATGTCGAAGCGTTTTAGATAATTTTTTTTTTGCGGAAAATACTTTGGCAAACTTTTTTGTTTTGCGCTTTTACTGATTTAATTTACAACTTTTTTATTAACAAAACACAAATAAAAGTTCTTCTCCAGCACTTCTTAATGGCATTTTTTTCATGATGAGAATGACCTTTCGTGATTTTTGAAAGACTTTAAGAAAACATGATACAAGAATATTGAAAATAGCAACAAAAATAATATTCAGCAAATAAATTAGATGTTACAGAGAATCTGAGAAATAACCAACTGAAGCGAAGAAGTAAAAAGGCATAGGAAATAAGGAAGAAAATTAAGAAATGATGAAGCGGAAGTAGCAAAAAGTAGCTTTGAAGTTGCTTGCCTGTCTTTTGGAGTTGTTTTTTTTTTTATATTTGTTTTGTTTTCTATTTAGCTTGCCGTAAGTCATTAGCAGAAAGTGAAGAAGCAAAGAACTGTTCATGAGGCTAGTTTTAAGCAGGATTTTAAGTTATTGCAATTACACATGAAATTTACATAACACATAACGACAAATAGCACATACAATTCTCAGAAAAGAAATTCAACGTTATTTCAATTTGAGCTTAAAGCTTGGGAACCAGTTTAATATTGTTTTTTATAAGACAATTTCCCACTACAGTACCTTAATAATAATATCCCTAAATGTAAAACCGCTAAAAGAAATAATGATACGAATATAGGTACAGAAACAGATACAGATAACAATAACAATAACAATAACAATAATAATAACAATAACAATAACAATAACAATAACAATAACAATAACAATAACAATAACAATAACAATAATAATAACAATAACAATAACAATAACAATAACAATAACAATAACAATAACAATAACAATAACAATAACAATATCAATAACAATAACAATAACAATAACAATAACAATAACAATAACAATAACAATAACAATAACAATAACAATAACAATAACAATAACAATAACAATAACAATAACAATAACAATAACAATAACAATAACAATAACAATAACAATAACAATAACAATACCAACAACAATAACAATAACAATAACAATAACAATAACAATAACAGTAACAATAACAATAACAATAACAATAACAATAACAATAACAATAACAATAACAATAACAATAACAATAACAATAACAATAACAGTAACAATAACAATAACAATAACAATAACAATAACAATAACAGTAACAATAACAATAACAATAACAATAACAATAACAATAACAATAACAATAACAATAACAATAACAATAACAATAACAATAACAATAACAATAACAATAACAATAACAATAACAATAACAATAACAATAACAATAACAATAACAATAACAATAACAATAACAATAACAATAACAATAACAATAAAAATAACAATAACAATAACAATAACAATAACAATAACAATAACAATAACAATAACAATAACAATAACAATAACAATAACAATAACAATAACAATAACAATAACAATAACAATAACAATAACAATAACAATAACAATAACAATAACAATAACAATAACAATAACAATAACAATAACAATAACAATAACAATAACAATAACAATAACAATAACAATAACAATAACAATAACAATAACAATAACAATAACAATAACAATAACAATAACAATAACAATAACAATAACAATAACAATAACAATAACAATAACAATAACAATAACAATAACAATAACAATAACAATAACAATAACAATAACAATAACAATAACAATAACAATAACAATAACAATAACAATAACAATAACAATAACAATAACAATAACAATAACAATAACAATAACAATAACAATAACAATAACAATAACAATAACAATAACAATAACAATAACAATAACAATAACAATAACAATAACAATAACAATAACAATAACAATAACAATAACAATAACAATAATAACAATAGCAACAACATTAAGAAACAATTCTAGTAATATTAACAGTAAACCCCTATTTCCAATGACGCGTGAGATGCTTTACGTTTTATGCAGCGGAAGATGCGGGAAAAATCAATTTCCAATAAACAATGTGCGTGAAGATATGATTGCCGTACTTTCTGCTCAGTGAAGCATAATTTTAAAACAGTACCCGGCTCAGTAAATTTTGTAAGTAGGATTTTTTTTTTGCGATATTATTTCTGAGTTATACACTTATAATTAAAAAAATACAAAATTTTGAAGACATTTTGACAATTTAAAGGGTACCTTTATCAAAAATGTTTTTTTTCATAAAAATCTTCAATTACTTTTAAAGAATGTGTACAAAATTATTTTTTTAAAAATTTGAACCAAAAATATTTTTATAAGCGTATCTAGCGCGCAGTCGAGTGGTTTCATAAATTTAAATAGAATTTTAATCTCCCGTTGGGCTCCTCCTTTTTTTCATTTATACTGGTTTCAATTGTATATATTACTAGCAGGCCACGGACGTTTTTTTTTATCAATATAGAGCGTTAACACGTTTTTTTTTTCCTCTAACAAAAACTTAAACGCCGTTCAAACGATCACCGACATCAGCCTTTAAGGAAATGCATGTCAAACGAAATAAAAAACATGATTTGAATTTTTTTGTCTTGCAGCTCAGCACTGCATTTATATGTATCTCTCTTTTCGCCTTCCGCGTGGCTCATCTGAAAAAAAGAAGAGCAGAGAACAACATGGAGTTTATTGAAATTCTCGCAACACAAACATGTGGAAAGAAAACAATCAAACAATTCGTGGCATCGGGGAGAATTTCTTTAAAAATTTAACACTTTAATTAAACATACTTTTTATTAAAATTTCGAAATAAAAGTACCCCTATGCTGTGCTGCAGCACAAATATGACATTTTAACACTTATTTCATAAAAATTGACCCAGTACTTTTGGTTTCCCTGGAAACAAAAATTTCCACTTCAATTTTATATAATAGTACAGATTTATAATATATAATATATATATATAATATAATATACAGGGTGTCCCGCAATTGAGTGCAACTATTTACGGAGCTGAAAGGTTATAACGAGCTGAGCAAAAAATCACATGGGAGGGGGGTCTATTTTCACATTCTTAGGAGCTACAGGGTTAATTAATATTTCACGACTTTGGTTTACATTATTGTTTCTAGCAGAAATACTAACTTACATAAAACTTATTTTTAAAGCTCATTTTAAAGGCAACGAAATCACCTTTCCAACGGTATATCAACAAACTCCACCAACTTAACCGTTACCGAGCTGTGGTCGTGTGCAGATGAAATTAATCGGTTGAAACTACCAAATTTCAACTTTGAGTGCAAATTTTTCAGAATTTTGCGAAATAAATTAAATTTTTTTTAGACCAATTTTGTAACTTATTTAATTTATATCTTTAAAAATAAAAATGCTGACTGTACTAAAAAAATTATACTTATTAGAAAACAATGATAAATAATGACATTACAATTAGTTATGCAGTAGATAATATCATTGTTTTCTAATAAGTATAATTTGTTTAGTACAGCCAACTTTTTTATTTTTTAAGATATCTTTATGTTTTTGGTGTAAAGCATGTCATAAAGCATGTCAGTTAGTTTTTCTGCTAGAAACAATAACGTAATCCAAAGTCGTGAAATATTAATTAACCCTGTAGCTCCTAAGAATGTGAAAATAGACCACCCCCTCCAATACGATTTCTTGCTCACCTCGACATAACTTTTCAGCTCCGTAAATAGTTGCACTTAATTGCGGGACACCCTATATATAATATATTTTTAATAAAAAGTCCGCAATCATATGCGCACGAAACCGGCCAACCGTTTGAACCCTGAACTGGCTAAACGACAAAAATCATCAAACCAGCGGGATGCTGCTGAGCTGCAAGTAGAATATAAGGCTCTGGAGGGGTTATTATATGGACCTGGAATTGATGTAGATTGATTAGTTGCACAAATTCGAGAAAATATGATTTTTTACTTTATATACACTTTTTTAAAAAACGCGTTTTTTGACCTTCAAAATTTAATATTTCTATATATATTTGATGGATTTTTTTTTATTTTCTTTATTTTTAGTAATATCTATATTAATTAAAAACATTTTCTGTTTGTTTGTTCATTTGTTTGTTTGACTTTTATACAAATCTAAACGGCTGAACGGATCTCTCTCAAACTTAAAACGAGTATTACCTAGATTAGGTTTTTGCATAATTAGTTTTAACCACAACCTCTTTTACCGCCCACAAATCAATAAAAGTGCTATATTTCAGACTGTTTCTATTGTTTGAGGCTAAAATTTGGTAATTTAGTTTGTCTGATTACTTTCGGCAATTGTACCAAAACTGGGTTTTCACGCCCTCTTTTATTGCCCACATATCAATGAAAATGCTATATTTCAGACGGTTTTGGTCGTATAACACTGAAATTTGGTAATTAAGTTTGTATTATTACCGTAAACAACTGTAAAAATGGGTAAAAATGGGCGTGGTGGCACTATAATTACGCCCACTTTTAAGAAATCATTAAGACTCCAAAACTTCTATTTGCCCTATTGCGCTGAAATTTTAGCAGTAGATTGTTTTCGAGCACGAGATGGTTTACGGGGGAAAAATGTTTGCCACACCTTCTTTCACCACCCACAAATAAAAAAAGTATGGGTGCTGGAACTGGGTCCTGCTGGTTATTAATAGAAAACAATATTTCATAAATTTTCTTATAAATAATAATTAATAAGAATAATAATAATTAATAAATCTATTGCACCGATTGAAATAAAAATTATATCCATATGTTTTAAGTTATTTCTGTGGGAGAGACTTCACCCTTCTTTTTAAAAATGAGCCTGAAAACAAATTTACAGCTCGTTATGTACTCAAAATTACACCCATTTTTTAAACAATCAACTTTAAAGACTCGTTATTTTCCTGCAAGCGATTTTTACAGTGGCGGCCGTGGCATAGTGGGTAGAGAGTGTGTTCCTCCCACTCCAGAGAACCCAGGTTCAAATCCTCCATTTGATACATAAAATTTTTTCAATTGAATTAATTTTTCCGTTCGGCCGTCACCCGTCTGCAGACAATGGCAAACCTCAGAGAGTAAAAACTGCCATGAAAAGCTTCTTGAAAACATAAGCCGTTCGGAGTCGGAATAAAACATGTAATAAAACATGGCATAAAACAGTTTTCGATCATTTGTGTTCAAACATTTCGCAACACACACTACACAATTGATCATAAGAAGCTCAATCAAAGTCTTTTCAAGGGCTGAAATGGCCACTTCGTTTTTTTTTTATTTTCTTACAAACAAAAATTTTCAAAAAAACTCATTAGTCATTAGTCACAAGTCATTACCTCGGCGTATGTGTTTACTTTACAAATAAATATATTTTTTTTTAGATGATTACAGATCATGTTATTCTGCAAGCAAAATGGTCCTACTTTTTTCGCATCGCTACACGATAACGTCACGTACACACAAATGACGTCACAAAAACAAAAACAAAAAACATTTTTTTATGTACTTTAATAATAGTTGGAATCAATAAAATATCAATATCTCTGACCATATTTTTGTAGTATTCTTTCAAAAAAGGCCTTCAGAATCGCTTATATTCCATAAAAGTACCCTTAAGTGAAAAGTATTCGCATTAGTACCAAGTACCATGCAGACAGTTCTTAATAGTTCTCTGAAAATAAAGCTGTGTCGATTTCAATGGATGTAAAATTTTCACGAGCGTGAAATATTAAATTTTGCTGTTTATTGGAACTAGTTACATATGTTTTCATGCATTAATTGTTTGCGTAAGTTTACACAATGCATCGCACGCGTTATTGGAAAGAGGGCGTAATAGTAAGAGTAATACAAGCGGTAACAATAATTTAAAACAAGTTCAAACGTTGTAGGGAATGATTTTTTACGTTGAATAATCTGCACATATTATTGCTTAAAAATAAAATTTTCCATCAAATCCATATTCTAAAAGCTTCTTAGTTCATTGACTTCCAAAGATTTAAATTAACGATACAGCTTTAGTAAGTGTGGATTGAAATGACAATTTTTTATATTTTTGGAACTCATTACAAATAAATATAGTTTTTTTTTTATTAAACTTATCGGCACCGATTTTTCTTCGAAAGTTTAGCATATATTTATATATATTTGTTTGTTAAGTTTAAAACTTGATTATAACTCAATATACGAAAGCTTTTGCAAATTTATTATTTGTAATGAAATTCTATAATTTGGGATAGCCGAATCATTGCGTAAAAGGTTTAGTGACAATGCATGACAAGGTTTTTTAGGAATCTCTCAATTATCCTCTACTCTGCGAGTATTTGTACTAGTAATTGCTGATTCTTTTCAATATTTTCTTCTTATAAGCATACTATTGAAATATTAACCCCATTACATATTTAGTATCACGAACAATAATAATGAAGCGATCAAACTATTGCTTCTTTTGTTTTGCTTATCGTAAGGGTTCTTTTTCGAGTGATTACAGAATGATGAAGTAACTCTGACAATTTTGGTACTTAGTTCATAAAGTACATTTCAACATTTTTTTTATTGCATACTTGCAGTCATGTCTTTATCTTCCAAACCTCAAATAGTTTTATTAACACACTGCTTAATAAAACTTGCTCACAATAAACAAACAATTTTATTCAAGCATAATGCGAACAATGTTTTCACGATACGTGTGAATTTACTGAAAGTACCATTGTGAATTCGCTTTCTATTGCTTTATTTATAAGGACCATCTTATTTATAAACAAAAACGTTTTATGTATGTAGTTCACTGTTCAATTTAAGTTAACAAGCTTTTCCAGCTTTCCTTGTGTGTCCCAACAATTTCACACATTCACACATTCACAGTGATTTATTTGGCACACTCTTACAAAGCGCCACAATAGCTATAACCCAGTAGGCATTGACAGGCCTTCGAAGAGGTATTAGCAGGCCTTAAAATGGATGTCGGAGGCCTACCCTACTCATATCCAAGCCTATATACTTTTTATATGAAATGGCCAAATTTTCCAGGCCTTCCACTCTCTCTGCTTTAAAGAGGCCTGCTATAAGCATTCCTTTAGAATGGCGTAAAGAAGAGGTTAACCAAAACAAAAAAATATTTTTTTTTTTATTTCTTTTTATGTCTTTTTTAACCTTTTCATTGTGTGATTTTATTTTATTTTACATATTTTGGTCAGATAAGAATATTTCTAAGTCATGGCGTTGATTATTAATCAGTATTTTTGAACTAATATATTTTTTTAAATTTTAATGAAAAAGTAACCCTGATATATAAGTAGAACCAGATTTTGTAGGAAAAATATAATTGTTGTAATGCCCTGGGTAGCGAAAAATTAGGCCTCATATAAGCGCTCGCAGAAGCAGCGAGGAAGTCATGTGTCTTACAGCCAAAAGTAGCAGTAAATGCATGCCTTCGTTAGAAGAGACCTTGCTTCATTGCCTATTGGGAAAGTTAGTTGCCAAAATTTTGAGAATGTGTGTATGTCCGTTTTGTGTGTGTGTGTGTGTGTGTGTGCGTGAACAGCTTCAAACAATTACTCATACTTTGAATATTTTATGAATGAAATGCTTTTTTCTTTTTCTTCTTTTTGCTTTCAAATAAAACATTTTGGTGACACATAAATTAGTTGCTGTTGTTGCTTCATTACACCTTACAACAAAATAAATAAGAAAAAAAATACCTCCCTAAGAAAAAGAAACGGTTGCATTTCTTAAGACATATTTTATGGCTGACAACATAATAATTAATGTGCCAAACGTAAGTTCAAACGAGCCTTTTATGTATGTGTCAATTATTATTGAAAGGTTGTATGCGTTTTTTTTATTAAATTAGCGAACAGTTTTAGGAAATAATACCTTAACTTCACTGTGCCTCCAAATTTCGTATGAACTTGGTGGCAAGTGTTACCACATAATTATGTGGTTGCCTTGTTTTACTTTTGTATAGCTCTCTATCACATGTTTTTAAATGGCTTTCTGCATAATATATGAAGAAAGAGTCCCATGCAGATTGTGGCCTGGATAGCGTGCAGACATTGATAGACGGAGACAGCAGTTATGCCAGTAAACAGACAGACACACAAAATTATCTCTCAATTTGTATAATTCACAGTAACTGTACCTTCAAGTTATGAAAATGCACACACATACAAAGTATTCAACCAAAATATAAAAAAAAAACAAAAAAACGCCAAAATAATTACGGTCATCGGTTTCTTATTTATTTAGAGCAGAAAAAAATCAATCATTCTTATCGCGCCAAAACACACAACAACAACAAAAAAGATTGTATCTGCCAAATACTCTGTAATTCAAAATAAATATCATGATAAAGTCAAAAGGTAATCGAGCTCACAATTTGCCATACTTTGTGGCGGCACACAAAAACTTATTGCCATTCGACAAAAAAAAAGTAAATAACCTTCGAAAATTCTATATATTTTGATAGCTATTTTTTCTTCAAGTGTTTTTGTTGTTGGTGTGAAAACAGCACGCGTCAAAACACAAACCTAACCAACAAAGTTAACAATAACACCCCAATAGGCAATTAGAACAGGTCTCTTCGAAAGAAGGCATGTTTTACTGATACTTTTGGTGACTTCCTCGCTGCACCGGCGAGCTCTCTTTTTCTCTAAACAAGGCATTACAACAGTAATGTTTTTCCTGCAAACATTAGTTTTACTTATATTTCGGGGTAATTTTGTTTTTGTTAAAAGTAAAAAATATATATATACAAATATTTTTAAAAACGTGTGCTTTCATATTAAGGTTTATCTATGCATATAGATAGCAACAATATTCCAAAGATTATAGATTTGAAAAAAAAAATCTGATATAACAGAAACATATTAAATGAAATAAAGTCAAAGCAATATAAAAAAGGGAATAAATAATTTTTGTTTTGTCTTTCTTTAAGCCGTTCTAAAGAAGTGTTTTTAACAGGCCTCTTTAGAGCAGCGAGAGCGGAAGAGCTGAAAAGCTTTTCTCAGTTCATATAAAAAACTCTCTGCCCTACATTTGCCGACTGGGTCATTACACACATATATTAATACAAACGTTATCGCATTTTATGCCTACACGACAATCAATAAAGTTTCATTATTCTTGTTGTTGCTATTGTCAACAACTAGTGAAAAATTAAAGAAAACGGAAGTTTTCCTTAAATTAACAGAAAAAAAGATGCAAAAACACTCCTTTCTATTTTGCACAGGGTTACCGCCTTAAGGCTTCGTTAATAAAAAAAGGCTTCGCAATTTTATTTAATTTACTCTTTTAATTAGGAAAGGAAAGGCATTTTTACTGTTATTTCCACACTTTAGTTAATTAATTAAACCTTCGAAACTGCTTTGCTTAGACGTGCGTTAATATTTAAGCCATGTTTCAAAAAGATGTTGTTTAATCGTATTCTATATTAAATTCCCTTAATTTTGACACCAAAAACATAAACATTCTCCAAGAAGAGCAATTAAAATAAATTAAAATAACCAAACAAGCCATATAGCTATATGAGGCATTTAGCTTCAAACTTTAGTGAAAGTAGAATACTATGAGGGCTAAATGCTTCATATGACTATATGGCTTGATCGCTTATTTTAATTTATTTTAATTGTTTCTCTCGGAGAATGTTTATGTTTTTGGTATCAGAATTAAGGAAATTCAATATAAAATGCAATAAAAATACTTTGTTCTGAAACATGGCTTTAAATATTAAAAAAAAAAATACTTGTAAAAGTCAAAAATTTTCAAATCAAATGACAAAAAAATCAAAAATTGTATTTTGAACCTGAATATCTCAGACTAAATATGGCAGAAAAATATAAAAAACCCCACTAAAAAGCTTCTTTAATTTTCAATAAGATGGTTTTTTTTTTTGCTCTGCGTTAAGCGGTTTGGATGCCAGAGCATAAAAACAGGATTAAAGTCGTCAAAACACAAAGTCCGAAATCATTTCAGATTTCAGATTTCAATCAGATTCTTTTTGATTATTTTAAGAATTTTTCATTTCATTTTTTAAATTTTTCAGGCAATCATTGCCTGATTTTTCTTTTGAAAAATTAGTTCCTATAAAGGCAAATAGTAGTTTGGAGTTGTTTTATTTTTTTTTTTTTTATTTATATTGTAATGTATTTTTCTAGTTCTTGTTTTTTGACAATCTCTGTTAAAAAAAAATTCAAAAATATTTTTGTATTTTAGACTAAAACTATAAAAATAATCAAAAAGAATCCCTAAAAGTAGTCGGATTCTTTTTTTATTTTGATAACTTTTCACGTGTTATTGTACTCGTATCTATTTATATTTATACTTTTATATAAAATTAGGATGTACAAATATTTGCTTCTAGGTAAACTCCAAAACTACTGGCTCAATTTTTATTAAATAAGTTTTTAAAATATTATATTCGTGCTACAGCACAGTTAAGGGGTATTTTTCTTTCGAAATGTTAATAATAAATATTATAGTGGAACGAATTTGTAACCTCATGGGCTTTGAAAACTACGCGTAAAAAAATAAATTTCTTCATCTTTAGTATTTTTTCTGTGACAGAACTTTTGACTGCGTCCGAGGGTTTATATATTTCATTGCCAGACTTTTTTTTTCTGAAATCCAAAAAAAGTAGTAGCTAATGCAAATTAATGCAAACCTCTTCAGTAATGCATAAATAACAACTTGTCAAGAGTTCCCTATGATACCATGTATGCGCTAGAAGATATTCAGGTTCAAAGATCACCGCAATCGGTCATTCGCTTATATCTCCGCTCCTCTTTGTAGAACAGAAAGTATGCTCAGAACAAAATTGTAGATCAGATAATTCTTTACAAACATGGCCCTTTCCACATGGAGAAACTGAAAAGTAATCCAACTGCAACACAATTGCTTAAAAAGTTGCAAGCCACTACAATTCCAAACATTATTGCAACCTATGCTTTCAGATGAGCAAGTCACGCACAACGCAACATTGATCTCTCATTGATATTGAAGCATTATTAAATTAATTAAATAAGCAGGGATATTTCTCTACTTGTACGAGTACAAGTATTATATTTGTTAACTGCTCGTTCATTGCTGCTTCCTGTAAAAAATATAAAAAACAAAATACAATCTTTCTGAATTTAATTGATAATATTCTTGCTTTCAGGTACCACACTATTTTTTAAATTATCAAGAAAAACGCAAGTCGCTGATAACAATTGCAGCAAGCTGTGTTGCATAAAACTTATCGCAAACGTGCTGCTAACTAGTTGCGTTAGTTGGGTTAGCGACATTTGTTGATGTTGCGTTGTTTTTCAATTGCTCTGTGTGGAAAAGGCCCAACAATTTTAACGTAAAAGAAACAGTTTGTACGCTATGCGACTAGATTTGTTTGAATAGCGCAAAGTATAAATTTCATACATATTATAAATGTTTAAAGAATCTGATTAAAGTTAATATCAAATTTCTACTTTGCGCTATTCAATTATATTTATTTATTATATCTATGGAAACGATTTGTTTTACGTTAAAACTGTTAAGGGCATTTTTTAGAAAACTTTAACGAAATATTTTGGAATCATCATTAATTAGTAATGAATTTTATACGACTTCAACGTGGCGCACGGTATTATGACTCCATATTCGTTAAACTATTGTAAGATTTTGGAATTTGGTATCAAAATTGAAGTCAGCGACGACTCCCTTATACCAGGTTTTTAGACTTGTGAGGCATTTTGCTTTCAAATGAGACTACAAATTAGATGGGTTCATTTGACATAAAATATTTCAGAACCTCCCTGCACGAACAGAATATGAACCCTGGATGTCATAGTAATGTGTGAGTAAAAAAACAATCGAAAAATTCCAAAAACTGGAAGGGCGCCGCTATAAAACGTGATTTTAATGAACTAATAATTTAATGTTTAAAATTTAAATTTCAATAAATATTAAGGGGATAAAAAATCTTTTTTTTTATAACATACTCTTATGTACAATTGTTTGCTGAACTGAAATATGCCAATGGATTTTTGATACAATTATCCTTTGACCTTAAAACTCATATCAACCCAAGAGTTTTAGAATTTGTTTTTATTGATTTTAAACCGTACCTTTGACAATATCCTACAATTTCTGCAAAAAATAAGAGCACACGATTATGAACCATTTTATGTTATTTCATGTGCAGGAAAAAATTTTAAAATTGCCACTTTAATAACAAAAATTGTTCTTATATATATATATATATATATATTTGCATATTATTTTATTTTTTATTATTATTATTTTTTATTTTATATTTTGTTTTGACCGACGGCGACTATTTACGTATTTACGCGACTGGATGTATTTTTATGACATGCAGAACCGACTTATATTCGCTTTTTTTGCCTTTGTTTCAGTCATTCACAATGAGACAAAATTCACCGTTATCAAATGCGTGCCGCCTGAGTAATTTTAAGGATTTTATTTTTTTATTAGTTATTAAAAAATAAAAATATCAATTCTTTTTAGATGTTGAGTAAGCTGCTTAACAAGAGCTTAATGTGTTCGTGGTAAGCATTTATATGCGTTGTTCGTTCGAATGTCCTCTGTTTAATTTAATTGTTTAATTGTTTAGCTGAATTGTTGGTAAAGTAATGACCCAATTTTAATATGCACATAAAACGGTCCACAATCGGGTGTACTTATTTTTTGCAAAAGTTGTAGGATCTTGTCAAAGGTACGGTTCAAAGTCCAAAATAAATAAAAAAAAATCAAAAACTCTTGTATCGATATGGGCTTTAAGGTCAAAGGTTAATTGTATCAAAAATTTATTGGTATATTTCAGTTGAGCAAACAATTTTATGTTATAAAACAGAGTTTTTGTATCGCCTTAATATTTATTAAAATTTAAGCACAAAACATTACATTATCAGTTCATTAAAATCACGTTTAATAGCGGGGCCATTTTTTTTTCATTTTTTTACCCCTACGCGTATTGCGTAAGGGATATATTAAATTTGTCATTCCGTTTGTAACGCCAATAAGGAGGCGTGGCAGGTATATAAAAGTATATATATTTTTGATCAGCAGCCTGAGTCGATTTCCGTGTGCCCGTCTGTCTGTCTGTCGACATGACTACAGTTGTAATTTTAAAGCTATCGCGATGAAATTCACAATATAAGCTTTTTTAAAATATGAAGATCAAGTTCGAAAATGAGCCAAATCGGATGAAAACCACACCTACTTCCCGTACTTTGGAATGACTTTATTTTTAAAGTAAAATATCTTAAAAAAAATCTACAAAAATATAAGAAACGCTTTTAAATTTTGCACGTAAGCTTTGATCTTCAATATAAATCCTATGAAATTTGGAAAAATCGGATAAAAACCACTCCTACCTCCCATACAAAGTGGTTTTATATTAACCGTAAAATCTGCTCAAATTAAAGAAAGCTTTTGGAATTTTTCACTTAGGGTGTTTATGCAAATAAACGTATCTTCATATAAATACAAACAAAATAATTTTTGTTTTGTTCAAACTGCACGTAAGAATGAAGTTTGTTGGCATAAGCATAATTTCAGGCCAACGACATGCAATTCAGTCCTTGCAACCTTATTCATGAATTGCATGCAACCTTATTCTTATGTGCACTGAAGCATTTTTTGTTTATTCTGTAAAATTTTCTTATGTGCAGTTTTTGGTTATTTTGTTTATTTTGTTATTTGTAATTTTATTTTTACTATTGTTAATGTAAGCCAATTTTGAGTATAAATAGTTTATAATTTAAATCAATAAAATCAGTTTTTGTACATAAAGTGTTTAAAGTCTGTGGTAATTTTGGGAAAAAGTGCTTCTTCCAATCATCAACTCAACAACAGATTACTTGTTAAAGTATTTGTAATCTATACATAGTTGAATAGGTTTGTACCTAGTCAATCATCAAAACGCTTATTGCTGCAGAATAGGTTTTTTAAACTGCTTCCTCCAATCATCAACTCAAACACAGATTACTTGTTAAAGTACTTGTAATACGGTACCCTTGAAGTGTATGTAGAGTGGCAGGATCGCCATGAAGTGTGGTCAAGATGAAGTGTAATCAAGATGAAGTGTTATCAAGAAGTGTTGCCGTGTAACAGGATATAATGGATAAAAAAAGAAATAGTCTAGTTTAAAAAGCTGACAAATCTTTGTAGTGCTGGCTAGTGCTAGTCTATATTTATCCAGCTGACTAAGCTCATATAATCAAAACAGGTTTCCTCCTTGACTTGTGAATATTGATTCTGATTTTATTTGGTAATCGCATTTACCTTATATAGACAAATCGATTCCATTCCAAACGTTTTTCTTACATTCTAACATACACATTTCACATTCTAACATTTATCTTTCTTTACATTCTTACACGCTAAAATACTTTTCTTTCTTAACATTCTTACATGCCTTAATATTTCCCCTTCTCTACATGCTATAATTAAACAATACAAAATTCTTCATTTCTACGCTTTCAAAAATACATGAATATTTTCGTTAACTTTGCAATAAAGAATTATGCAAATGCAGCATACTCACCGATTGCTAACGCTTAATCATGGTTTCAGTTTCTAGCGTACAATGTGTCAACGCTTGCTTGTTCATGGTTTTATTTAGAAAATTTGTTGATATTTATAAATGACTAAACATGCTGCAGTGGGTCAATGGGTAAATATATAGTAGTTAGCATAAGTACACTACACCCTGCCGAAATCCCATTCCTTACTAGTTATTTTTTTTGACTTACACATAATTATGACATCAACCTTGCAGGGAGGTTCTGAAATATAATAATAACATGTATGAAGCCCTGAACGCATCTACCATATATGCTGAAATTTACCTTTTTAATAAAATAAAAAAATTGTTTACAAAAGGTTTTCTTTTTAATTAATTTTAAATTTGAAATTTAAGTATATTATTAAAAAACTATTATATAATATCCAATTCATAATCCAAAATCAATTTTCCTCTTGAAAAAGTCTTCTTTATCGTCGTCATCTATACTTTCATTTGGGTCTGCGTGCTGTTCAAGTACATAAACTTCAGTTATACCTTCAGGTCATCACTGACTTTCTTGTAAGAAGGAAAACTGCCACAATTTCGTTGCTTGTTTTCAATATGTATTTTATAATACTGCTGCTTTGTAAAATTGTTTAGAAGAAGAAACGCTAACGCCTCCTCTTCTTAAGCCACAATCGGTGTTTTTAGATTTTGGAAACACCTTTTTCAAATTTTGGAAGGTCATGTTGGGCTTTCCATCCATTTCTTCATTTGTTGGGCATTAAGAACGGCGGCCAAATCCACTCGTCCTTGCTTACGAGCTCTGATGTTGCTGCTGCTTGAACCAGTAGGTTCGTTTCGTTACCTTTAGATGTCGAAAGTTCCGCTGCTTCCCTTCTTTCACCACAATTTGACTTTTCAGGATATGACAGTCGTGGACGCCCAGCTACTGACGAACTGGCTTCTTTTAAAATTTTGTTGTGGAGGTAAGTTTCGCATCTTTTTGCGCTTGAAAAACATTTATTCTCCTATAGTACGTTTCCAATTTTAACCATAAATTTTTGTCAAATTTTTCGCACTTTTTCTCATAAATATTCTAAAAATATATGAAAATTTTCATCATCAATTTTTTTCCCAGCTGATAGTTCATAACAGAGGCCTGTTTGACATTCTCGTTTCGCCAAAATTTCGAAAAGCTCGAAAGTTTTGAAGCAGAAATCATCTGAGAAAAATGTTTTCCTTAGAAATCGCAATACAAAACATACTCCGCTAGACTAATAGACTTATTACATTCGAAACTATTTTCTTTTTTGTTTTAGACTGGGCAAACTTGGACAAAATTTTGCAAGTCTACACAAACTTAAGAATTAAAGAAACTCAATAATTTTATGGGTTCCATTAAACAACTGATTTTATCACTTTACCCGATATTTTTTTTAATTGCATTTACATATATTACAATTAAAGTACTTCTATCCACGTTATTTTCCACACTATAATTTTTTTCTAACTTTTCTAAGCAAGAATAATATCTAATGGCCTTAAAAAAACGCGCACGCAATAGCATTCACAATTCTACTTAGAAAGCTCAACTTTGAAGGTTTGCTGTTAAACGGTAAATTAGTTTATACAAAAACAAAAAGCTTGTTTGTTTGCTTTGAAGTATTTGCTTTTAGATTGCAACAACAAAAGGACAATATAACATACTGTAACAAAAACAGGTTTTGGCCAGCAAAAGTAGTCGACGGGACCATAGTGTAATTGTATAAGTTTTAACATTTGATGCAGCCAGCTCGGGCCTATTATGGATGGCCCTTAATCTTTATGTTTCCACACCTTTTGATCGCTCAAAGAATATCCTAGTCATATTTCACTTGATATTCTTATTCGTCTCTACTTATCTTTAATTCTTTTTCAAACAAAGTCACATAATGTAGTTCAGAACAAGAAAAACTTTTTTCAAAAGGGACTGGTGAAAAAGGGTACAAGCATAACATACTCTCGTGACGTTAAAAATTTAAACTATCACCAACATTCTGTATCATAAAAAAGAAGGATAAGCAAGACAAAACAAGCAATTGCTTTTATATAGATGTATTGCTGATAGTTTTTTAATTGTCGTTTGTGCCTTGTTTCGAGATACTGAATATTTTCATGGGGAAAATGAAAAAAATTTAAAGAAAAATTAAAAAATTCAAAATGGGCCTAAAAGGACAATTTTAACCACTTGCAGGCTTATAAGTCGATATATTTTTATTTGTGAAAGTAAAGTTGAAACAGCCTTTTTTTAAATAAGATAAGAAATAAGATAAAATGTTGCTACATGGCAAAGTCAGGAGGTCATAAAACACAAATGCAAGCTAATATTGCCAAAAACTAGCATACTAATGGGGTTCTATTACTCGTAGTATATATATAGTACAACTTTCTTTTCAAAATGGATCCTTTGGTTATTTTTTTTTTTTATGACCTGAAAATGGTCGCAGTGTTATTATTAACGAGCTTGAAAACTAAAAAACTCTCTTGATATTAACAAACGACATTTTTCTCTTACAGCAGATTTCACGGTCAATAAAACTTATGCTGCCTATATGTATGCAATAAATTTATCATTTTCATACAACAATCATTCATTGTATTAAATTGATAAGACTTCAACGCCATTTTTTTTATCCTTTCAAGTTTTCGTCACTTCTTTGCTATCAGCTTGACCCCAATTTATATAGCTTCTATAGATGTGTGATATTTTCTATTGCACACATAGCCATAAATACACAAGCTCACAAACACACACCTACACACACTAACACATACTGATCTTATGCTGCTAATTGACGACAAACACTTAATTGTCTAACGAGTATCAGTAGGACACAATAAATAATTGCAAGCATATACTTTATGTTTGTCTGTCTGTTGTCTGTTCTCTTGTGTGCCTTAGTTTGATGAGTTTTGCAGGTTTCTTTGTATGTTTTACTAATGAATAAAGCATACACATATCCTCGTATATATTGATGAAGGATTTATGCGCACACACATTCAAGTTATTTCTGGGATTGTTTTTTAGAAAATAATTAAGGCCATGGCTATATGGACATTATTAATTCATGAAATAATATTCAAATCACCATAATATTATTACATTGCCTCTTTTGAGTCGATGTATAGGTTTAAATCAAAAACATAAGCTTGTGTAGCTTTATATAAAAGACATTGTTGCTAGCAGAGCAGCAGCTGCATTGTATTAAGTTTTCCTTTTTTTTCATATGACTTTTGAACTTTTTGAATATAAAAAATTGTTTACTTTAACAGCATCATTTCAACTTTTTAGCATATTTTAGGGCTTCAAAAAAAAAGCAAACACAAGAAGCTAGTTTCATAAATTTTCTTCTGTGTAGCATAATTTTGCATTTGGAAGTCACTTATTTTTGTTTAAGCCTTGTGTTTAAATTTATGAATGAAAATAATGTAATATTTTACACAGACAGTATTAAAATCAAACTAAGTGAAAAGGAACTCTTATGCACAGAATAAATAAAAAAAAAAGTAAAAGTCTAGTAAAGGTCTAGTAAAAGAGGAAAATGAACCGAATTAAATTGAAGATTCAAATTAAAATATTAGTACCCTAAGAACGTAGTTCTTTTAAAGTTCAAAGCTTGAAGGCAGATTTGATTACAAAAATTGATTTAGAATTATAACTTAAGTTAAGATAAGTAACAGAAATAGTTATATAAATAACACTTACATGCTCTTAATGAAAAAGCTTAAGAAAAGTAAGATAAAGACAGAGATGGAGAAGAAGTGAAATAAATGAAATGAATGAAATGAATGAAATGAATGAAATGAATGAAATGAATGAAATGAATGAAATGAATGAAATGAATGAAATGAATGAAATGAATGAAATGAATGAAATGAATGAAATGAATGAAATGAATGAAATGAATGAAATGAATGAAATGAATGAAATGAATGAAATGAATGAAATGAATGAAATGAATGAAATGAATGAAATGAATGAAATAAATGCAATGAATGAAATAAATGCAATGAATGAAAATGACAAGAATGAAATAAATTAAAGGAATGAACAAAATTAACTTAATGCCCTGAATTAATTCAAAGAATATAATAGAATGAACTGAACGAAATGAAATAATAAAAATGGTGCTAAAATACTCGTATGCCCGATGTATACTATCATGTGCCGCTTTAAAAAAAATAAGTTATGGAGGTATGATTTAATTGAGGTGTGGCTTTTTTAAGAAGAAGTTTTATACCCAACGCGTACTGCGTAAGGGTATATTAAGTTTGTCGTTCCGTTTGTAACGCCAAGAAGGAGGCGTGGCAGGTATAAAAAAATATACATATTTTCACCAGCATCACCACCTGAGTCGATTTCCATGTGTCCGTCTGTCTGTCGACACGATTACAGCCATAGTTTTAAAGCTATCGCGATGAAATTCGAAATATAAGTTTATTTTTAAAAAAGGAAAATCAAGTTCGAAAACAGGCCAAATCAGATGAAAGCCACGCCTACCTCCCATGCAAAGTGACTTTATTTTAACCGTAAAATGTCTTTAAAATCCACAAAAATTAAAGAAATGACTTGCAATTTGGCACGTAAGATTTATGGCTCATCTATATGATATTTGGCAGAATCGAATCGAAGCCACGACTTCCGTTAATATATAAAACTGAATGTCATCGTGTCTGTCGTCGCTACAGGTATTAGGTATATAGGTTTTTAGCTTCGGTACCCTGCCGAAGCTCCATTCCTTACTAGTTTCCCGAATTTAAAGCCCATAATAAAGAAACACATCACAGAATTTTTTTAATCCTTGCAACTTTAATTTTCGCAACCGACATTTATTTATCGATATCTGCACATTGCTGCACATACTATATTATTTTTATTGAATCAAAAGTAATCTGTATACCCATCACAAAGATCAATAATTTGTATACAATACGAGTAATTTAGTAATAATTAATAAAACCAATCAATTTCTATGTTAAAACTTTTCACATGCTTGAAATCAATCAGGCAAACTCAGTAGTCATTCAGCTATTTTATGTGTCTTAAAATTTCAAGAGCTCACCTTAAAAAGAAAAACATTAAGATTTTAAAACTTTGCACAATCTTGGCGAGTTTGCACATTGTCAAGATAAAAGCAGAATGAAGTTTTCAGTTTAAGTACAAAACCTTAAGAAACAAAAATGGAGAAAATATGAAAGAAATATGAAGAAAAACTGAGATTTTTAAAATTTAATAACTAAGGTTGAAGTTCAGCATAAAAATAAAATGCATAAACTGTGAGAAGGTAAGGTAAGAGCTTAAGGGCCAAATTGTTCATATCTGGATATATTTAGCTAGTCGATAAATATATCTGGATATAATGAATATATTTAGCTAGTCGATAAAGTACTAATTTTCAAGTATATAGAGTTACATATACCAGTAAATGGTTAAAGATATCCAGAGATCCAGAGGTGAGGAAGTTTTTATACCCTTCAATGCTTGTTGCTGTTGCGCAACAATGATCTTTGGAGTGCTTATGTAGAGAATCTGAATCAATGAATCAAAAATTCATTCATTTTATTACTGAAAGCTTGTTCATATAAAACACTTATTTTACCCAGTTAGAGCTAAACAATATCAACACCCACAACAGCAACAGCAACAGCAACAATATCGATTAAAGCGTTATTTCGTTGTCATTAACTTTTACTTTACTATGACCCGTGAAGTTGTTGCCTTTGGTTCTTATGGCCGCTTATATGATTTGTGTGTGAATGAAGGAAAAACTACAAGATACCACTTTAAGACGAACACAAGAGAATAGAGTTAAGTCCCAGATTTTATGCCTCTATAATTTGCAACCGTACAAAAGAGTTCAAACTCTTGAAATGAAACGCAAAAGAGCTTTGATAAAATTAAAAAAGACGCATTCAATTTCTAAATAACCCAGTAGAACAGCAGTTCGCAGCAGCACTCAGTCGTTGTTATATTTATTATATACGTATAGCTGTGTATAAAGTTTTTTTGAAGAAGAAAAACAACCTTTTGCATCGGGCCTTTAAATTAGTCCAACAAAAATATAAGAAGCTCTTGAACAGTATCAATATTTTTCATTTAATGCTTCTTTCCAGTCATGTTTGTGCTGTTTGTCTTTTTATTAAGGCAAGCTTGTGCCTAAAAGTATGCTGCATCATATTTTTTTTTGTGCTTCAACTACTTGAGTTTTAAGATTTCCTTTTTTGTCTCTGCCAAAGTATTATGTGTTTTTGTTGTTGCTGCTGTTATAATGTTGATTGTTTTTGTTTATTGTTGAAATTGGGTGTCAATGGATTGTATGTGTCTCAGCAGCAGATAAATATTTAATAAAGTATAAGTGGTGGCGGCATTGTCGGAAGGAAGCACCATCAAGAATGCTCACTAGAGTAAAACTTGCTGGTGCTTAACTACGTAAAAAGATTATGTTTAAAGTAATAAATAAATGTAAGTAAAGTGGGAACGTTGAGGATATTAAATAGAAAGGGAGGGCTGTAACCATTTTGTTCACTTTGCCAATCACTGCATTTAAAATAAAGCGCTTTTAACAAAGTGCTAAACGAAATCATTTTAGCGGTTGACTGGTGATAAGTGACAAACTTGTTTAATAAAGCGTTTAATTTTGTTGTTAATTAAACCGAGATGAGCTTTCACGAAGTGTTGATTAAGAATCTTAAGTAGAGAAAAATATTTTTTTTAATAAAGTTTGTCTCAAGTAGGGAAAGAGATTTTTTTTTAACATTTGTAACTTTAATTGCCAGGTCTATGCATGACCTGAAAAGTGTTAGAAAAAAATATATTTTTCCTAAAAAATATGTTTACTTATTATTTTTAAAAAGGTTTTTAAAAACTTTTACATTAAAAAACAAATTAATATATAAATCAGTATGCTTGCAATGTACTTTTTGTATACAGCAAAGTAGTGATGGAAAATTATAGATAGTACTATCGTCACTATCGATGCTTTATAACTATCGCGACTATCGTGTAACGGTGTAGTAAAAAGCATCACAGCCACCTCAGCCAACATAAGAGATTTCTGCTGACGCAATATTATCTAGCTGTAAATTTAATTGTCTGTCTATCTGACTGCTTAACTAGCATTTGGTCGGTCTGTCGGTATGAAGATATGTCAGTCAAATGCCTGCAAGAAACACTATATTTAATTGAATTAAAATGTTGACAGTTCTGCAGAGTTCGTTTAGTTAATTGACATAAGCTACTATATAAATAATTCAAAATATTTTTAATTGGTCTGTTGAGTTAGGGATTGGATGATTTGTATCTAGGTTTATTTGTGTAATGTTTAACTTTTAACATGCTTAAATCAACTGGTTCACAAACTTTAAAATGATCTATGTTTGACTTATGTTGATTTTTCTGTTAAATTTTAAACAAAAATTATAACATAAAATAATAAGATAGTTTTTCAACATATTCAACAGTCATTTAAAAAATGCCATCTTTTCAAAATGAAGTGTCTAAAAAGTCGGAATGTTAATTAATTGGTGATTAAATTGGTCTAAATAAATACGCGATTAATCTTCAAATTAAATTAAAGCTGCAACATATTTGATTTGAAATTGAAAAAAACATATTCACTGCAATATGCCCGTTATAAGCTATAATGTTGTGCTTTCAATGTGAAGGTACTATTGTAAGTGAAGTTAGCTCCGCCATTACGTTTTTTCAGAAATTTGGAAATTGTGCTGTGATGTGCTCGAACTGTGCTTCAATGTGCCATAGAGAGAAAAAAAAAAATACGCGAATTCGATTGAAAAAGCTAGTTGTCAGTTTACTTGAAATACTTATATGTGCCATTAGAAGCAGATTTTTTTTACATTTCAACAAATGTTGAAGAAAAATTTTTTAATTTTCATGAACTGCATATATGCTTTAAGAATATTCCTTTTAATCAAGTCAATTTGACAAATTAAGATGAGTTTTGTTATTTGAAATGATTTTGTTTGAATATGCTTTATTTGGTTTTGTTTATTTAGATATCGACCATGTTCATTTTTGAAATTAGTGATTTATATTTAGTTATATTAAAATTTCTTGTCTTCTACATTGTACAGCATACGTTAGTCAGATTAAATTTGAGCATATTGGACAAAATATACTTAATCCGTATATATTAAGAAAAAAAAAATTTTAATTGTTTCTTTTTTCACTTTTTCTTCCGCTATTTCAGATGGACCTGGCTGTGCCACCTGAGCTGGAGGAGCTCATTATTTGCAGCTGCTGCCATCTACCATTCAACGATAACGATTCCGTACCGAAACTTTTCACGTGTCGCCATTATTTTTGCCTCAAATGCGTCAATTCGCTGCAGCAGGAGGGCAGCGATGAACTTTACTGTGTGCACTGCTGGAAGCGCACAACACTTCCGTCACCCGATGCCACACCCGATAGTCTGCCAACCTACAACGCCATCTTGTATTTAACGCAAAATCTTAATACATTAAGTTTAAAATCGCAATCAACACAGCGCTCAAGCATCGGCAGCAACGGCGGCGGTTGCAGCGACGTCTGTGGCAAGCAACGCTCCTCGTCGACAACATCGATATCTTCTAATGGTGGCGGTGGTGTAGGAGGTGGTGGTACCAGTGGTAGTGGTGTCAACAATAATGGCAGCAACGGTAACCTAAACAGCATTTCTGCTAGTGGCGGCGGTGTTGGCGGCTCAACAAATGGCAACAGTGCTGCTTCCGACATGCAAAGCAACAGCAACAAAATCAAGATGGGCGAAAATTGCATGACCCACGCCATGCCTAACACGCTGTGGTGCAGCAAGTGCAACATGTTGGTATGTCGCGCCTGTGCCGCATCCGAGGAGCATCGATCGCATGCTGTCAAGAATCAGCTAGAGGCTAAGGAAACCATACAAGCGGACATTTCCAACGAACTACTCGCCATGCAGAAGACTCTCAACGATGTGCAGCATTTAGTGCTGAAACAAAGAGACTTTCTGCTCAAGATACTCGAAAGCTGCACCTCGCTCAAGACGCAAATCGAAACTGAGCTCATCAACCACATCCCCACGCTGGAGATTGCCGAGATGCGTGAAAGTCTCGGCAAAGCAAAACTTTGCCTCGACATGCTAGAGAAGCAAACGCCGGCCGAGGCACTGAAGCTATATACGACGTTACACGCGGAGAAGCAACGCCTGATGGCAAAGTACCAGGAGATGTTTTTGCAGTGCAAACTGGACGATCTGATACGTAACTATGGCTATATTTTCGACTTTGACCTGATCAAGCAGGCGTTAATGCAGCTACACAGCTGCGTGCAGAACGGTGGCAGCCTAGAGGGCTTCGGCATCGGGATTGGCATGAGTGGCGGCGGTGCGGGTGCTGGCGGTCTTAATGGCATGGGTACGCATCACAATCCGGTGTTGCTGTTGGCCAATTACTGCATCTCGCAACTTTATTCACGTCAGATGCTACTGCTCAAACAGCAGCAACAACAGCAGCAGCAACAACAGCAGCAGCAACAGCAGCAACATCAGCAACACCAGCAACAGCAGCTACAAAGCAATGGCAGCCATGCAACATCTTCAGCGATGCCCCTGGGCCTAGCCATAGGCATGAATGGTGTTAGCAGTGGCAGCTTCAGTGGCGGCAGCTATGCTCAAGCGCTGCAGTCAAGCACTCAGCAGCAAAAAGTAAGCGGCCCCAACTCTCCACCAATGATCAAAACTTACGCAGACATCACGACTTCGTCTCCCAAAGCCAACCAACAGCTGCATCATCCCAGCCGACACATGTTGCAACAGCAGCAACAGCAACAGCAACAGCAACAGCAGCAGCAGTCGTCAAATACTTTCCCCGATATCGGTCCCATCGGTACACCACTACGTTGCTCTTCGAATATTTTTCCCTCCTCATCATCAGACTTGAATGGTTTGGGCCTCAATATTTTCCACATGCAACAACAGCAACAGCAGAAGCAACAAATTGTTAGTCAGCAACAACAACAACAACAGCAGCTGCAACAGCAACAACATTCCAAGTCACCCACTGCTGCCAGTGCCAGCATGCTGCTCAATCCCAGTGTTCACGTTTATCCAATCTTCTACTTCAACATCGAGATTAACGGTCAGCCATCCGGTCGCGTGCTCATCGAAGTGCGCAACGATGTGGCACCCAAGATGGCCAAGAATTTTGGCGCTTTGGCTACACATGAACTCGGATTCGGCTACAAAGGATGCCACATCTTTCAATGCTGGGATTGCGAGAGCATCATCACGGGCGACTTTGAGCTGAACAGTGGCCGCGGAGGACGTTCAGTCTACGATGAAGGTTACTTTATGCCAGACGATACCAAGATAATGGCCATACGTGGCTCAGTAGGCATGCGTCGCAGTCAGAAGCGACACGATAATCTTGGTCTTGTGGGTTCCCAATTTCGCATCATATTGCGTGAGATGCGTGGTTTTACTGGAATTTTTGCATTCGTCGTTGATGGTCTGGAGCTAATTGAGAAGATATCGCAGTTTGGTGATACGACTGGAAAGCCGCAGAGTAGCGTCATTATTGTCAATTGTGGAAAGTATCAATTGGGTTAGCTTAAGGCGGATAGCGCATGAAAAGCAGTAGCAGATTTTGGGTTGTGGGCTAAATACGTCGGTTTGTAGTATCAGTTTAATGGGCGGGACAACGACAACAAAAATTATTTTTTTCTTCAGTAGTTAACCGTTTTTAAGTGTTATTTACAACGTAGTAGAGCGAAACATATAGAAGCATTTAAGGTAGTTTTTCCTAAATTAGATTTTATTTTGATATTTAAAATAAAATAAAAAAAAAGACGCATGAGCCAAAAATGTTTCGTATATAATACAAGCAATTATTTTAAATAATTCATTAATAATTTATTAATAATTTATTAATTACAGTTGTATTATGTGTATAAATCAGGGACATAACTGTTAAGCAACTTTTTTGGAATTGGTCGAAATTAATGATTAAAATCGGTTTAAGTGCATTTTAGTTATATATATCTGTTATTCTTAAGAACAATTTTTTTTTTGGTTGCCGCATAACTTTTATTTCTGAGGAATAAATAATTAGTTGACTGATAACAGTTATTTTCTGAAATGAAATTCTTTCGGTTTTTAGTGTGATATATAACAAATGATTTTATTTTTATGAATTTTTTAATGTATTTATGTTTCATATCAATTTCACAAACATTATTTGTTTCACAGTCTCTTCTGCTAAATTGCATCCAAGATCACTTAAAATAAGCTTTAAAACTGAGAAAGATCGCACTACAGTAACTTTAGTTGGTGGTGTTGCATGGACAATGCAATTCTCAAAATAAAAATAATAACAAAAACTTTTGTTGGCCGTATATTGGTAAAAATTTATCAAATCAACCTAGGAATTTGTCAATATGAACAATTTTTATCATATATGAACAATTTTTAACATATTGTCAAATTTTTAGGTTGATTTGATAAATTTTTATCCATATACGGCCAACAAAAGTTGTTGTGAACATTTTTATTTTGAGTGTAGTTGCCATTAAACGGGTTATACATATTTTTGGTAACTCCAATAATCAAGGAGGTTAGCATCAATGACAATGCGTGGTGGCTTGAAATTATCAATTTTAGTATACGCAGATTCCTTCACCTTTCTACTTGTATCACCATCTACATCTTCATCCAAAGACCCTTCCATTTCCGTTCTCTTGAAGACTACCTTAGCAAAGATGTAGTGCCCATATCGACCTCGGCTAAGAGGTTTGAGTGCATCCCAAAATAAAATTTCAAATTTTTCTTGATTTTTTTATACTAACAACCGAAAAAATTTCATTCCCGAAAATAACTGTTATTAGTCAACCTAAAAATGTATTCCTTATAAATAAAAGTTATGCGGCAAAAAAATTTTTTTGTTTGTTTGTTTGATGCATCTCTATTTAGCAACAGTTTGACACAACTATTTAATACAACTGTTAGATGCAACAATTGAATAATTGTTTGATATAACAATTCGATGCAACTATTTCATACAACTGTTTTATCCATTCTCGATGCAATTGTTTTTTATTGTTTGATGCAATTGTTTGATCTCCAATTTGAATATAGTCGACGATTTAGTAACTTCGAGAAATAACATGCATGCTTTGAGCTTGAAAAGAAGAAAACATTTGAAAACTTACAAAATAAAATCTTACGTTCTATTAATGCCTTATGAAAGTTTCTAAAATAAGGTTTTATAACAACCAAACTTCTATATTGATAACAGCAAAAAAAAGATTTGAAGATGGTTTAATTCAGATTTTGTATGACAAAAAGTTGATATTAACATCGAAATTAGATCAAACCCTTGTCATTGAATTTGTTTGTTTGGCTAGAGTTTAAAGTTAGCTTGAGTTTGACTTTGATTTATTTATATTTTAATAAACATTTCAATACAACGCAATTTAAAATGAAATAAATCATCATACATAAATGTTTACAAAAACTTAACACTTTAATATGTTCGACTTTTATTCGTTTTTCAATCATTCTAAGCTTTGAAATAATTAAGTTCGGTTCAAATTTCATACTAAAATGAGTTTGAAATTTCATAAGCATAGAAAAAAACCCAAATAATTTAACCATTTATAAATAACTGAAAAACACGCGCTAAATTAAAAAAACGGTACCTGTTCACGAAAGTTTATTAAAATTATTTATCTTTGTCAAAATCAGTCAGACTTTTATCAGCCTACAAAGGTTAAGGCTAACAAAACAAAATAATTGCTTGTTTTTATAATTGGGAAAGCAAATAAAAAAAAAGGAAAAGAAACCTTCAATTCTTTTTATTTATAATTTAAAAAAATACTCGTTGCAATTAGCTCGATGGAATAAGAAAAGAAGAAGAAAGGAGGCTGAGCTTTTATTTTATTTATTTTTTTTTTAGATAAAAATATTTTGCGTTGATGAGAGTAAAGTGCGCATAAGTGAGCCCCGTCCTTCAAAATATGTAACTGTGCTGTGATGTGCTCAATTTGTCCTGGAACGTGCCATAATTTTTTCGATTTAATTTTCACACATTACAGCACAACCCGAACACATTACAGCACAATTTCGAATTTCTGAAATAAGGTAGCACAATTCAAAAACATTTAATTTTTTTTTACAAATTCGGTACATTTGAAACCAATGACAGTGCTCACATTGGACACATTGCAGCACATATTTTCATAAAATCATAAATAAAAAAAAACAGGACTGTTTTTATTCACATGTAAACTTCAATTTGAAAAAGTTTTTAACTACAAGCGGAGAGATAAATTGTTTTTTTATGGTATATCAAACATGTTTGATGACAATAGGTAAGAGAATTGCGATAATAAAAAAGTTCATTTCAAATTCAATTGGATCGCGTCAAACCAAAAAAGTATGATACACTGGGGAAAAAAATAGTATATTCATTATGAAAAATTTTACAAAACTTTTTTGATAACTTGTTGCAGATAAACGGGAACAAAAACATTTATACACTGATAAAAAAAAAACAAAAAAAAAACAAGGCCACAATAAAACAAGTTACGAACAATTTAAACAGCGGAAATGGAAAACTCTTAAGGCTCACATTGAATTTAATATAAAATAGAAGATTTCAAAAATTTTAGAAAAAAAGCGTTACTTAGATGATAATTTTATTTCGAAAAAACATAAATAATTAACGTTGCTAACTACTCGTGTATTTTATATCATACATTTTACTATACATGTGCATTATATATGTGCATAAAAAAAATATATACATATGTATTTGTGTGATTGAATTTGTTGAAAAAAACATAAAAATTTTTGACGAAAATTACGAAATTTTAGAAAAAAAAACAAAAAACAAACAAAACAATACAATACAAAAAAAGAAATAGTTAAAAATATAGGGAATTTCTACAAAATATAACCGCAAACTAGGCAGCACCATTTTTGGGAACGATTTATTCTATAGAAAACTTAAGCGATTTAGTGGAAATATATAACAAAACAAAAAAACAAAAAATGAAACACGAAACTTATTTTATAGAATCCAAAGGATTTAAAAGGAAAACCTCTAGACACTAAGTTAAACTTATAAATTATTCTCGATGTGTAGTTTTAATTATTGGAATGACAAACTATATTAAATATAAAAAGAAAAACATTATATATAAAAAAAAAATACGTTACTCAAATCAGTGTCCAAAATTAAATCAATCAATCGAAAAACCAATTTTAAGGCAGAAGATTAACAAACAAGAACAGAAAGTATGCACATAATATATTCCATATATAAAACTGTATAAAAAATAAGCCAAGATTAAACCAAAATTTATGTGAATAAAAACAAAAACAACTGTAAATTATTCGAAAAACTTGAAAAAACTGCTACTTGTACCTGGATTCATTAAAAATGCAAAAACAAAAACATGAGTAATGATCAAGGAGATCTTCATCTACATAAGGAAATGCGGCAGGCTTCACTTTTTCAAAGCTGGCCAAATAGATAGAAAAGCTTTCACAAGTTTATTCTTTATTTTAAAAAAAAGCCAAAAAAGACAACTCAGCCGGCATTTTTAGCTAGCAGTAAACTTCTTTTATTAGACTATTTTTTTTTTAATATTTTTTCCGCTTTTTAAAATACACTTCTAAAAACTGTTGGTGTATAAAAACACTCTATCTAATATCTATAATATACCTTTAATATTTTTGGTTTATAGAATCCTCTTGTTCAAGCGCGTCAAAAACAATTTGAAAATTTTTTGGCGTATTGAATATTCTTAGTGCAAAATATGAACAAAAAATTTAACGCAATTAAAGTTTTCTTGCTAACAAATACAAAAAAAAAATAATTTCCATTCTTTTTTTGATTTGACATTTGACATTTGAGATAAGTGTGAGATGTAATTTTTCATTAAATTATTTTTTTTTTTATTATCTTATTTTAAGGCTAAGTAGTAATAGTAATATAAATTTCATCCATATTTAACTCAAACATTTAGTTACAAGTTTCACGTACGTTTTAAGCTTTAAAAAGGTGTAAAACCATTAGCAGTTATACTGAATGTTACTTTTGAAAAGTTTTTTTGAAATATGTTTTTGTTTTCAGTGTACTTTTTTGATGTTGAACTTTAATTTCTTAAAATTACTGCATTGGGCATCTTGCCAAAGGGTTTTCGCACCCAAAAGTTTGGATATTTTTTAATATGCAATAAATGTAAGTTTACTTGATGTTAATGCATAAAAACAATGTTTGATATTTTAGCTTTCGTATTGCGAGTTCGAGTTTAGAATTACCTCTGCAATAGTCTCTCCCCCAACCAGATAAAAATATTTAATTTTTGACCTACTTTTAAAAAAATCCAAATAAATACTTAACGGAGAAAAAAATGTTTTACAATTGCTTTAATGTGATGAAAATAAATCAAAATATAATAAATGATTTACTTTATAACGGTAAGGAAATGCAATTGTTATATATATATGCATTACCTTTCGTTGGGTGCGAAAATGCACCCGTGGCGCTTAACCTGTGCTCTGCATTATTAATGTTTTTAATTTGTTGTTTTTATTTAAATAAACGTAAAACTATAACGAAAATGTTGATTTTTCATCAAATATGTATTAATCTGCCCCAGGTGAACGAAAAAGCGAAAACAATTTTTTAACATTTATTATTATAGCCTTTATATATATATAGAAAAAAAAATTTTGTCTTGGCCAGAAATGGGTTAATGTGGCATTAGCCAAAGCTTCTTGTCCCATTTTTTTTTTATACTTAAGTCAGATTATCATATATAAATGTTGTTTAAAGTACTTGTTTCTATTGCTCACATACACTCATGGAATAATATTGATTTTGAGTTGAAAAAAAAAGTATTTAGATTTATTGAACAAATTTTGACAAATGGAGGGAGCATTAAGCTAGGACAATTTAACTATCAAAATAACAAAACATATTTGACGTTACTTTTAATTTTTTGAACACACTTTGGTATCTCTTTTTCTGGAATATGGCAGTTGTCAATATTTTTACTATTGTTAATATGATGAAATTTGTCAACTCATCGAAATAGGTCTGTTTTTTGCTTTCGTGTTTATAAGTAAAAAAAAAAAATCAAAAAATCGGAGTGTTATAAACATTGTACATTTTTTTGTCCTCAAATTTTTGACATTACCCCCTCTAAAAATTACGCATCTCGTTGCATAAAGTAAAGAAAATTTTTCGTTTTAAAGAAAAGTGTATAAAGTAAGAACACCAAACAAGATTTTTTTGATCAAGATCACCAAGTGATTTGATACAACAAGCGAATTAATTCCTTTACACTAAAATTTCATTGTATTTTTAATACTCTAAAAACCCGATTTCAGTGCTTCTTCAAATTTTAAATGTATAAAATATACCGAACGAAGTTTATGTCTTTTACAAAAATTTTATCTAAAATCGATTTCAGTGTGAAAATAATCCAAAATTTAATTAAAAAAAATTAAATCCGGTAATTTTTCCAATACACCATAATTTAGTAATTCTCTGAATGATTACATTATTTTTTCTAAAAATGCCCATTGAGAATAGTTATGAAACTAGTTAATTTTGAAGTCGAAATGCAGTTCTTCTTTTGGTGTAGTTTTAAACGTTATGTACTGATTGTACGAACACTACTTTTTAGTGTATGAATTTAATTTATTTTTTTTTTTTTAAATATAGAGTATTAAATACTGTATTTAGTGAATGAAATAAACATTCACTTTTTGTGAAGAAAACGCTTCAAACGAATTTTTTTTATTCGTACCAAAATGAAGTTGATTTTGTCAAAAGAAAATTTTAAGAAAAATCGAAGCTTCTTTTTGTTTTTTTTTTTTTAACTAAAAAAAACTTTTAAATAAATATGAATAACGAATAACACAACTCTAAAAATCTGATTTCTCAGGAGAAGCACTTTAAGTTTTTAATAGATATATGAAATTGCTTCACCACTATTTAAATATAACTATGACTGCTTTAGAAGAAGTAAGCATTCCCACTTCAGTTCAGCAAAAAACTTCTTTTATCTATTTTGTATCTAGGTATATTTTGGTTTGTGATCCGTTTATTTTTTTAGGTGCGTTTTTTATTAATAAAAAAGGAAAGCAATATTTACAATAAAATTAAATTTTAATAAAATTTAAAATTTTGAGAATTGAATTCAAAAATTAAATCTTCTTCAAATAAAATTTATTCAATTCATCTTAAGAAGATCAAACTTTGACGTTTTCCATTCTATTTTATCAAACTATTTTTTTTTCTATTTTCTCATGTCCAAATTGTGAAAGTTTTTCTTGTTAAAGTCAAAACTTAAATGTCAAAAAATAAAAGCTTTCTCTTAAAAACTTACACTTTAACAACATCTTTACAAGCTTTGCTCTACAACATAGCTTAAGTTATTTCACATTAGACAAAATATATCGTATATTTAGATTGTTGCCTTTGACATTTCATTTGCCTATTTCAAGAAAAGTAAAAAAAATGCTTTAATTTATTAATTTAAGAAAGAAACTAAAAAAAAAACACTAAAATAGAACGCAAACATATTATAAAACAAGATAATTTTAACAGTAAAGTATATAAATTGCGATATTTCGAAATTCGTCTATTTAAATTAAATTTAAATATAAATAAAATTATTAATAATCTTTCGGTAAACGTTAAAACAAAATAAAACCAAAGCATATTTAACGTTTAAAAACAAAACCTTGTAAGTTAAGTAAAAATTATCTAACACAACATATCTAGCAATTAATACAAAACAAACAAATTTTAATACAAAACAAAAAACAAAAACAAAAAAACAAAAAAAATTTTATGCTATAAATAATTTCGAAATTATATTTAAAAAAGCTGAAGAAAATTTTATTTGAATTGAACGTCTTTTCTTATTGCGGCATTAATATATTTATAATCGTATATACAGCCGTGGACACATAAATAGCACAAAAATACATGTAGGGTGTTTCACATAAATATAAAAAAAATACATAGAGGGAAAACAAGAATTTATTTCATGGTATTTGAGTTTAAACATTAAAAACTAAAAATCAGTAGTAACTTTGTAATTACAAATTACAAATTAGAAAATTAATGAAAAATCTGAAATTGCTCCTTAGCTGCGGTGGACATATAGATAGCACAATATGGTTTCTGAAAAAAAAAGACAGTAATTTATTTTTATTTTACAATGAGGTTACGAATATGCTTACTAGTACTTGGTACTGTATCCCGAATTGTCCAAAACAGCCCGATATCTTCGACCCATATTCTCCATAAGCTTCCTGGCCCTATCCTTAATTTCGAAAATTTTGGTTGCTTATGCTGACCTTCACATCATTCCATAAATTGTCTGTGAGATTGAGGTCTGGGCTTTGAGCCGACCAATTCAAAATATTTATTTTTTCCTTTTTTAGCCAATCAATCGCAACCTTTGCTGTGTGCATCGTGCGTAAAAGTCCACCTAATAGGCATGTTCTCAAATGCAAATGGTTCCATCTGGTTATTAGGAATATCTAAATACATATTTTTTTCCATTATTCCTGGTATACGAAAAATTGGCCCAACGCCGTGCCAGGAAAAAGCTCCCCAAGCCATTAAGTTTCCTCATCCATGCTTTAATGATTTTTTTGTATACTTCAGATTCAACTCTTGGTGTTTGGGGCGCCGAAAAAAAGTTTTTCCATCTGGTCCAACCCTATTAAATTTAGTTTCGTCAGTCCAGAGCACGTTCTTCCAAAATTGGTCTTCTTTATTCACATGGGCCCTTGCAAACGCTAAACAATCCATTAAATTTTTGTTTGTTAAGAGCGGCTTTCTTCTGCTAATGCGTCCATAAAGATTAGCTTCATGTAGTCTCCTAGATCATAGTTTTTTTGAAACATTAAGTTTATTTTCTTCATTAATTTCCCTCATAATTTGCTTTGCTGATTTGAAAGGATCAGCCTTACTTTTGCGAACTATAAGTGTATCAGTAGAAGCGGTAGTTTTACGCGGTCTAGGATTGCGCGGCTTATTCTCAGAATAATTTGAACCATTTGATGTACCAGCTTGCTTGCATTTAGACCATTTTTCGCGAAATTTTGAGAATATCCACGATTTCAGATGGTTTTTAGTCTTTTCGACTTAGTTCGTGAATTATAGAAGTTTTTCTTCGAAGTGCAACGTTTGCCACGACCCATTTTATTTAGAATCGGCGAAATTATCTGAATAAAACTCTAAAATTTTTACAAACACCCGATTTTGTTAGCTTTTATTCACCAACTAACATGTGTGCTATTTATATGACCACAGCAGATCGTACATGCCTATACAGAAAGAGATGGCCTGAGCAAATAAAAGTAAGTAACGGTACATCTTTCTCGGAGTTTTAAACAGCGTCACACTGGAGTTTCAAAAAATTATAACTACAGTTAATGAATGCATTATTGAGTTCAAACGAAAAGTTTAAAAAATAAGTTGACATTTGTGCTATTTATGTGTCCATGGCTGTATGTGCATAAACATACATATGAAAAAAATGTAAAATCAGCATATTATTTGATGTTGTAAAAGCAGAGATCTGTTAATTCAACAGATAAAATTATAAACTCTGATTAACAGATATGAAAGCTTTTTTAAACAAAATTAAGCAGTCGTTTCACTGAAGCGCTTTTAATGTTGTGTGCTTATATATAATAAATAAAACAAAATCTTTGAAATTATTTATTAATAAACCAAAAACCGAAGCAAGTATAAATTAATTTGCAGTTTGAGCAACGCAAAGTCACAAAATGTCAAGCTTAAATAGAACAGCACAAAAGTAGACTTGACTTTTATTAGGGCGCTTTTGGAATAAAGTTTAAATTATACCGAGTACATCGAATGCTCGTTCCAATGAATGGAATTTTTTAAATTAGAAGAATAAAGATTTTTTTTTAATTATTACAAGTAGGTTATATAAATTTGATAAGACAAAAACTATTACTAGTCGACGAAGAAGTTCAACATAATTAAGCGAATTGATTTGAATTTTAAATGAAACAAAATTAAAAGTATACAAAATGGTCTTCTATACCTTCAATATTAGTAAAATTTTAAACACTTTGCCGAAAATCTATCAATGAAACACTTCGAATCACTTGTTTATTAAGAATTAATAAGAAATCTTTTTCATTTCCAACAGTATTCCAAGCAACTTAAGAAAAAATTATTGATTGCATTGAGGTTATTTCGAATGGAACTTTTAAACGACTCTCAAAGCGTAAAAAAATTGAATTTGAACTTAAATCTAGCCAGATAAACTTAATTCAGTTATTAGCTAAACAAAATAGGTGAATCACAAGCGGCATAAATGCTACAGCAGCTTCGAAGCTTTGAACTTCCGTTGAAATAAACAATAAAATACAACCGTTCCATTAAAATTATTAAAATTAAAGTAGCAAAATAAAAATACATACCAAAATTTAATAGAATAACGTTAAGTAATAGTTTTTAAATAGACCTTAAAAATAAAAAATTTCATACTACAACTATCACTTAAATCCAAAGTATAATAACAAAATATATATTTTCAGAGCAGCAGCAACATTTGTAAAGGTAACAGATTAAATTAAAGGAATATGTAATGAAAAGAGTACCTAAGAAAACCTCATAAGCAACATAAACAATTACAAAAACTATTACACTCAAAAAAAAAAAAATGATAATATTTAGAAAACAAAATGCAACAAAACATTTAAATACACAACAAAGAAGTGTCTTTTCTTAAAAAAGTTTTTGAAATTCAAGCAGATAAAAGTAAAGAAGCTGATGAAATTAGTCAAGCGAGATAAAAATAAAAAAAAGAACCATTAAACAAACATTTACACAATTACGCCATTACATTACACATACATACAATATATTTTTCTATATAAGAAATTAGCAGATATTTAAAAAAAAAAAAACCAAAAACTTTTTGTTAAAAAATCTGTTTTTCATAAAGAATCTAATTCTAGCCAAAACTTTTAGCAAAGAAAAAGTAATGAAAAAAAACGAATTCAAGTAATTAATACATAAGAAAAAATTTAATAATTTTAATATATAATAGTTATTAAATTGAATGTCTTCAACATGTTAAAATATCCAAAAATGCATTAAAGTCGATGTTAGCTTGCATAAAAAAAACCAAAACATAGAATAAAACCAAACGTTGCTTTATACAAACTGCATAGATACATACATATATACAACACAACAATGTATAAATATATATTTATGTAATTATTCTATATATATATTTCAACGTATGCGTGTTTTTAATTTATTTATGAAGCTATTTAAAAAAAAAAAAAAAAAAATCGAAACTAGAGATACTTTAACTTAACTTTAATTTAACGTGAACGTCAGGTTTAGAGAAATTTAGAAAAAATCCAACGTAATAAGAAAATTATAAGGTCATACACACTTTGATTTACATACTTAAATACACATAAAACAAAACAAAACAATAACACATGTGAAGACATTTTAAATTTAATTTAAAATTAAAAATGTACGGAAAACAACGACTGCGGAAACGGTATCCGAACTGGATACCAAAAAAAAAACAAAATAAATATCACTTGATTTTTTTTTTAACATTTACGCAGTATGATTGAGTAATAAGGTTAACGTGAATAGGAATAACATGTTCAAGGTCACCGCTAGTAACATGAAAAACTAAAAACGACGGATAGCAAAACAGCTCTGAAAATTAAACTGTCGAAAACTGTTGAATTTCTTTAAATAAAAGCTCTCTTTAAAAAACAAAAATTTTAATTTGTCATCATAACATTTACTGAACAAATCTTGGAAGTTTAAGAAAATACAGTAGCTTACAATTTTGAGTATATAGTTTTTTGGGAATAGGGTGTTTATTTTTAAAGGAAATTGAAGACTAAACTTTTTGAAGACTATATGGTTTATTTTGTTTTTTTTTAATATATTTATTGCTGCAAACAGCCGGGTTCGATTTGTAAATAACAACCAGATTGAAAAATAAAATTGCTATATAAAACTCTTGGAATGATGTATAATAAAATTTAATATTATAATAATAATTATGCACTATTAAATAATTTATTTAATTGCAAAAAATAGTAGCTAAATGAGTTCAAATTTCTTTGTGCAAATGTGGAAATGACTGTAAAAATGACTTGCAAGCCATCAGCTCTGCTATTAAGTACTTCCGCTCACCTACTCTCTCATATCAAAACAAGCACTACAAACACTGCACGAACAGACAGTAGAACATTCAAGCAATAGAACAAAACTGAAGTAGAACAATACTGAAGTAGAGCCTACCGCATTGTCACTGAAGTACTTCTACTGAAGTACTACTACTAAAACGAATGGCTTGTTTTTTTTTTTTTGCCATGTTATAATCTGTTCAGCACGATTCGAGTACATTAACGTGTTCCTTCGCTAAAAGTTTTGTTTTTATTAGGTTTCATTCATAGATTTCTACCAAAAAAGTCTTAAAACATTTTAACACAAAACAAATTATTTACAAAGATCGACACTGAAGCAAGCACTCGCTATGCTTGCTTTGATTTACTGTTACTTCACTGTAGTGTCGATTTATGTCTTGATATTCTGCTCTGCATCATAATATAAACACTGTCTGTTACTGTAGCGAAAAGCATTTCAACTGATGAAGTGCTTGTTTCGTTTTGGTTGCTGAGCTGTAGCATAGAACTAGTGTATGCTATGTCAACGCTGCAGTGAAATGCAGTGCACTGAAGTACTGTACAGTAGTAAAGTGTCGCAAATAGAATGTTTTGTGCAGCTCTTTAACTTATATCCATTTTTTATGAAAAAACCAGGTGTATTTTTACGATTATGTAATAAGAGGACTACGAAATAACAATTAAAGATTTTTGATTTTGTGCTTATTGTTGATCAATTTTGTTGTTCGTTTTATTAAATGTTTGTACATAAAAGATCGAGAACTGAGCATCCAGGCTTAATGCCAACTGCGAACTGCTCATATTTTCAAAGAGCTTTGCATGATATTTTTTGCTCTCTGAGGTTTCCCATTTCTACAGAAAGGTGGCAGCCGATCAGAAAAATTATTTTCTGTCGGATGGGATCTATCCACCATCTATGTGAGTCCACATAGAGAAAATCTATGTTATTTCCTATCTTATACCCAGCGTGCTTCACTTCGCTCCGCTCTTTTCCCCTGAAAAGTGATCGTAACTATAGTAAGGCCATGGCCATTTTTTGTCAAGTTGCCGACAGTAACCACATAAATTTAATTACCAAACTTTAGTCTTTTACGATCAAAACCGACTGATAAATAACATTTTTATTGATCTGTGGTCGGTAAAAACAGCAACATGTTTTCTTTTTCGTTAACCTAGATATTAATCTTAATAACATGTGTCCTAAGTTTGGTGGCCTTAGGTGTTTCCGTTCGTGAGATCATAAGCAACATTTTTTGTGTATCGCGGTTTTTGAGGTATTTGTACTTTAGCGCCGTCTGGTGTTTGAGATAGAACAAAGTGGATAGCGCCATATACGACATTTGCCGTACTCGAAAATTCCTAAATAAAATTTCGCATGTAAATCGATTGAGGAGTTTAGGAGTTTTTCGGGACTTTTTAGGAGATTTGTACTACAGCCCTCTAGAGTTCGAGGTAAAGCAGAATAGTTAGATAACTTAAAAACACTCACCGAATCCGGAAATAATTTTGTTAAAATTTTCATTCGAACTAAATAAGAGGTTAAGGTGTTTTTAGCGATTTTTTTAAGAGATTCGTACTACAGCGCCTGCTGGCGTTTAAGATAGATAAAAATAGATGGCGCTTTAGAAGTTTTTAGTGATTTTGTAGATAGATTTGTACTACAGTGCCTCTGGTGTTCGAGATGGAGCAAAAGATTAATTTTTGGGCGGTAAAAAGGGTTGTGGCAATTTTTATTTCACTCAAAACAAATCCTCTGCCAGCTAAATCGGCCCAGTAGTTTCGGAGTTTTCAATGATTTCTCAAAGGTGGGCGGAACTATAGTGAGACCACACCCATTCTTAGTACAATTGCTGACACTAACCATACGAACTTTATTACCAAATTTTAGTCTAATACAACCAAAACCGGCTTAAAAATAGAATGTTTATTGATTTGTGGGCGTTAAAAGAAGGTGTGGCAAATTTTAACAACGCCTTTATTATTCGCGCAAGTACAATCAGTTTGACAACGTTTTATCGCAGTCGGATGACAGGTATTGCAGCGCATAACGGACAAACAAACATTAATTTTTATATATTAGATAAGAGTCAAAAGTTACTTTTAACTTTTATTTATAAAAATATAAGACCAAAGTTGGCGTTTACTTATAAGAATAAATGTTAAGAGTTCACTTTTACTTTTAAGCTTAAATGTAAAACCTAAAAGTTTGGAAGTTATTTGATAAATTAAATTTAAGAATCCTTTGAGACTTTTATTTTTAAAAGGCTTAATAAAAATGCTTAGAAAAAGATTTAAGAAAGTTAAGTAATGAATTTAACTTAAAAAATATTATGTAATTTAAGTATTTTTCGCTCATTAAATTTCATTAAGGTTGTTTACTGACACTAACGTTGCAGAAATTATTGCACGAGATCTCCGAAGAATGAACCCACACTTTCATTCTAATATTTAAGCCCAATATATCTTAATTGGAAGAAATTTTATTGGAGCACTTTGCTTTATTATAGCAAACTCGTATTAAGTCTTTCTCATCGTCGCGTTTATCATTTGGTATTCTCCAAATTCTTTTAAAAATTATTCCTAAAATAGCAATGAGAGACAAAAGCAAACATTATTATTGTTGAAAATTATTTTATTGATCTTGTCGACTATTAGAAACATATGGTAGACTTCACAAACATTTCCGAATATTTTTTTTTTTGTTAAAAAAAATACTTTAAAGTCTGCAAAGACTCTTTAAATTTACTTTTTGAAATATATTCTTCAAAGAATTTTACGCTAGACTTTTATTTGTAAAAGTTACAATTAACTCTTAAAAATAAGAGTTATTCAGTAAAAGTTTAAAATAAAAGGTATAAAAACTCTTTTTTAACCCTCTTTTAGAATTAGTATACTTTTATCCCAGATGGAATAAAAAAAAAATGTTTTTCTAGCTAAACGCATTCATACGTTTCTGAACCAGCCTGCATGAATCATATTTGGATTTAATGGAAAGGTCTTTTATAATGCAGGTTAGCTTCGTGAAAAAACAAATGTCCTCCATGGCACATTATTTAAATAAAATTAAAAGAAACACATATATTTTGGAGTAATTTACAAAAACTACAAGAACTTTTTCGCTCCACGCTCCGTTTGCGATCCGTTTCTGATTTTTTTTTTTGCACAGTCTTATTCTACTGAATATAAGTGGATTTTGTTTTCCATTTACTATAAGCCGCATGATTGCAAAATGTCACTGAATGTCGGCGGATGTCGAAGAAATGATTTTTAAAAATCAATTCAAAAATGACATTGAGAGCTCCCACTAGGTGCGTTGAACTCGCAAAAGATTCATCTTTGAGAGTTTTTCCAATTGGTTTTTGTAATCAAATTTTTTTTTGTTTTTCGTCACACTGTGTTATCAAGACGAACAAATTTTTGAAGCGAATCTTTTTACGCCTCGTTCTGTGATTTACTTGAGTGAAATCTGAAAACTTTCGACTGATGTTTTTCTTGGAAATTTGATGGTTTCTTTGTTGTTAGCGCTTATTACAACAAGAAAATTGAATAGTTTCATATTAAATATTAAAATTATTTTCGGCCCGCCGTGGGGGATTGAACCCGTACCCAGTGATCAAGACCTCAATACACTATCCACCAGGCCACAAAGCCTTGTTAGAAAGAGTTGTTAATTCAATGTTAAGTAAACAGAAGCTATGCTGCAGTAGATCGTCACCATTTATCAATAGGTAGAGGATTGTGTATTTGCTATACTTGCCCTGCGTCATTGATCCTCGTTCGACTACTACAATCCACAGGAGTCTCATATAAAAATTGCTGTAGCAGCAGGTAAACTGAGCAGTTCAACTCTAAATGTCAGAATTGATAAGCTCGAAGCGCAATTCCAGCTAAAGGTGACTACACACGGTAATAAGGCACATCGTACGAACTGTTTTGACGTCAGATTAAATCGTACGAACTTAGTTGAACTAATTTTGTTAGTGGATATTATTTTTTTATAATAACTGTTTGAAATATTTTTTTTTGTTGTTCCATTTTATATTCGCAATTGTGTTGTCTTTTTTTCTAAAAAGAATAAATGTCAAAAATCTCATTAAGTTTGCTGCTACAACAATTTTTATATGAGACTCCTGTGGATTCTAGTAGTCGTACGAGGTTCAATGACGCAGGGCAAGTACTACAACAAACAAAAATTTGCTTCTACTGGCCACTAGATGTCACCAGCATCGGTGTGTTTGTGGGCACACACCATTTTCCTGACGGTGAAAAGCTGCATTAAGGCTAGCTCATAGCTCATCAGATTTAACCTCATTATTTTTGACATTTGAAATCTCTACAACCTTTTCTTGCTAATCATTAGTGTAACACGCAAATAAATATTATAAGACTTTGTATTAAAAGAATTAACAATAATAAATAATAAAAGTAGAATACCTACAATTGGTGACCCCGAGCAGAAACACAATTTGACAAAATTCGAAACGAATAGCGAAATACAAACAATTATGACGCTAACACGATCTCCCACCACTAGGGCATCAGGTGACGCCGCAAATGCAGACGCAAACTTGGAGCAGGAAAGTTCATTATTGCACACAGCTCAGCATCTAAGTATTGAAGACGGCGCTGCTAGCCAACAGGTTCCTATTGCCGTGGACCGCGTCGAACGCGTTGACTTGCCACCGTTCTGGAACCAAAGAGCGCAACTGTGGTTCACGTCAGTGGAGGCGCAGTTTGAAGCACGCAGAATATATGCAGACTCTACCAAGTACTATGCAGTCGTCGCTCGCTTGGACCAGGTCACTTTAGCAGTTATCGAACACATTGTAGCTAGGCCTCCGGCCAATGATAAGTATGCTTGTATAAAAAAAGCGTTGTTAAACCATTTTTTAGTTTCGCAGGAGCGTCAGTTTAATACTCTCGTTTACGGCTTAGAGCTAGGAGACAAACGTCCTTCCGAGCTACTTAACGATATGTACAGGCTTGGGGGTAACTTAGACGAAATTTTCATTAGAACTCTATGGATCGACAAGCTTCCACAAAATATACAAGTCGCACTAGCTTCTGCTGATAGACTCTATAATCAAGGTTTGGCACAGCTCGCTGATAAAATAAGTGATATTCAGCGGCCTGCTAACAATGGCTATATGATGCCCATATCTCGACGGGGGGCAAACGATGACGTCATTAAGCGAGTTGATGAGCTATCCACTCTGGTTGAGAGACTCACCCAGAAATTAGACGAGCTCATGACAAGTGACACATCTGCACAACTCAATAGCGCTGCTCGTAACACCTACCCCGGCAGATCCGAAACAGTTGCTTCTGCTCCAAATCCCAAAATCTGTTTCTATCACCGAAAATTTGGAGAAAGAGCAAGCAAGTGCACCCAACCGTGTTCATGGATTTCTAAACAGGGAAACGAACAACCAGTAGACTCGGCGACTACTGGCAGTGCCACAACCCCTCGCAGTCTCTTCATCTACGACCGCATGAATGGTACCAAATTCCTCGTCGACACAGGCGCGGATATTTCTGTCCTACCAGCAACACCTGCAGATACTAAGAGACCCACCGACTATCAACTATATGCAGCAAATGGCAGCAAGATCAACACATACGGTGACAGAGCACTCACTCTAAACATTGGACTTCAGCGACCTTTACGTTGGATATTTTGTATTGCTAACGTGCCTTACCCCATTATTGGAGCGGATCTGCTACATAAACATGGCTTAGTGGTCGACCTGAAACGACATTGTTTAGTAGATCCAAACCACAGGTTGTCATACTATCGGCTCTTTAGGACCAGCACCGATTTCAGTAGTCACTGTTATCAACACAAATACTTTTTATTACCGAATACTCAAAGATTTTCCAGAGATACTTGGGAATCCTTCCAACCTCACCACAACCAAACACCATGTTCGTCATTTCATTCCAACTACAGGACCGCCCTGCTCCCAGCATGTCAGACAACTGTGCCCAGAACGTTTCAAGGTGGCTAAGGATGAGTTCCAATTGATGCTGGATTTAGGCCACATCAGACCTTCAAGCAGCCCATGGTCAAGCCCGCTGCATTTAGTTAGGAAGAAGAACGGAGACTGGCGCCCATGTGGGGACTACCGCGGACTTAATGCGCAAACCCTACCCAACAGATACCCGATTTCTCTTCTTCATGACTACGCAAACGTGGCAAGTGGCAAGCAGGTATTTTCAACAATAGATATTCGACGTGCGTTCTATCATATACCCGTAGCCGAAGAAGATATCCCAAAAACAGCCGTCATCACGCCGTTTGGGCTTTTCGAGTTTGTGAGTATGCCTTTTGACCTGCGGAATGCAGCACAAACATTCCAGCGCTTTATTAATGAGGTGCTAGCAGGATTTGATTTTGTTTACGCCTACATCGACGATCTGCTGGTGGCATCTTCTAACCACGAGGAGCATGAGCGGCATCTGCGCCAAATTTTTCAGCGTCTTAGTCGATATGGTCTTTGCGTCAATGCTGACAAGTGTATTTTAGGGGCATGTGAGGTTGATTTTCTTGGCTATCATATTACTTCGCAAGGATCAGCACCATTGCATGATCGCATCCAAGCTATATTGAATTTCCAAAACCGCAGACGATTGTGGAATTGAGGAGATTCATAGGTTCAGTAAATTTTTACAGGCGGCATATCAAAGATGCAGCGCTTGCCCAGGCGCCTTTAAACGATTTGCTCAAGGACTCCAAAAAGAATGACAAGCGCCCAGTGCTGAGGAATGAAACAACCGAAGCAGCTTTTGTACTCGTGAAAGAACAGCTTGCCAACTCGACGTTGCTCTCGCACCCCGCACTACATGCAAAACTTCGTCTTACCACTGACGCTTCTAGCACTTCTTTTGGTGCAGTTTTAGAGCAATGCGTGCACAACACATGGAACCCCCTGGGTTTCTACTCAAGCAAAATGTCACCGGCGCAACGAAACTACAGTAGTACAGTAGTCGAAGGCAGGGATTTCGTTATCCGAACCGATCATAAGCTGCTCATTTATGCTTTTCAACAACGTGCAGACAAGTCATCACCTCGGCAAGCCAGGCAAATAAGCTTTATTAGTCAATTCACGACAAATCTGCAATACATCGCCGGAAACGAAAACAATGTTGCAGACGCCCTGTCCCGCATAGAAGCTATAACTATGCCATCAATAATCGACTTCGACGAACTTGCGCAATCTCAGGCAACGGATGAAGAGCTGCAACAGCTTTTGATCAACAATAACACTTCTCTTATTTTCCAGAAACTGACATATGGCCAACAACAAAATGATATGCACTGCGATGTATCCACACCAAACATCAGACCGTTTGTGCCACTAAAACTTCGGCGCAAAGTTTTCGATGTTTTCCACAACTTAGCACATCCAAGTTTTCGCTCAACAAATACTATCATCTCTCAACGCTACGTTTGGCCGTCCATGAATAAGGACATCACACGATGGTCTCGAGACTGTGAACCCTGTCAACGTTCGAAGGTCGGTCGTCACGTTCACACCCAGCCTGCTGCGTTTTGCGAGCCAGATCAAAGGTTGGATCATGTTCATATTGATCTGGTGGGACCGATGTTAGAGTCCAATGGATACAAATATTGCATGACAATGGTGGACCGTTTCACGCGATGGCCAGAAGCCATCCCTATCAAAGATATATCGGCAGAAACCGTGGCCAATACATTCTTTAGTAATTGGATTACCCGTTTTGGGAGCCCAAAACTCATCACAACTGATCAGGGAACCCAGTTTGAGAGCGCACTGTTTACATCTCTTTCTCGTATCATCGGTAGCAAACGAATTCGCACCACCGCCTACCACCCCAAAGCAAACGGTATGGTTGAGCGGTGGCACCGCACTCTTAAAGCTGCTATAATGTGCCACCAGACGCATCAATGGACACGGGTGCTGCCTACAGTGCTGCTTGGGTTAGGAACCTGTTACAAAGATGACATTAAGGCTTCACCTGCCGAATTTCTATATGGTAATACCCTAAGAATACCCGGAGAATTTTTTACACATGAAGATCCGCCTGAGGATCCAAATCACTTTTTGGAAGATTTTCGACTTCATATGCGAAGCATCAAACCAGCACCTGTATCTCACAAGTGCCGCCAGAAGACGTTTTGCCATAAGGATCTTTTTACCTGTTTACATGTCTTCTTGAGAGTGGATGCTGTCAAACGCCCACTGCAGCAACCATATTCTGGACCACACGAAGTGGTGAAGAGAATTGACGAACGAGTTTTCACCATCCTTGTTAATGGTCAACCGACCAACGTAAGCATCGAACGATTGAAACCAGCCCACTTCGCAACGGACGATGTATTCAACGACTCGCCAAACATGTTGACGGACAGCAGTGCACTGCTTTCACGATCATCGCAGCCTCGTACGTACGAGCGTCGAAGACAGGTACCTCTGGGCAATCAAAATTAACCGTTTCACTCGGGGGGGGAGTCGTGTGGGCACACACCATTTTCCTGACGGTGAAAAGCTGCATTAAGGCTAGCTCATAGCTCATCAGATTTAACCTCATTGACATTTGAAATCTCTACAATCTTTTCTTGCTAATCATTAGTGTAACACGCAAATAAATATTATAATACTTTGTATTAAAAGAATTAACAATAATAAATAATAAAAGTAGAATACCTACATGTTTGTGGGCACACACCATCCACCTTACGGCGAAAAGCCGTACGATGTCTACCACATGGCTCTTCAGATTTAACCTCACTCGTTTTTTGACAATTGAAGAATTCTCATTCTTATACTTTAATTAGCAGCTTTAATTAGCAACAATTTAATGAATTTGTAATTTAAGAAATTTAAAAATAAAGATTAATAAAAGTAGAATTCTTACATGTTTGCGTTGTGAATGCGTTTGTGGTGTTGTTGGTACAAGGAAATATTAGCAATGGAAACAAGTGCGTTGACAAGTGCGTTTTTTAAGTGTCAAAAAAATAGATGATATCAATTAATATGGAATTAACTAAAGCATGACATCGGCAAGGTATAAAATGTTTGTTAAATTTTGTTTCGTGTGCGTTCTTTAATATAATTTAATTTATTTTATTTTAAAAAAAAATTTATCAAATCTATGAAACTGCGAAAAAGCTTCGCTTCTCTCGTGTGTCCAACTTTCTTGAAGAAGACATGCAAATGAAGGCCTGCGGGCAACAGTAGCACAAGTGATTTTTCGGAAAAAATTAGTTAAGTATGGGGACGCATAGAAGAAGAATTTTATTTCATTTAGAAAAAAATATCAGTTCTTTCGCGTGTCATTTCAGCGAGTAACCGCGGATTTCACTATTAGATCAAAAAGTATTTAAATTTTTTTCTTAGTGAAACAGTCGTAAAACTTGGACTAGTTACCTAAATAAAATAAAAATTTTGTTTAAGGAAAATTTAAATTTATTCTTATTAAAAAACTTAATGAAGGATTTAGAAAAAGTGCACAGAAATTGTGGCGATTGCGGCGCAGTGGGTAGAGTGCATGGCCCATACGCCAGAGAATCCTGGTTTAGTTCCCACCAGACAGAAAGTTTTTCAATTGAATTAATTTTTCTGTTCGGCCGTCACTCCGTTTTTTTTTTTTGCAAAGAAATTGATAAAACGTTCCTACCTGCTCCTGTTTTTTCTTAACCTTAAAGGTTAACAATTTATTAAGGAGTGCGCTGTGTCGTCTATATTACATTATTTTCAGTTGTCAGTATTGTTTAGTGTGAGTTTTAGGAAAGAGTTTGAAAAACTTTCATAAAGGTATAGTTCATAATTACATAAGAAAAATCGAGATATGTTTTATTCGTATTTTTTTCGGATATCTTTTTGGAAGATAGTTCAAATAATAAAAAAATATAAATTTTTTTAAAATGGAAACATCTTTCGTTTTTGACTCCGACGACACCATGTTTGATAAACGTATCGACAACGAGCATGGACGCCAAGAAAATCGGTAAACAAATAATTGTGAAAAGGTTGAAAATTACGAAAATAAGAAAAACTATGCACCTTTACAACCTACAATACCGCCGAAAGATAAGAAAAGAAAACAACATCTGGCCGCGCACCAGAGATATATAAGGGAAATAAGCAGATAAGAAGTGTTGCGTACATCAACTGTATTTGTACTACTGTTTCCCTAACCAAAAATTTAATTTTATTTACATGACAGTTCAAGTGCACTTGTACTACTATTGTCCTAAGAGACTTAAAGTAGTTTATGATACAAGTGAGAAAAAGTGCCAGAGTTAACAGGAAATTACCAATTTGCAAAAAACTATTTTTGCCAATAAACGTTCAAGGTTAGTAGAATTAATCCTTTTTTCGATGATTTAACGCCTTATTTCAACTTAAAATAACAATTAAATATATCGCACTCTATCTACAATACAGGCACAACTCAAAATTTACAAATTTTTACTTTTTAATGTTAAACTTTTCGTAGTGATTACCTCCATCAACTATCAAAAGTGTTCACTCATCTTCTTACTTTTTAATTAAAAAAAAAAAAAATTATATTGTCTTTTTGATTTGTATGGAGTTCTTTGAAATAAAAAAGGGTTTTTTGCTTCTCCAGAAATTTTTAAAATTTCGAATTATGCCTCTTTTGTAGATAAGGTGCGATATGTATCTATAACTATGGGGGTTTATTGAAAGGCACATTGCAACAAGAATTTGTACATCGAGGAATACTACATTACATACTCGTTGAACTCGTATTTTCCCATCCAATGCTAGCGGTATTTCATGCAAGAGATTATCCAATATGTCGTTACTACTATCAGTTCTCCATATTCGATGTTTCCTTCTTCAAAAAAAAAAACCGGAGTGCAGTCTTCAGGACTGCCCACGGATGCGTTAGCTTTATATCGTTAGATGTAAATTAAATACTGTATTAATTGAAAGAGTAAACACACTCAAGAATGCACACACTTCAATTTAATACATATTTTTTTTTCAAGTTTATTCAAGAAATTTATAGCAAACAAATTTGAATTTTGGTTACGCTATGTACAGTGAACGATAAAAGTCTACATATAGCATCCAATTTTTGATTTCCGCAATACATATTACTGCACTCACATAATTGGTTCCCTAAACGAAATTTTGACTATCTTGAGAAAATGTAAAAGTTCCTAAAGAATATTTTAACAAAATTGCAAAATAAGTATAATTTAGTCGAACCGGAGTATAGACTATTATATAAAATAGTCTCCGTACTCCGGTATAATATATAGACTATTATAAATCGACTCAAAATCCATTACGATCGAACCCCGCTACCGCGGGCAAAAAACTTTCTCGAAGATATTTCGGCTCTTTTCTAAAAAGTGAACCAAAGCCTGTAAATCAATGGTTCAAAACTAGTGAATCACTTTGGCATACTTTCTCGTTCATTCAAAAAATGTACAAGAAATTCTAAACATTACATTAAATGACAATTTTGTGAATTTGCCAAGACTCGCATCAACAAAAAATAATTTTTGTTTTTTTCTCCAAAAGCTAATTCACCTTTTTTATATGAGTGTTTAATGGGTTCCGAAAAAAAGAGAAACTGGCAGTTTTTCTTAGTTTTAAATGGTTTTTATTGTAAGTTTTGTTGAAAAAATCCTTAGCATTTCGAATTTTTTTCTCACATTTCTTGAGTGAACGTAGTTGTGAAAAAGTATGACGCAGTGATTCACTAGTTTTGAACCACTGATTCGCAGATTTTAGTCCACATTTTTCGATCGTAAAATTTCGTGTTTTCGATAACATTTTCGATCGTAATGGATTTTTAGTCGATTTAATTCTTTATAATAGTCTCCGTTCAACAATGGTGATAAGTTAGATGAATTTACAGATTTTTCGTCACCGGAATCCTTATCGGTTAAATCATCATTGGCCGCAATGCTGGGGATAAAACTCAAATCCAAGAAATCGCTTTCGAAATCCAAATTAGTATCATTTTGTCCATAACACATTAATTTTTACAAAAAAAAAAAAGCGAAAAGTTTTAAATAGTGCATTTTCTGAACAATCTCCAATGTACGTTTTCGCTTTTTAAAACGATACTGCACATAAACAAAAAGTTGTTTGCAATTTTTTTTTTTCTCTTTATTTATTGTTTATTTATTTATTTATTAAATAAAAGTTAACAAATTTCTATAGAATTTTACTAAAAAAAAGATAATACTACTACATTTACATACCTGCTTTTTGGCATGTTTTACTTTACTTATGTTTTCTTTTTCACTAAACTGCTCCCTGTGACAAATGATATCTGGCTGAATTTTCATTATTATACCGCAACTGCAAGCTTGTTCGGAAGGGAAATCTCTTTAGCGTGTATGTGTTTAAATTTGATGATGTAACAATAAGTAAACAAGAAAAGATTACTCAAAAATCAAAGTGTGATGCTAGCAATCTTACTAAAAGCACACTGTATGCTGAAATGTCAGCCGACTTAACATAGAAATGAAAATTCAACAGACTTCTACGTCGCGTTACGTTTCGGCTAACTAGACACAAAAAATGCATTTGGTAGATGTCTATGTGACAAAAGAAACGGCTGTGTTACGTTGATCTATGTTTGGCTAATTGGGCCATAAGAAGTACATTAAGTTTTTTGGCAGCGAACAGGCAGAAGAATTTTTTTTCGCTAGGCAGTACGCTGTTGATGGAAAAAATTTGATCAGTGCTGCCAAGTTCACAATCATCACGGAAAAATTGGCATTCAACAATAAACAAATAAGCAGTAAGTATGTGTTGGTGTTGAATTTATTATTAAACAAATTTTTGTAGTTTATTAATGTGTAGTCTTGCTTTTTATCGAACATAAAATTGCAGCAATAAAAATATGAATCTGTCAACCAGAACAGCTAGTGCTATTTCTCCACACAAAAATTTTGACTCAGAACCAAAATTTTCGCTGCTACAGCATACTAAGCTTTACTGCTTATTTTTATATTGTTGTATGTCAAATTTTCACGCCAGTTAAATGTACAGGCATATAATTGCCAGCGAAATTTTAGCATTTTAACTCTCCACATATGATTGTGAACTGTTGCTTCTTAAACTAAACTAAATATTAACGATGTTATTGAAAACTTTGCCACAAAAAAGAAGCTACATGAAGATTTTGTTCTATAAGTTTTATTTTCTATATAACAATAATCACCAGAGGGCCAATTACGCAAGTTGGCTCCTATCGAAAATGGTAGCGGAATTGAATTTTATTATTATGCAACACGCCTCTGTCTGTGTTCGAATTCGCCCTAGTATGAAGCGTTCGTTTTTGAATACGACTTATATTTCTTGGCGGATTAGACACAAATAAAGTAAAGAAATTGCAAAAAAGTCAATTAAATACGAAAACGTAGGTAAAACTAATAAAATAAAGTGCAGTTAGGTTTTTTAAAATTGCTTTAAGTTTGGAAGTGAAATGCTAGCTCTTATCGAATTGCATAATAAACGAAAACGAAGCGAGGCGAGAAGCTAAAAGCGGATTGAAAACGAAGTACTTCGAGTTGTATAATTGGCCGTCAGTACATCCTTTCGTTCGTTTCTTTTTCCAAAAATATTAATCACCAGATATATTAACTTTAAATTGCTTTTATAATTTTCGTATTTATAAAAGACTGCTATTTCTATATATAATTGAGAGTGTAATAGTTTTTTAAAGCGGGATATATTCTAAAATTTTGAATAGCTTTTCACTATGTGTATATTCCAAAGGGAGAAATAAATAAATGTGGAATTACGCGTCTTCGGAAAATTCGTCTAAAACAAATCGTCTAATTACTGCCCCTACCACAGTCAGCGAGTCGAATTTTCTACTCGAGTTGACTCAATTGACTAACTTTTATTTGTCTTTTTAGATAGAGTTTCAGACGAATTGTTTGAAAACGAATGGTTTTTAGACGAATTGTTTTACAAAATGAATTGTGAATGAACGAATTTTCCCACAAAATGAGTGTCCTTGATATTTTATCCCCCCCCCAAGATTTTTTCCGTGGCACAGTGGGTAGAGTGTGTGGCCCATACGCAAGATAACACTGGCTCGAATCCCACCCTGACACAGAAAGTTTTTCAATTTAATTAATTTCTCTGTTCGGCCGTCACCTCTGCCACTGCAGACAATGGCAAGCCTCAGAGAGTAAAAACTGCCATGAAAAGCTTCTTGAGAACATAAACCGTTCAGAGTCGGCATAAAATATGTAGGTCCAGTTCTCGATAATTTTTATTCAAACATTTCACAACACACACAATACAATTGATCATAAGAAGCTCGGTCAACGTCCTTTCAAGGGCTGAAATGGCCATTTCGTTTTTTTTTCGTTCAAGATTTTTTCCAGATTCGCCCCCGTGTTTGAAATTGCTTGACTATTTTCCATGCATATCTAATTGCTTCGCTATGACTACGGAAACGGAATCAGCGAAAGTAAGAAGCAAATCCGAAAAAGAAATAAAATATCAAATTGCTTCAGCTAGCTGCGCACAGGGTTTTGCTACGAAGTTAGCAGAATGTAACGCTTTAAAACGAACTACAGCAACTGTAAGCAGTAAGCTGTTTTTTTTTTATTTCTTTGCTTTGACTTAACTTTTTTGTCGCTCTAGTTCTTGCAGTCAAAAGAAAGAGTTAATGCAGAGTTTGAAAATTTTTGCTGGCTTGCTTAACAAGAGATAACTTATTGCAGTGGTTTGCTGCTTCAGTCATTAATTTTTTTGAAGCTTGAATCTACTAAGCGTTCATATACTTATTAATGATTTTTTTTTTTTTTCTTACGGGCAACGTCATAATGAACTACTATTACCATGAGAGAACTTAAAAAAACTAACTGACTGAAGCTGCAAACGGCAGCTATGATCTGATTGCTTACTCATCAAGCAGAGCAAACATTTTCGATTTTCGACTTCAAGAACTAGAGCGACAAAAAAGTGAAGCCAAAGCAAAGAAAACGAAAAAAAACAGCTAATTGCAGTTGCTGCAATTCGTTTCGAAGCATTTCATTCGGCTAACTTCGTAAGCACAAAGTTATGCGCAGTTAGCTGAAGCCATGATACAATCATAAGGTAGGGCCGCTTCGCTGAGTGCCCTCACACGTCAACGAAGAGTGGATAATGAAAAGGTTCTTTAGATGTCAAAACGACGAAGTACGTAGAAACGTCAAATGAAATAAAAATATTGTTTTCAAATCGTAAACAGTGCAGACAAGTGTGTATAATTTGTGATAATTGTGCAAGTAAAGCGAGAAGAAAACTTTGCACACCAAAACCAAGGAGCCATAGGTTACCTTCAAGGCATCAGCATTGCCCTCTTGAACCGTCGCCAGCTGCATGGTGGCCAGCAGCAGTTGATGGCTTGGCCATGCGATGCAGCACCAACTAAATTTCCTCCCATAAAGTTTGCAAACAGTGCGGTCGCGTGTGTTAAATTTGTGATAATTTGAGTGAAAATATTATAACAACAGTGTAATAAAAACTATAAAATGTGAGTCTTAAAATTGCAAAAAAACATGTTACAAATTCTAACTAAAAACAACTGCGAAACGTGAGCATAAAGAAATTCGCGATGAACAGCTGATTTTGACATCTCTCTTTATTCTGCTTTCTACTCCATTCCTCTCCTAGTCGGCCCTACCTTATAATTCTGCCATGGCTGAAGCAAAATGATATTTTATTTGTTTTTCGTATTTGCGCTTGTTGTTGAGTAAGTATTTCAAAACAAAGTTTTTTATTTTGCTGAAAAATATGCAAGCAAAGCAAAAATTTTTGTGCTGTTACTATTCTTAAGCCAGCAATTCAAGCACTTATACAGGACCTGTATTCTAACCGGAAATTAAACAAAAAAAAATAAGTCCACTTTAATTTCAGATGAGATTTCATATCTGAATTTGAAATAAAAATTGATATTCCGACCAGAAATCATAGATAAACATTTTAAAAAAGTAACACCAAATTTCAGGTCTGAAGAGGGGACAATTGTATGAAAAAACCAGGGCTGTTTTCAAGCAAAGCTCAGGCCTCCGTCATGCCTATCAGGCCTGAACTCTTGCCTGATCAGGCATGACATTTCTGCTAGGAAGTTAACAGACAATCTTCTTTTAAGACTTCGACTAAAAAAATTACGTATCAAAATTTTTAAATAAAAAAAAGTTAACTCTGCTAAGACACCATGGAATTTTATAAAAAAAAAATATGTACAAGAAAAAAAAATATTGCCAAAATTAAGCTAAAATTTAAACTGAACCTGTTTCAAAGAATCTGTACATAAAGAAGGAGAGCAAAAAAGTACCTAAAAAAAAAACGAAATGGCCATTTCAGCCCTTGAAAGGACTTTGTCCGCGCTTCTTATGTTCAATTGTTTTGTGTGTGCTGTGAAATGTTTGAACACAAATGATCGAGAACTGGGCCTACATGTTTTATGCCGACTCCGAACGGCTTATGTTCTCAAGAAGTTTTCATGGCAGTTTTTACTCTCTGAGGTTTGCCATTGTTTGCAGACAGGTGACGGGCGAACAGAAAAATTAATTCAATTGAAAAAATTTCTGTGTCAGGTGGGAATCGAACCAGGGTTCTCTGGCGTATGGGCCACACACTCTACCCACTGCGCCACGGCCGCCACTAAAAAAGTACCTATATATTATAATATGTTGTTGAGAAAATTTTGATTACAAATTTACATGAAAACATCTCTCTCTCTCTATCTAAAAAAGACTGCGAGCAAAATTAAGCACTATGGAGAGGAAAATTATCTAGCATTTTATTTAAAAAATATTTTCTGCTGTATAAAATGACAACGGTTAAAGGTTTAAAAACAAAGGCACAAAAATAAAGCTTTCAAACAAACAACAAGCTATATTATTTAGCTTAATAAGAGAGCTTCACATGCTTCCAACACAACTATGTGCCGGTAAGCTTTTGCCAAACTTAGCTCGCATAACTCAAGCTTTACTAAAATGTGCCATTATCTATTGCTTGTATTTTAGCATTTAGCAAAAGCAATTTAGCAATTTAGCACCCTGTGGTTTGAGTACTCGTACCTTAGCTACATTTATTAACTACAAGCACCAACACCACCACCACAAATGATTATACGAAGTAATAAGCTCAATTGAACTTTTTTAAAACAAGATATAAATGATTAAAGATCAGTCACCGTTCAGCGCTTGGAACAAAATGTATGCAGTTCACGACGATATATATCTGTTGGTGATAACAATTGATTAGATTATAAGTTATTTTTCGGCTATTCGAAATAGGAGTGAACAAGTCAAGAGTCTACACTTGAAAGCATTACTTAGCAAAATGTTCTTGCGTAGTGCAGTACGTTGTTCCAGAGCTGTCTTGCGCAGCAGCGCCTTGGAAGGACTGGCCACAAACACTAAATCTGTATTTGGAGCACAATCACACAACATCAAGCGAGCCTTTAGTGTAGGAACAGCACTTTCTACCGAGTAAGTAGCCGATTCCGCCTTCTTTTGTGCTTTGTGCCAACTAACTCTCCGACTGTTATTATAGTGTAAATGTGACATTCCTCAAAGCCAATGGTGAGAAAATCCAAACAAAAGGAAAAGTGGGTGACAGTTTGTACGATGTAGTTACGAAAAATAAAATCGATATTGTTGGTTATGGCGCCTGTGAAGGCACCTTAACATGTTCTACGTGCCACTTGATTTTTAAACCTGCAGACTACGAGAAGCTGCCAGACAAGCCAGCCGATGAAGAGCTCGACATGCTGGATCTGGCTTGTGATCTCACCGATCATTCGCGTCTCGGATGCCAAATTACGCTGACTAAAGATATGGATGGTCTGGAAGTTACAGTTCCGGCTACAATCAGCGATGCTCGCAACGTAGAGTAGAGTAGAGCATCGGAAGGGGGACAGCTGAGGCGGAGTGTGACAGTATATAGAATAATTTTAATTTTATTTTTGTGTTTTTTAGAAATATTTTTATATACATACGATTATATGAGTTTTTGTTATGCATTCAGAAAATCAACCAGGCATTGAGAAAGCCGCGAAAGCTTTGTTTTAATAAAATCATTAAAAAAGTCAAAGTGATAAGTTTTTTATGACTTTTGCATAGCTTTGTGAAAGCCCAATGCAAGCATTAACAAGACGTTGATATCAACGTTAAAGCGGTGCATACTCGGTACATTGTGAAAAGCTTTCATACGACCGAGATAAGCGCGATCATCATGATTGTTGAAAAGTTATCAAATTAAGAGACGCACGGAGACATACACACACATACACCGAACTATAACTATTTTATTAAATATTTTATACTTTAATTTCAAGACGAATGCAACACGAAACCACGCGATATTTTTTATACATGCAATTTAACCCACCCAGAGAGTAAAGCGAAGAATGGAAGCAAATTTGTTAAAACCGCGTTTTATGAGGAAAAAACAGATATGAAAACATATATCTCTATATTGTAGAAGAGAAAAATCGTTTAACGAAATTAACGCATATTGCTTAAAATGACTAACGAATATATTTAAATATGTAAAAAAAATCTGAACTAAAACTTAACTAATTCTAAGCCAAAGCTTTCAAGTGCACAAACAATATTTTATTATTTTATTTATAAACTAAAATCGTTTGAAACTCTTAGGAAAGTGAAAAAAGTACAACCATTTATAACAGAGCAAAAGTGTTTAGAAAGGATTATCAAGATGGCTATGTTAAAGGTATAGACAAAACAGCCTAGAGCTTTATTTTTTAAGATTATTTTTATTCGAATAGTTATAAAAACTGAGTTCATTTCAACTCTTTTTATAATCTAACTGAAAGTAATATTTTAAAGTTTTATGGCACTCTCATAGCAACATCTGCTGGGACAATATTAACGCATGTGGAATCATAAAAAAAGGAAATAGAATAAGCACAAACGAATAAGCATGGAATAGTGCTCTGTGACCACTATTTGTGTGTTTTGTTAAATTTTCCAAAGACATTCTAAATAATAGGTACCTAGTGAATCAAAAGTATCTTTTCCGAATTTGTTTTAGAATCTTTTCAGTAAGAAACATTCGTTTACAATCTTCACAAGTCTCAAACACGAATCTTATTTTTTACAAACGAGTCATACGCAACGCAAAGGAATCATAAAAGACATTTTTTTTTCTTAAACGATTATTTAAAGGTACTTTTAATTGAATTATCTAAATTTGTTACTATAAAAAAAATAGTGCAAATAAAATGATGACATAGTTAAGGATTTGTACCTTTCAATTCAATCGTTTTAGTACAATCAGCATAAAGTGCTAGTTTATGAAATTAAAAAATAATGACCGTTAAAGTTTCATTTATGATTTATTTGCGAACTCATTTTACCCTCATGTGTTCGGTAGTCTACAGATTTAGCATTTTTGTCGAAAAGTTGTTCGAAGTTTTCAGTATCTTCCATAAAATTAATTCAGCAGTTTTCGTCACTAACTACATAAGATCTACTTTTTAAAATGACTCAGCTTGGCGAAACATGTTTTTTTTTTGTCATTTTTAATATATTTTACTTTTTTATGCATGTTTGTTCTTGTACATATGTGCCTGCATATGTGACTTTATTAAGTATTTTGCAATAATTAGAGAGAAATAAAAGGAATTTTAGAAGTTTTTCCATGCATATAAAGGGTTGATTTTTAGAGGTATAAAATATCCGACATTAATATCTGTTAAGGCAGTGTCAGACTCGGCACGTGTTTTTGGCATTTATGTTCAATATATGTATGTATTTTGGCAAATTAGTACCAATATTTTAGAAGATAACTTTGTCTAACAGGACGGCGCAAAGTGCTTTGCGCAGTGGAAATAAAAAAAAAAAATGTTTGCTCTCGGAACAGTTCTGCAAGATTTTTTTTTTTTTTTAAAAACTGCAATTTAAAAACAAATGTATTAAAAAAAAAAAAGCTGTAACTTCAAAAAGTTTGTAAATAAAGGTTTTTTAGTTTTATTACATCTAAATCCATAACAAAAACAAGTTAATTAAAATAAAATGAAATAAAATAACGAGACTTGTGGCGGCCGTGGCGTAGTGGGTAGAGTGTGTGACTCTTACGCCAGAGAACCCAGGTTCAAATCCTCCATCTGACACAGAAAATTTTTTCAATTGAATTAATTTTTCTGTTCGGCCGTCATCTCTCTGCAGGCAATGGCAAACCTCAGAGTAAAAACTGCCATGAAAAGCTTCTTGAGAACATAAGCCGTTCGGAGTCGGCGTAAGCATGTAGGTCCAGTTCTCCATCATTTGTGTGCAAACATTTCACATCACACACAACACAATTGGTCATAAGAAGCTCGGTCAAAGTCCTTTCAAGGGCTGAAATGGCCATTTCTTTTTTTTTTTTTTTTAATAACGTAAATTTTAATAATATTTTATTTAACAGAAAAAAATAATATTTAATATAGGCATTTCCACAGAAAAGTCCACGGTAACCTAAAAACTAAAAGTTATTAACAACTTATTATTTTATGATATTATCTAATAGAAACATCTATACAAGGGTATTGTTGTTGTTGTTGGTTATTTTCTTCAGAAAACAACACAGACCTTGAGCTCGAAAATATAACTGTTAATTAATAATTGAATAATTGAATAATAATTGAAAAATTATTAGAGTTATAAAAACAAGTAACATAAAACTTATGAAAAGAGGTCGAAATTAATTTACAAATAAATTCTCTGGCAGAGCACGGCCGTTAAAAAAGATGATTATTTTTGTGTCTACGCATTTTTTCAAACAAAAATATTCATTACGTCATAGGTCAATATCAGCAAGCTGCTGAAACTAAGACTTAACCTCAACATGCTTTTGAGTAGTAAAAATTATCTATCTTCGAAGAAAAGCTTAATTTTCACCAAATTAGTATACTTCTAAATTTAGAAGAACTTTAAGTTGCTTCATATCATTTCTATCTACGTTCTTAAGTACGAAGTAACTTAATCGAGCATTGACTGAAACAAAAAAAATAAAAACAGCTTAGTGGATCAGTATTAGTGGATCAGATGAGTTGGTGTAGAGGCCAATGAAACAGTCTGTCTAGCCTGCTGCGTGATTGCTACTCTATACAAGGGTATTGTTGTTGGTTGTTTTCATCAGAAAACCTTGAGCTTGAAAAAAAAACTCTTAATTTATAATTCAAAAATTATTAGAGTTATAAAACCACACAACAGAAACATTTAACTTTTATTAATTTAAGCAATTTATACATATACTTTTATTGCCATGCTGATCAAATCGTCTGCAATGTTTAACAAATGTAGTTTTTCTTTTTAGTAAATATTTGGTAAGTGTTTCGTAAGCGTTTTTGTTTTAGTAAAAATGGAAGGCATTGTCTAAGGATAATGAGAAATGGCTGAGGCAAGGAGAGCAAAATATATTAAATTTGATTTCAATAACTAAATTACCTAGTTACTTTTACCAAATTGAACTACAATGGATATTTAAGTAAAGTAACGCCACGTCAGATACTAAGTCTAATTTAAAAAAAAAAATTAAAAAATTTTTAAATTTGATTACTTGGAAAATAAACTTATATTATTTTTTTTTTACTTGCAATAGCTTACTAAGCACACATACAAGGTGTAAAACCTAAGAGTTGTCAAAAGTTCGGCTCTTAGATAGAAGCCACCAAAAAATATACGTTGCGTGACAAAAAATACAGGGTTGTCAATATTCGAAGCGCCCATCTGGCAACACTGTAACTTTCCGCAGTGATGCCAAATCGACTAATGACATACCGCGTTTGAAGCGTCATTCCAAGCAAATGTTTACAATGGAACAGTACACGCCACGCGAACGCTCTAAAATTGTTGAAATTTACATTCAACAAAACAAGTCAATAGTGAAAACTCAACGTGCTTTCAAAAAAATAAATAAAGTGAAAAGTGCGCCTTCCAAGAAAACAATTTATCGTTTGTATGAAACTGAAAATCCACAAGAGATTCAAGAGGTACCTCTTCACGATGCAAAAGTCACTGTTTGGTGCGGCGTTTGTGCTAAAATGCTCATTGGGCCGTTCTTTTTCGAAGATGATAATGGCCACAGAGTTACTGCCAATCAGGAGCGTTATCGCGATATGATAAACAATTTTTTCATGCCAATCGTTCGTCGAAAGCGTATCAGGCACTACTGGTTTCAACAAGACGGCGCGCCACCATACACAAGCCGCACTACAATCGATTTTTTGAAGCAATTGTTCCCTGGCCGTTTGATGTCAAAAAATGGTGATTTCGATTGGCCGCCAAGATCACCAGATTTAACGCCTCCAGACTTCTTTTTGTGGGGTTATTTGAAATCAAAGGTTTACGTCAACAAGCCAAAGACCCTAGAAGAGCTGAAAACCAACATCCGTCAAGAAATAACCGCCATTCCCATCGAAATGTTGAAGAAAACCATGGAAAATGCTGCAAAAGGGGCACAATATGTCGTAGAGGCCAATGGCGACCATTTACGAGATATCATATTCAAGAAATGATGTAAGCAAATCTACTTGAACCCAATAAATGATATTCATGACGATCAGACAAAAAATCGTGGTTTCTTTGATTTATTTAAAAATAAAATGGGCGCTTCGAATATGGACAACACTGTAGAAGTGGTTTTTGACTTGGATTGAAAAATTAGTAGAATTCAGTAAATTGGCAAGAGTTTTTGTATAAAAGTTTTTTTAGAAGGATTTGAAATAGTATAAGTTTATTTTCAAAGTAATCAAATTTAAAAACCTTTTCTCGTTTTTTTTTATTGAGCTTAGTATGAAACGTTACGTGACATCGCGTTACGTGACATTTTTTCCATTGTAATTCATTTGGGTAATTAAGTAATTAGGTAATTAAGTAATTATGCGATTTAGTTATTAAAAAACGAATTTAATATATTCTGCCTCTCCTTGCCTCAACCATTTTTCATTATTTTTAGCCAATGCCTTCCATTTTTACTAAAACAAAAACGCTTACGAAAGATTTACAAAACAATAACTAAAAAGAAAAACTACATTTGTGAAACAGTGCAGACGATTAGATCATCATGGTAAATGAAATTATATTTAAATTGCTTAAATCGATAAAATAAAAATGTTTCTCTAAGATAATATCATTAAATAATAAGTTTTTAATAACTTTTAATTTTCGTGTCACGGTGGACTTTTCGGCGGAAATGCCCATATGGAACATTTACATCACATTAGGTTTAATGAAATAAAATTTTATTCTTTTTTGTAAATTGATTGTCTTTTTTTTAACATGCCTTTCGATACTTTAAATTTAATGCAATCTTAATCATTTTTTTATGAGTTCTTTTAATATTTTTCATTAATGAATTCTTTCTAATCTTTTAAATCAAAAATAAAAATGTTTAGAAGAAAAGAATCTGTACCATTTTTGGTTTTTAGAAAAAAAAAAAATTAAAAATAGTTGTGGTCAATTTTCAAAAAAAAAAAAAAAAACTACCATAAATGACAAATTATACCACAAACGACAGTAAAAATGTTCATATTTTTTTTTTTTGCGCCAATTAATGCTTACTTTTTTAAACGCACTTTTCAAAAACTGCCTACACAATTTTTACATACAAAATACTTTTGTTTATAATGTATTGATTGGAATTATTATTGATTAAAGTGATATAAGTTGAACAAAAAAAAAAAAAAACAAAAGGATTTATACCGCTATCAAAAACAACTGGTCAATAAATTATATTTGAATGTGGTACAAGTGCATTTGCGGGTAAAAAAGTCGTTTATATTCTTTAATTATTGTTAAAATAATTACTGTGTAATAAAATTTGACTAATATATAATGCTAAAAATATATCCTAAATTAGTTAATATTTGCCAATATTTCTAAATAAATAAATTAAATAAATAAAATCGTTTTTGAAGGGGTTGGACCAGAAATAGCTATCCTAGCAAACATTTAAATATTGGTTTTTGATTTAACAACAATTTTCAAACTAATATTATCTATCTCGAAGAAGTTTTTATCAGTGTCTGAAATTGATTGACTATTTTTAATGCATATGTGATTGCTTTGCTATGACTACGAAAAAGGAATCAGCGAAACTATGAAGCAAATGCAAAAAAAGAAATAAAAGATCATTTTGCTTCAGTTAACTGCGCAGAAAGTTGTGCTTACGAAGTTAGCCGAATGAAATGCTTCGAAACGAATTTCAGCAACTGCCAGCAACTAGATGTTGTTTTCGTTTTCTTTTGGCTTTGACTTTAGTTTTTTGTCGCTCTAGTTCTTGCAGACCAAAGAAATAGTTAATGCAGAGTTTGAAAATTTTTGCTGTGCTTGCTTAACAGCTATAATTTATTGCTGTGGCTTGCTGCTTCAGTCATTCAGTTTTTTTAAGCTTAAGCCATCCAAGCGTTTATCGATGTTGCGTTGTACTGAAGAGAAACAGCTTTACAACTAAAATACAAGAATGCTGTAAGCAACGATTGTTGTTTTTGGCATGTTTTTGTTGATAGTAATTTTTTATTTTGACACATATTCAACGAAAGTTGTTGGTTCGTTGTTGTATTTGCTGAATGGTGACATGATGAGATTTCAGGAATAGGTTGCCCAATTTTAAAACATTTTTCACTGAACAATTTTTCGCGGATTAAATTATGTAATACGAGTAGTTAGTTATCTACTTTTTCTTTGTGTATCTACTTATAGAAACCATGTGCAGTAAAAAAAAATTAAAAGAATCTATTCAAATAGAGAATAAAATAAATTAAAAAAAAACATAATTATTACTAAAGAAATATATTATTAAAAACAAAGACTTGGAAAAATTAAGAACTTTTTAATCGAGTTCGTCGTCGAACAACGGCAAAGTTTCAATTGCTTGATCTAGAAATACAGCATTGAGTTTATCTAGCGATATATTTTTTGAAGCGTTTGCTGGTAAATTCTGTTCCGGGTTTTTGCCAAAATTAGTTCAAGTAATGAAAAGGCACATTAAAAATAATATTTTAAAATGAATATTTTAATGAATATTACAGTGGATTTCGAGGTTATAACGACCTCGGTTATAACAACATTTCGGTTATAACATCGCATTTTTGAAGTCCGCACATTGAAATTACTAAATTCATATAGTAATATAGTATAGAAAGCAAAGTGAGACTAGATTTTTTACATAATTTGCTCAGGAAGGAAAACTTTTTGTGGCAGGAAAACTTGCGAATGAATGTGTTACAGTTTAGGTTGTTTATAATTTTGATGAAATTGCGAAACGAAAATAACTTATTATAGGAAAGTCAAAAAATCCTAGGTGTTTCCAAAAAAAATAAACCAATATAACTGGTAGATTATGAAGCCAACAAGGAAGCATGTATAGCTTAAATCATGATGAATTAAAGCGATCAAAAAAATTCCTTTACAACTGCTCTGCTCATCCCCATATATGCAATTTTGAAAATATTAAACTTGCATTTTTACCTCCAAAAACAACATCAGTTATGCAACCGATAGATCAAGTAATTATAAAATGCCTTAGGCCTATGTTATGCTGGCGGTCATGGCCACGTCGTGGGCACGCATTGTTGTTGATTCAATGTAAATTGAAAAATTGAGAGCGAAAGCGAAAATAAATTTTGCCCACCACGGTCACCAAATGATTCGATAAAAATATGAAATATGAAATCGGGATCAAAACAGTGTTGCATTGTGGAATTATTCACAAAATTTGTGTTTTCGCATCATAATAGTACAATTTTAGTGCGAATTGTATGAAAGCAGTAATGAATCCTGCTTAATAGCAACACTCAACCATGTTTAACGATGATACTGTTTTCGCATAAAGTACTAAAAGGAGCAAAAAGTATACTAATGTTTGGGGATCATATAACAGCCAGCATAACACTTTGGGCACAGAGCTCATCAAACGAAAAAAGAGCGCAAAAAGTGACATGACCAGGGATTATTTGACCGCCAGCATAACATCACCCTTATGCCGTGGTTATGCTAGCCAAACAAGATTGCCAAACATTTTTTGTTGTTATTGTTTCTCGTGTAAAGTGAGAAATAAACTTTTTCTCAAATTCATTCTATCGCTCTCAGACCGAACATTTTTTATTGCTGATTGAAACAGCAAATATGCCGAACTTTCCGGTGTTGCCTGCAGTCATTTTCCATAAAAGCATCAAAAAAGTAGCAAAAAGTAGTAAAAATTTAAATAAGTTATAAAGCAACTCATTTTAAATAACAAGCAACCTTAAAAACAAAGAACAGACATTAAGAAAAAGTCGAGCAACATGTGTTGAGCAAAAATGTTCAGTATTTATTGTCGCTTCAAATAAACACTAACAATTTTGTACCTTCACAAAATGACTACAAAAAAATAGTCTTAAATCAAATTGCAGATTAATTTCCATCAATTATTATTGTTGTATTGAATTTAATTTAATATATTTTATGTAGGAATGGTATTTACTTGGAGTCGCAGTTTGACCGAAGTCTAAAAAAGTGTATTAAAAAGTGTATACATAAAAATTTGGGTTGTTGTTTAATTTGTGTTTTGGAATATTATAACATTGATGCAACTGTGCAGCAAACAGAAGCATAACCACAAAACAAGCATTTCAGCGAAGAGAATAAATAAACGAAAATGAACACCAAATGTTTTTCAATCATGTTTGGCTAGCATAATCACGGCATTAGTTAAAGAAAGATTTGTGCACTAAGAACGATTGATCATATGTACAATGTTACAACGGTACAAAATTTAACGTCACTCTTCTTGATGCAATTGAAATTATAGTATCTGCTTGGGAAAGAGTCGACTCACACAATGAAAAAATTTTTGAGCATGGAGGTTTCTATAAAGCTCTAAATTTTATTCCAACCGTTGGCTCAGATTTGGAGAATGGAGAGCATTCCTCGAGACTGAAATGCTTATGTTTACGTGGATTATAAATTGTTCATAATTGGAGAGCCCACAGATGAGGAAATAGTAGAAAGACAGTGTCAGCCCGGTCAAAGACAAAATCAGCCCGGTAGTTTTGGATAAATAACATTTTTATTGATTTGTGGGCGGTAAAAGGGGGTGTAGCAACATTTTTTTTCCATTAACTATCTTCTACTAAAGGAAATTTACTGCCAAAATTTCAGCAAAATCGGCGTAGTAATTTTAGTGATACAGCATTTTTATTGATTTGTGAGCAGTAAAAGGGCGGTAAAAAAACAATGTTATCATAATATTGCATTGTCCGCGAACTTACATATGTATGTTAAATTTCAGCTTAATCGGTTACTAACAAGTTTTCGAAAAATTATTTGCAAATTTTGACGGGCGTTCGTACATACATACGAACTAACGAAGCAATTTAAATAAAAGCTTATAAAAACTAACTGACTGAAGCAGCAAACATTTTCGATTTTCGACTACAAGAACTAGAGCGACAAAAAAGTCAAGCCAGTTACTGAAATTCAATTCGAAGCAGTTCATTCGGCTGACTTCGTTAGCACAAACTTCTGCGCATTTAGCTGAAGCAAAATGATCTTTTATTCGTTTTTCGTATTTTTACTTTGCTTTGGCTGGGTTGCTTACGACTTGTTGAGTAAGTATTTTCAAACGAAGTTTTTTATTTTGCTGAAAAATATGACACAAAGCACAAATTTTGCGCTGTTGCTATTTTGAAGACAGCAATTCAAACACTGATTTTTATCATAGTAGAATAAGAGAAGGTAGATGCATTTCGGAGAGGCAGACTGCCGTTACTGTCAAAACTAATTTGACAGCTCATAGAAAATCTGAAAGCGATGAGAAAGCTTTAATTGGAAAAACGTAAGCAAAAAGTGATTTGTATTGATTTTGACAATTTTGGAAATGAGAAAGAGAGCGCAGTCCGAAATGCATCTACCTTCTTTTGTTTTACCATGATTTTTATTATATTTACATGAAAAAAAGACCTAAAACTAGTTTTGAGAAATATGCTCTGATATCTCCGAAACAACTTTACCGCTTATTTTCTTATTTCGCGCGGTAATTTTTCTGACTAGTAGTTTAAAAAGACTAAAAATAAAAGTTTGTTGGAACATTTTTTCATTCGACCAAAAAACAAGCACTTATGAGTATAACAAGCTTTATCAGTCATGGTTGCGATCGATTTGTTGTTTATCAATCCAAATCGTTTAAAGCATATATTCGTGTAAGTTCATTATTTTGTTTTAAATTTGTTGCATTACAAGTAAATTGAAATTTTCTTTTTTCTCAAACGCAATATTTATTTCATTGTGAATCATCTTTTATTGCTGAATTTGCGACATTTTTCTTCCAAGCCAAATTTTTGAGCCTCTATTTAGACAAATAACAATTAGTATCATACAATTAATTGTTCTAATTATTATTAAACAGTTAACATGATTACATTTAAACTGGCCTTAAAAAAAAAAACGAAATGGTTATCTCAGCCCTTGAAAGGACTTTGACCGAGCTTCTTATGATCAATTGTGTTGTGTGTGATGTAAAATGTTTGCACACAAATGATCGACGAATGATTAAACTGGCCTTATCTGGCCAAAAATACAGAGCCCTTGCACAATTTCAGAAAATATATTTTAAAAAACATCTTTGAAATACAAATTTATGTAATTACCATAAATATTTTTACAAATGTAGTTTCTTTTCTTTTTCTATTTCTTTCGATATATCTGTTATAAGATGTAAGGATATGAACTTTTTTGTCAAAGCTTTACAAAAAAAAAATCTGAGAACTTCTTTAAAAGCATTTTTTTATTAGAAAAAGTGGTGTTATTTTATTAGAAGATTATCTGTGTGGCGTTCGTGGCATACTTGTTGAGGTGCGTGGCTTGTATGCGTTAGAACATAGGTTCGAATCCCATCTGACAGTGCAAGCAAATCTGAGTTTTCTTTTTCTCAAACGCACAGTTTTAAGTAATTGCGCATCACCTTTTTATGCTAAATTCGTGAGATTTTTCTTCCACGCCCAATTTTTTGATCCTCTATTGAGACAAATTACAATATGACTCAACAATTAACTGTTCTTTAATTATTAAAAAGTAAGTATGATGAAGTTGGAAACGGCCTCATCCAGTCAAAAGTTCAAAGCCCTTGCAACTGATTGAAATACAAATTTATGTAATAACCATATTTATTTTTACAAATTTAACTTTATTTCTTTCGTTATATCTTCTAGATGAAAACAAACTTTTTGCCAAATCTTTACAAGAAAAAATTTGTTTAAAATATTTCTTATAATATTCTCCACACTCCCTACTGGCATCCTTCAACTTTTCAAAGAAAGCACATTATAGAAACATGTTGAAATTGAAGTTTTAAGAAGTGTATCTTCTCTTATTCTAGGTAAAAAACCAAATAAGCTTTAACTCGTGCAAATTACCTTACAAACTTAAGTAGAGTTTTGAGATCGATCTCACTTATGTTGATTAATTTGTCATGAGCTTGATCTATTTTTTTATGTATATAATTCTGAGTCCGAGACTAAGAAAATTCTTGTGACTCACTGCTTGAGTTTGATCTCGCCAGATCGATCTCTGAGAACTATCTCATTTTTATGCATGAGACGCAATATCAAACCTCAGAGAGTAAAAACTGCCATGAAAAGCATCTTGAGGACATAAGTCGCTCGAAGTCAGCATAAAACTTGTAGGTCCAGTTCTCGATCATTTGTGTTCAAACATTTCACAACACGCACAATTGATCACAAGAAGCTCGGTCAAAGTCCTTTCAAGGGCTGAAATGGCAATTAAAAAAATTCAAGGGGAGCTTTGAGATTGATCGCACTTGCGTTGAGTAACTTCTCGTGAGCTCGGATTAATTATTATGCATACAATTCTGAGGATGGGATTGAGAAAATTCTTGAGATTCACTGCTTGAGTTTGATCTCGCCAGATCGATCTACGAGAACTATCTAATTTTTATGCATTAGACCATTTATTGAGACAAACATTTGGTGAGCGAATCATCTCAAGAAATGGAGCTGTCAATTGGCCGCCTAGATCATGAGGCTGGCTCCTTTGGAGAAATTTACATCTGAGTAATTCTAAACATAGCTTTTAAACTTACACTAAATTAAGCTATTTACTAACATCAGGAGTTGTTCTGTTCACACAATTATAGTAAAATTTAATGAGGAATATTTTTGTTAAATATTTTAGTATAAAAAGTATCCTTTCAAGAAGTCGTAAAGAGTTTAAATATTCTAGGAAAATGTTGCTTGGAAAATTTTGCTGAAAGTCTCTTTGATTTGTCTACAGTTTATTTCTATGGAGAAAAATAGTAAACTTAATTTAAAAACTCTGATGCTTAGTAATGCAATTTCTGATGATGCTTAGTAATGCATCTGCAGAAGTAGTTATTACTAACTACTAAGAACCCGATTTAAATCATGCAGTTTAACTGATGTTGATGATTACGGGGATTTATGGATTTACATTTGTGTTCATTGCTTGTTTGCTCTAAGAATGTGATATGGCGATTTTGTAAGTATCATATCGACTGGTCTCTGACTTAACCTCGTAAGTCAAAAAATCTAAGTTTTCAGGAGAAGCAAAAAACTGATTTTTCCTCAGGAAGAGATAAAAATTGTAACCTTTTTTTTATTATGTTCAAAGTAGTTTTAAAGGACTTATTGACAAATAAAACGAAACAAAATTAGTTGTACATATCTTTTAAAAATCCTGGAAATGACTTACGAGGTTACTGCTTTAAAAAACAGACTTCTCAGTATTGACTTACGAGGTTCCGTCTTTTGTCTGTCTAGATGTTACTTCCAAATTTTTAAGTAAAAAAATTAGAAAATCACGACTGAAATTAACGAAGAAAACTTTGAATACTAGATTTGAAGGGCTTATTGCAGAAACATGATAAGCCACAAAATAAAAATTTTGAAATAATCGCATTTGAATCTTTAAAAAAAATTTATAGAAGAGACTTTTAATGTAATCGTACTTTTAATACTTGCAGTTATTGGTTATAGAAGCCTTCTGAAACATGGTCAAAAATTAACGAAGAAAGGATAGAGGAAGCCAATAATTTTAAAAAACCTGTGGCTTATCATGTTTTCGCATAAAATTTAATTTCAAAATTTTTTGTTAAAAAAACGGAACAACAATATATATAACGCATTCAACAGTTTCTGCGACCTCCTCCTCGTTTTCTATGTCTGTTGATTTTACACGATAAGACCTGTTTCTATTTAAATAAGATAAAAAATCAAAAAACACCGGGCTGGTTCCTGTTACCGCTTTAGAATCTTCGTTATGCAATTCATTGTTGCATTCTCCTAAGCGAAGAAATTTCAATTTGACTTTTTTGTTTGCAATAATCTAATAAGCCACTAATATGAAAATAAATATAGCTTACTGGTTCCTGAAATTCCTTCATCTATGAAATCTTCATCTAATATACTATCACTGCTTGTTTTTCATATATTTGTGTTCATATTTTTGCTCGATATAAAAGCTTTAACGGCCAAGATAAAAATTTCATGCAAAAACGCTAAAATGTTTTTATTAAGTGAGTAAGCATCGAAATAATCATCTGATTTAGGATAATTTCGGTTGATAATCGCTTCAGTAACTGGTAATTGCTTGGTAATCGCTTCGGTAATCGGTATTGGGTTGGTAATCGCTTCAGTAATGAGTTGGTAATCGCTTCGGTGATCAGTAATTAGTTCGATAACCGGTTGGTAATCGCTTCGGTCATCGGTAATTGGTTCGGTTATCGGTTGGTAATCGCTTCGGCAATCAGTAATTGGTTCGTTAATTGGTTGGTAGTCGCTTCGGTATTTGGTTTGGTAATCGCCGTGGTAATAAAATAAAAAGCTCACCGAACATGTTTGCCTAGCATAACCACGGCATAAGCAATGCTGTAAAATCCAACAGAAATTAACAGCTAAAAGCGTGATGATAACGCGAATCTATTGTTTTGCTCTCTACCAAAAAGTGCTCAACGCGCCTAAAGAAGCTTTCACTTCCCAACGATATCTTAAAAAATGGGATGGCATAATTAATGCAGATAATTGAATTTTAGTGAAAATAAAAAAAAAAATAAAATTAAATAAAAAAAAAAAAAAAAATAATAAAATTAAATAAAAAAAAAAACTAAAAATAAAATTAAATCGAAAAATACATAAAAATTCGCATTATTCGACGGTAAAGATTTCAAATATTTTGTTGCAAATTCGAAGACATTTTCAGTACTATTTTTCTGATTATTTTATTAAACTTTCACACCAGCCAATATTTTTAAGAAAAACATAAATTTTCCCGCCGAAATATTTTGGGCATCGTCCTAAATAGATCAAGGTTCATTTTAAGTTGGTGCCAACGAAATTTTTTTTTTTTTTTTGAGAGATCCTAAACATTTTTATATTTTAAGATTAATAGTTTAAGAATAAATCTTTTATGCGAAAATTTCATGTGAACGAAATCAGTTTTTCTTCACAAAAATGTGATTTTATAAAAATTGGCTGCATAGTCTTGGAAAAAATAAAAAAAACAAAATTGGATTTCTGACATTGGTATCACCATAACTAACGACTTATTTCGCAACAGAGGGATGTCAAAAAAAAATATGAAAAACTTAAATGAATATTGAACTCTAGTATATTTAAAAAAACCAAGTCATTATAGCAGCCCAAAACAAAGCAGAGAACAATAATTGATATGATTTATGAGTGGAGTGCCATAAAAGTTTTCACATATTACAGATCTTAGAGATAAACTTAACTAGGTTCTTTTTTAAATAATAAAATGTAATCCATCCCACCTATTCCAAAATAAAATCAGACAAAAGTTCGTGTGATCTTAAAGAAAGCCAAAAATATCGACTGGAGTGTTATTATCTGAGCAGCCATAAACACTCAACAGGTGAATTAAAAAAAAAAAACAGTTGTTGCTCTTATCAATAGAAGCGGTGCGACGAAAAGTTTTCGTTAACGATAAAACTTGTTACTACATCAATTATTAATTGTTTTCAGCCTATTATTTTCCCTATTTAATTTGGAATGAGTACAAAGATAAAGAAAAAATATAATAAAAATAAAAACATTAATAAAGGTAAAGGATTAACGCATTTGAAAATGGACAATCCCAGAGTACAGATATTTTGGTACAAAAATATAGAATATATATATATATATCTATATATATATATAGATATATATATATATATATATGATATACATATATGCATTTATGAACTGTGTATATTACGACAGAGCAGTAAACATAGTTAAAATACGTCAAAATATAAATGTAGCAATTAAGCAAAGAAAATAGTTATTTTTGTAAAAAAAAACCATGATTTTGTAAAAACTTTCATTTGTTTGATATATAATAGATTCATATTTTAACTTGTTAACTACCAACCATACAACACAAACAAATTAGAGATATTAATGTTTTCTATTAGACAAACGACAAACATACAGACGACATAAAGTTGTTGTGTATATAAAACAGGTACACAAAGAATTTAACTTAAATATCGAAATATATATATACACATATGTATATACGTATATATAAGAACAAAAATAAAAAACACAAACAAAGCCAATGAAAAATCGAAACCACTTTCTAAATGTAAAATTCTTATAAAATTTATAAAATCACTATCGTTCGATGTTTACCACAAAAGAAACAAAAAAAAAATGTAAAATCATTATTAAAAGAAATTAAAAAAAAAACCAAAAATAATTATATATGTATATGTTAAAGGAATAAAAAGAGAAAGTAAAGGAATAAAATAAACAGCTATTGTGGTAAGGGGTTGTTTTGAATGGATTCCAAAACATTGGTTTTTCCAAAGTGGTGGAAAATTTCAATTTTGCTTATATATTAATTATAGCTTTTAATAATGCTGAAAAAACGTTGAAATTGTACTCATCTGAAACATGTGCTAAAGGTAACGCAATATAAATATCATGTGTATAAGCTCTTGCTATAAGGATTAAAGACTCACCACCTTATCTTATTAAGTCCACAAACTGATACAGTTGCAATTGCATTTTACGGAAGTATAAAGTTCGATGCCGAAATTTCTTTATTTAAAAAAGTGTTACGATTTCGTAACACTGAAAGTTATTTACTTATTTTATTTTATTAATATCAACTAGATGAAATACTCGGCGTCGCCCGAGTAAATGAAAGAAATGTCTTGAAATGTTGTACATAAGCTTTGATATTTTATAAACCATCACTATTATATTTGGAAAAATCTTATGAAAACCACGCCTAGCTCCCATAAAAAGTGAGTTTATTTTAAACGTTAAATCTCTTAAAAATCCACAAAATTTAAAGAAATGTCTTGAAATTGTGTTGTGCGTGTTGTGAAATGTTTGAACACAAATGATCGAGAATTGGGCCTACAAGTTTTATGCTGACTCCGAACGGCTTATGTTCTCAAGAAGCTTTTCATGACAGTTCTTACTCTCTGAGGTTTGCCATTGTCTGCAGAGAGGTGACGGCCGAACAGAAAAATTAATTCTATTGAAAAAAAACTTTGTCAGGTGGGAATTGAACCAGGGTTCTCTGGCGTATGGACCACGCACTCTACTCACTGCGCAACGGCCGCCATAATTTGGCAAAATTTAATGAAAACTCCCACTATCTTCCATATTAAGTGACGTCATCAAAAAATAAAAACCTTCGTAAATATATAAAACTGAATATCATCGTGTCTGGATGCACCCAAATTTCACTCACATCGTTTGTCTGACCTATACCAAATTTTGCACATATCGCACATTAAATACAAAAGTCACAACACAAAATTTACAAATGTTTACTTTTTAATGTAAAACTATTCGTAGTGATGATATACTTTGTCTGTAACACATTAAATACGTTTTGCACACATCTTCTTTCTCTATAGTTTAAAAATAAAAATTTGTCTCATTGCTTTGTATGGAGTTCCTTCAAAACTAAAATTGTTTTTTGCTTCACCTAGAAATAAAAAAAATTTTGAGTTGTGACTGTTTTGTATTTAGTGTGCGATATATTCTTCGGTATTATGTGAAATCTTTACACTAGAAAAGTGTCATTTTACTTTAAATCGGACTTCTTCTAGACTGCGTGTCTGAATTTTGAACATATAATCCTAGGTAATTTGAGCAGTATTAAGTTTATAAAATTGGGCGGTTCTAGGCAGGGGTCGTGGCATTTTTTTTATATAACTCCATTTACACCGTTTGTCCGATTTCAACCACTTATATTCCTTAGTATAATGAGCAGTTTTTAGCCTACAAAAGTGACACCATGAAAAATCGCCCAAAAGATGAATCGCAAAATAAAAATCTAAAAATTAGCCAACAATTTGTCATTTTCCAAATTTCAAAAAGAATTGGGCGTTTTTGCATTTTTGTTGGGTGAAATTTGTTTTTTTTTTGTTTTTTATTATTCGCCTAAATTAAATTTTTCTTGTTTTGGGGTGATTTTTCGTTTTCAATATATGGCAAAAACATGAATCAGTTCTTAGAGATAACGGTATTCAAAGTTAATGCAGCGGTTCTTCCTTTTTTATAATTTTTCGAAAAAGAGGTCGAAGAAATATCATATTAATTTTTATAATAATTAAAACTAGTATCACCTGTGGCCGAAATTCTGCCATATCAAATTTGGTTTGTTTTTTTGTTTTTTCCTGAATACACTAACCCATAGCCTAAACAGACCCTAAAGAAACAAACTAACTTGTTTTTAAAAACAACTAATTAAAAAACTAATTTAAAATAAACTAGTATATGAACTACTTTGAATTATATTAAGGCGGCATCCATTTCAATTCTAAATAGACTTTTTTTAATTAATTTTTTACGATGCCTTATGCATTCACGTAATGAATTTATGTATATATTTTTCAAAACAGACAAATAAATTATCTCTTTGATGTATAGAAATTTAAAATTTTTATGCTTTTAAATTCATCTTCAGTTAGTGGAATATGAACTAGTTTTCAATTGATTTATTTTAAAGTAGTTTAAAAATAGTTTAAATTAAACTAGTTTAACAAGTAGTTAAAAATATATGCAGACGAAAGTCAATTGACTTATTTAGCGGACATCACCATACAAAATATGTTAGTTCGATCTATGGAAAAAAGTCAGAATTTCAACTAGTTGTGGTTGACAAAAAACTACTTTTTCAACTACTTTTAAATTAGTTGAGTTTTATACAGGGGAAGTATCCCTGTATCCCCAATACAGTTCTAATTGCGCATCACCTTTTCATGCCAAATTCGCGAGATTTTTCTTCCACGCCCAATTTTTTGATCCTCTATTAGACAACTTACAATATGACTCAAGAATTAAGTGTTCTTTAATTATTAAAAAGTAAGTTGAAACGGTCAAATCCAGTCAAAAGTTCAGAGCCCTTGCAACTGATTGAAATACAAATTTATGTAATAACCATAAATATTTTTACAAATTTAGCTTAATTTCTTTCGTTTTTTCTTGTATATGAAAACAAACTTTTTGCCAAATCTTTACAAGAAAAAATTTGTTTAAAACATTTTAATAATATTCTCCACTCCTTAATATCTTCCTTCAACTTTTTAACGAAAGTACATTATAGAAACATGTTGAAATTGAAGTTTTAAGACGTTAATCTCTTCTAAATGTAGGTAAAAAACGAGATGAGCTTTATCTCGTGCAAATTGCCTTGCAAACTTAAGAGGAGCTTTGAGATAGATGAGCCTGATCTATTTTTTATGCATACAATTCTAAGTCCGAGACTCAGAAAATTCTTGTGTCTCACTGCTTGAGTTTGATCTCGCCAGATCGATCTCCGAGAACTATATTATTTTTATGTATGAGTTTTTTGACGCTGACGCGGTGGCAAATTTATTTTGTTGAGAGAGAAATTAAGAGAAAGCACCAACAATTATAATGATGCACAGTCCTTTTGAAGTGTCTGCGACTATCTCACATTCTACTCTTGCTCGTGTATGTTTCAGCAACGATGTTTAATTGAGCTGAGCAGCTATGAATTTTGTTGCTTTCTGGTTGTCCCATTGGGAAAGAAGGGTTTTACATTTGCTAAGTTTTACCTATCTTAAGGCGGGACAGGACATTCGCGGCAGAGAAAACAGACCTTTTTTAAAAATTCATCTCAGTCAAAAACAAACATTTTTCCGAAATTTTTTTTTATTATTGTAGAGAATTGAACAAATTACAAGAAAAAAAATTCAAAAAAATATATTTTTCACTCCAACATGGTTTTATAGAGCTCCAAACTGTCGGCAGAGAAAAAAACGGGGCCTCGTGGTTGCAGCGCTGGGAGTTGCAAAAATTGTCCGATCTGGAGAAAAAATTACTTTTTTAAATCTTAACAAAATTGGTTATCGTATGACACGAGCTTTTTTTTAAATTTTTTTTAAATTTTTGGTGATGTTCCAAATTTGAAAGTGTGTTTTTTCGAAAAAAATATTGACTAAAAATTCATAAAAAATCGAAAAAAAATTTAAAAAGCTCGTGTCATACGATAGCGAATCAAGTTTAAAAAAAATACAAAAAAAAATTCGTCAAAAAATGAACCAGCTAGTGCCGCAACCAGTACGAAAAACATGGTTTGGAGATAAACGCGTTCAAAGCTTGTGAACAAAGAAAAAAAAAGGTTACCTTCAATCTGCCATGCCTGCTTCGTACTGTATGCCTTCGTTATCTTGTGTTGTGCTGTTTCTTATAATTTTTTGCAATCGTTTGGCAATTCGGGCTTCATCCTTCAAGTAAGTACGAAATAACAACCACCAAAAGTCAGGTAGCAAGTAAAACAAGTATATACCAGCTGCCGTACGTAGGTAGCGCAAAAATTAAAAATGCGCTCTCACTAATCTGGCTGTAACTTTTGAACCCGTAGGAATTTTTCCATGAATTTTTTTTTCTTAGAATTTTAAGAATATTTACAAAAATACAAAATTATTAAAAAAAAGATTTTAAAAAACTGCCAATGTCATGTAACCCCTTAAAGACAAGGAGTCTAATGGTATAAAAATGAGATGGTTCTCGGAGATCAATCTGGCGGGCTCAAACTCAAGTAGTGAGTAACAAAAATTTTCTCAGTCTCAGACTCAAAAATGTAAGCACAAAAATTAGATCAAGCTCATTGCAAATTACTCAACATAAGTGAGATCGATCTCAAAGCTCTCCTTAATTTTTAATGCCGTGCTTGTGCTACATGCTTGATGAGCTTTTTTTGTTGTTAGTTGTTGTTTTGCGAATACGAGATAAAAGCTTTTTTCTCATTTTATGCGCAAAATACTAGCAACAAAAAAGCTCACCAAACATGTTTGCCTAACATAACCATGGAATAAGGCAATTTGCAAGAGCTGAAGCTCATCTTGAAGGCAGACATCAAGGAGTAAAAATTATTGTGAAAAATGTTTTTAACGAAAATCTGTTTTTATTTTTTTTAAAGATTTTGCAAAAAAGTTCAAATGCTTTTATAACATATATAACGAAAGAAATAAAATTAAATTTGTAAAAATAAATAAGTATTTCAAAGAGTTTTAAAAAAATGTTTTGATGAAACTGTACAAGGACTCTGAACTTTTGACAGGATGAGATCGTTGCCAAATTCAACATGCTTACATTTTAATTATTAAAGAACAATTTATTGTTACGCCATAATGTAATTTATCTCAATAGTCTAAAAAATTTGGCTTGGAAAAAAAATATCGTGAACTCAGCAAAAAATGTGATGCCTAATTAAATATATGCGTTTGAGAAAAAGGACAAATTTGCTTGTACTGCAAAAATATTTAAAACAAAATAAAGTTAAGCTTTGCTTTATAGTTTGATATACAGGGTGTCCCGCAATTGAGTGCAACTATTTACGGAGCTGAAAGTCTATTTCCACATTCTTAGGAGCTACACGGTTAATTAATATTTCACGACTTTGATTCACGTTATTGTTTCTAGCTGAAAAACTAATTTACATAAAACTTATCTTGATAGCTCATTTTAAAAGCAATGAAATCACTTTTCTAACGGTATATCAAAAACACCACCAACTAAACCGTTACCGAAGCTGTGATCGTGTGAAAATGAAATCAATCGGTTGAAACTACCAAATTTCAACTTTGAGTGCAATTTCTTAGCATTTTGCGTAATAAATGAAATTTTTTTTAGAGCAGTTTTGTAATTTATTAAATTTTTTTTTGCCACTTTCAGACCCCTTCCTCCTCCCCGTTCTCTATGTCACACTTCGTCACAAGTGATCAACCCCCTTCCCTTTAAACGTGTTACGTAATTTATAAACAGCCCCTTTTTATATTGATTCCATATTAAAAATACATTTTGTTTAAAAATAAAACCATTTTGTTTACTATGTATAAATCATTAATTCAATTTAAATATTTTCATACATTTCATTTTTATATTATTTTAAATACTCTGTAAGAATTGATTTTTGTTATGGTAACACTGAAATTGTAATAAGGTGACAGATTTTTTCCTTTGTTCTTTGAAAGAAGTTATTAATTTTTGCAGGTAAGAAACGGACCAATAAAACTATTTTAGATAATAAAAACGTTGAATTTATTTAGTAAAACGTCTAAAACTATAATTTAAATTTTCATTTGAATTTAGAACATGAATGTTTTTTACTTCTGGAAAAATAATAAATTCATGTTTTTCCGAAACATTTATTATTTTTAACCAACATAAAAATTAACAGGAAGAACAAATTTATCACCAAATATACCAAACAAAAACTTCTACGCCCACACTTACGATACTATCGAAACTGTGTCTTTTTTATGTCCTTGGTATTTACTGTATTAATTTTTAATAGAGGAGGGATTTTTTGTGGTTAATTTATATACGAATGGGATTTTTCGTGGTTTTTTTATATGCGTGGGATTTTAGTGGTTATTTTAAAAAAGCGTGGAATTTTTTGTGGTTTTTTTAATTGCGATGGGATTTTTTTGTCAACTTTGTATCGTGGGATTTTTCGTGGTTATTAATTTTGCTATTATGGGAAAAAGTTTTTTTTTTGTGGGAATTTGAGGTGGCAACCGTGGCACCCACCTTTCAGAAATCCTTATAATTCCTGAGTTGTATATATTTACATAATGAGACTTGGTGTGTAGGTGCTATGAGACCAAGTGGAGGTTACTATATATATAAAAGTTGCTACACCCCCTTTTACCGCCCACAAATAAATAAAAACGCTATATTCCGGACGATTTTGGTTGAATAAGACTAAATTTTGGCAGTGGCACTAAAAATGGGTCGCACTATAACTACGCCCACTTTTCAGATATCATTGTAATTCCTGAGTTGCACATGTTTTGCTAGAGAAATTTGGTGTGTAGGTGATTTGAGATCAAGTGGCGGTCACTATGGATACTGGATATCATTTCTTATTACTGGATTAAGAGCCACTTTTTTATAAGGACTAAAGCTGTTGCATTAAAATTGGAAATTTTATAACCAGAAATAATGACAAAAACTATGTGGTCGAGACAAGACCATTGATCGTTGTGTATTGTGGTTGTATTATTTTCCATACATTATATACATCCTAAATACTAAACCACCCCGGGCGTTGCCGCGTATTCTAGCTAGTATAATATATATTTAATATATGTATATATATATATACTTATAGCCCACAAAAAACGGTTTAAAAAGCGATGCACATCCAGAGTTAACCCTCTAGCTCCCAAGTTTTTTATCTTTTTAAAAAAATTACTAGAGCCAGTTTTTTGATAGAGAAGCAATATTTTTTCAAGAACAGGGATGGGAAGGGGTGCAGAAAGTAGCAGGCCTAGAGGCCTCCTTGGGAAACAAAGCCAAAGAAAAAATTTCATATGCAGTTTTGTAATTAATTTTAATTTAATTTTAATTAAAATAATCATAACGGGTAACAATTCATATTCTTAGACGTAAGGGACGATATATTAAAAGGGGTGTGGATGTGGGTGGGGTAAGGGTCGGTTTGTTTTGGTGTAGGGGTTGTGGTGTATAAGCTACGAATACTTAAAAAATCGGCATATGCACATGTACATTGCGTTTCTTATTTGTTAGAATGAAATTTAGAGATGCAGTCTTTATGCGGGGTAAAGCAAAGATTACATGGAAGCCCTGGACAGTGAAGCACAGTACCTGTGCGCCTTGAGTCCGAAATTGTGGTAGTTAAAACTCTTTATCGTGCTTGTCTGGTATGTTGATCCACCTGATAAAATATAGGCGTTGATCATTGCCAAGTCGAGCAAATGGTGAAATAAACGATTTGTATATTTTACTGTCTTCAAATGAATTTTGCATCGCACGATGAGCTCATGAATTGCATTCGGTCATGCGACCATTTTATATTGTTTGATTATAACGGGAAATTGTTGAATTAAAATTTTTTGATTACAGAATTGTTCAGTTCCTACGTACGTAGAAACCAATCGAACAGCCCTGTTATCTTATATATGTTAACACAGTTGTTGATATATATACTATTTGAGCGGAGCCGCAAAACTCAGTAAAAAACACGCTCTTTTTGCTTGAAATCAGCATCATTGGGCAACTTGCACTTGGAAAACATGTAGCATAAGCACGGCATTAAAAATTAAGGAGAGCTTGGATATTCATCCTGTTTGTGGAAAACGGCGGATCAGTTACGGCGGGAGTTGATTCGATCCGCACTCCCTTCACTTTTCAAAAAAAGCATATTGTTGAATCCGTTCGTATGAACAGCAACACCGATCCGCAAAACTCGCTCCGAAAAACAGCTGCTCAGCTGCCAAAACAAAATTTAAAACTTATAGATATGCGAAACAGTGGAAACTAAATTAAATAACGAAAATTAAGGTTTCAATGTAAGTATTTATAGAATGCATTAAATAATCATGTTTAAAATACTTTCCAAAAAGGCAATGGACTCTATTGCGTTGTTTTTTAGACGATGAGAAAAGCAGCTTTTGAAATCTCCATCTAGATGTGAAATTGATTTTTTCGCTCAAAATTTTAATTCAAATCCGATTTGGATGTTTGAAAAAACGCTTTTAAAATTAAAATTAGTTTTTTTTTAAATGTGCGAAAATCAATTTTTTGTTGGAAAACTGAAATTTTGACTTGATCAAATTGGAAAGTAAAATGTTTTTTCTAACGAATTGTTTTATGCTTTTTATATTTTATTTTTTTATTAATTTATTTTCATTTATAATTTAAAAAAAAAAACAATTGTGGCGGCTAAAAGAATTTTTTACTACAGATTCGGGTTCAGCGACCTTAAATTATCTTAAATTAATGTAGCTCATTCCATTATTAAAATTTTTTTTTCAAATCTTTCAAATTTATTATGGAGTGCGGATCTACTGCGTTTTCAACAATCGCCTTTTATTACTGCGGATCCGCAAACCCTGTTACCGATCCACTCAAAAGCTACTCGCCGGATTCTACAATCGACAAGCCAGCGGAAACGAGTAATTTTCCCGCCGCAATTGATCCGCCGGATTCCACAATCAGCATGATTCTATTAGAAAGAATGGTTCCTAAAGAGTATATGCCTCGAAACCATAGATATACCAAGAGAGGGAGTGAAATATAGAAATTATCAAAATACAGTAGATGGTTTTTGATGGCCGGAATAGTTTGGGAAAGGCGAATAACCATGTTGGAGGTTGTATCCCAAATCCTTTTATCCACCACATTATCTCCTGCTCCGCAGTATACCTCAAAGCTATATGAAAGTCCATGCACATCTGATAAAACCAATAATTTCATTCCCCATTTGTACGGTTTGTTTGGCATATACTGACTAAGATACGACTTTAATTTTGTTTGTGACTTTTGCAGTTTGTGGTTGAAATGTTTTATGATGGAGTTTGTTTATTGGGCATTTCATTATTGTCTTTGAAATTGATGCATTAAAAGATTGTTTCGAATTTGGTCAAAACGATTTCAAGGCATTGTGTTTTGTATAGCTTAAAATGCATATTCGCTCCAGTATTGGGTCCAGTGACCGCATCCATTACCTATTCAATTTCCTGATTCTCGTAGTCTGAGAGCTGCTGTGTTAGCACATTCCCTGACAAAGATATGAAGAGGAGGAAGGTGAAGCATGACATTTAAAGCGTCAGTTGGTATTGTGACAATGCCCCAGAAGTACATACACTTGCACTTCTTTGCACCTTTGCAAATTTCTGAAGTGCAGCTTTTTTATCAAGGGCCCTCCACCACACCAGTGAGCCATAAGTAAGTATGGGGCGGACAATTGCTGTATAGATACAGCGTACTATTTTGGGGGAGAAACCCCATTTTTTACCTATCGATTTTTTACAGGCAAAAAGAGCTATGCTTGCTTTCCTAACACGTTCCTTTATATTATCATTACAGATAAGCTTCTTATCCAGAATAACTCCTAGGTATTTCGTGCTGTCACTAAAGATCAACCTCGTGCCGTTTAGAGGCGGAGGTATTAAGTTGGGTAGTTTATATTTCCTAGTGAAAAAAATGAGATCCGTTTTCTCTGGGTTAACACTTAAACCACAAGAGGATGCCCATCTCGAAAGGATTGAAAGTGCTCTCCCCATAAGTTGACAGAGAGTCTGAGGAAATTTCCCGTTAAATACGATTGCGATGTCGTCAGCATAAGCAATAACCATGTAGCCTTCTCTCTACATGATGCGCAACAGCTGGTTAACCGCCATGGACCCAAGAAGCGGAGACAAGACTCCCCCTGCGGAGTACCTCTTCTCACGAATCTACGAGTACAGGATCCCACCAGCTCTGAGTTCACCACCTTGCCCAAGAGTATCTGATGTATAAAACGCACGAGAGAATCCTCCACCCCCAGTTCCGACAAGGCAGAGGTAATCCCACATGGAAGGACGTTATTGAATGCTCCTGCTATGTCTAGAAAAGCAGCAAGCGCGTATTCTTTGTTTATAAGTGATTTTTCGATTGTGGATACAAGAGAGTGAAGAGCTGTCTCTGTAGATCTGCCTTTAATATAGGCATGTTGGGATTTCAGAAGCCCATCAAGTTTTGGCTTGAGAAGAAGTCCAATAAGTCTCTACAGTATTTTAACCAAAAAGGAGGAGAGGCTTATAGGTCTAAAGTCATTCGATTTGATGAGAGAGCATTTGCCCGCTTTCGGTATAAAGATGTCCTTAGTCCCTCTCCAAGGTGATGGGATATAGTTAAGGAGTAGGCAGCCATTGTAGATTGCCTGAAGCCAGGGTACTATTGCATTGAAACTATAGTGAAGTTGAGCTGGTATAATACCATCGGGACTCGGAGATTTATATGGTTGGAATGAATAAATCGCCCATCTTAACTTCTCCTTGCTGGTCAACTGCTCAATCTGTTCAGGAGTAAGGTCAGAGGGGGACGATTGGAAGCTTAAGTTGTCAATGTGAACACTACCAGGAAAATGTGCGTCGATAAGTGTGTCTAATGTTTCGATGCGTGAGTCTGTCCAGGTACCATCTTTCTCTTGAAGAAAGCTTGGTGCTGTTGGGAATTTTGATAGTATTTTCCTAAGCCTTGAGGCCTCGGAAGTACTTTCGATATCTCTACAGAAGGAAGACCAAGAGGCTCTCTTTGCCTTCCTGATTGCAGTTTTGTAAATGCCTAGTTTGGGTTTGTATATTTTCCATGAGTCCTCACTATTGCTACGCCTTGCGTAGTTGAAGCCTTTACGACAGTCCTTTCTAAGAGTTTCAATCTCCCGGGACCACCACACTGGTTTACGGGATATTTTAAAAACTTTTTTGGGACATGCTTTGTCATCTGAGCATTTTTTGGTAAAGTCTGGCACTTTGATAAGCTCAGTTTTTATTTTGGCTATCAAATTTTTCTGGCTATCAAATTTATTGGCATATATTCTCCAATTAAGATTAGCCCAAAAGTCTTCGATTGGACGAAGTTGCGGCAAGTTGGGAGGGTTATTCTTCTCATGTACAGGGTTGCCCATATTCGACGGACCCATGTTTTTGTTAAAAAAATCAAAGAAAAAAATGAAAATTTGGCGGTTGGCAATCTTAATCATTTAATTTGTTCCAAGTAGATTTGTTTACATCAATTTTTAATATGATATCTCTCAAATGGCCGCCTCTGGCGTTGATGGCGTATAGTGCCCTTTTTGCAGCATTTTCCATCGTTTTCGCCAACATTTCGGCCGGAATAGCGGCTATTTCTTCACGAATGTTGTCCTTGAGCTCTTCTACGGTCCTTGGCTTGTTAACGTAAACCTTTGACTTCAAATATCCCCACAAGAAGAAGTCAGGCGGCGTCAAATCGGGCGAACGCGGTGGCCAGTCCAAATCACCACTTTTCGACATCAAACGGCCCGGAAACAAATTCTTCAGAAAATCGATTGTTATGCGACTTGTGTGCGGTGGAGCGCCGTCTTGTTGAAACCAGAACTGCCTCATACGCTTTCGACGAATAATTGGCATCACAAAATTGGTCATCATGTCGCGATAACGCTCCTGGTTGATGGTAACAGCATGGCCATTTTCATTTTTTAAGAAAAACGGCCCAATGACCGTTTTCGCACTAACGCCGCACCAAACTGTGACTTTTTCGTCATGAAGAGGCACTTCTTGAATCTCCTGAGGATTTTCAGTGGCGTAAATACGGCAATAAACGCTTAATGGTGTTCTTAGAAGGCGCACTTCTCACATTTTTTAATATTTTAAAAGCACGTTGAATTTTCACAATTGACTTCTTCTGTTGAATGTAAATTTCAACTATTTCAGAGCGCTCGCGTGGCGTGTATTGTTCCATGGTAAAAATCTGCTTGGACTGACGCTTCAAACGCGGTATGTCATTAAGCGATCTGACATCTCTGTCAAATATGGGCGAATATGGGCGACCCTGTACATAAGGTATCGGAGCCTATCCATAGCTTCTAAGCTCTGTCGACAGTAATGGCTTGGTGCAAGGTCAGGCACTATATTTTTATTGTTGTGTTTGCTTCTTATAAAGTCAGCTACTTTTAGCAAACAGAAGTTGACATACCGTTCAACATTGACGGCTAAGCCCGACTCAAAAAAAACTGGCTCAAACATACCCAAAGCACTTATTGTGAGTCATAATGACTTTTTTCGGTAACTTACAATGTTCCAAATATTTCACATTGTCCTCTACTTGCTTGTTGTGGTCAAAAAAGTGCTGTCCTTGCCACTCATTACCATCGAATGTGAAATATGACGTCATCCATAATCCAAAAACTATTTTTAACCAAATTTGTCAAACGTACTTTTTGGACACATTTTTGAGCTTCCGACACCATTGGCTTACTTTTTCATGACTTTTTTTGGATTCCCATTGATAGAAGATACTTCTTCACTGCTTTGCCATCACATTGAAATTTGTTCTCCAATTCTCTATTCGTTTTTACCACTCTTCCATCAGTTATTCGCCTTAGCTTAGACCTTGTCGCAGAATTATTTAATGTGAATCTTTTACCAGAGCCAGCATTTTTCCATGTGGTCTTTCTGAAAGCATACGTTGCCAAGATGTTGTAGACGGTTCGACGATTGAGTCTTTTTTCAGCAATATGAGAAAAATATCCGCTTTTGTCCAATCAGAATAAGATTAAAACAATTACAAGTTCTCTTACGACGTTGCTTTTCTTTTTTCGACATTTTGAATACACTTAAGAAGTTGCCAGCATAAAATTTTAACTCCATGTCCAATATCACATTGGTCTCTCATATAGTTATCGATAAATACGCATCATTTCAGTTTTTGATGTTTTTACAAGGTTCAAAAAGTTGTCCAGATTTCATTCCGCATACGTAAGCGAAAAATATTTTCAATGACCGTTACAACTTATACACGCTTTACATCCCAAGCAGGCCTTCAGACACTGTACGGTTTGGGTTAGGTGGGAGGAGTGTTACAACTTTTTTGAAATTTTTTCGTTTTCGTGAAATTTTTTCGTTTTCTCAATGAACACATTGATAATCAGTATTTTTTTTTTTTTTTGAAGCTCAAAATTTATTTTTAACCATTTTTCTTCTTTACACAATTTCAGAAACACTTGTTTGTTTACTTTCACACGAAATTTCAACATTGACTTATAATTACTGCCGGTGTGCGCGGCGCACCGTTAATTGGCTGCACTTATTTTATAAAATGGGGATTTCCCTTTTTATACGCGTAAAAATCAGCTTGGCTTTTCCAGCTGATAATGTAAAAATTAACCTGTAAAAGGTTAATTTTACAGAATTTTTTAAACTTAGGATGTCTACAGGCCTTCTTGGGAACTAGAGGGTTAAGCATGATTCATGGAATTAAAATTGGCTTAGAAAAAACAGAAAAAAATGGGTCTTTAAAACTCTGCTCATTTCGTACAAGGCAAACTTATCTCTTAGGAACAATGAAAAAAATTGGGCGATTTTCCTTTTTTTTTTTTTATTTTGTGAACGTTCGTTTATTTTTGGGCAATTTTTCCGAAAAATGTTGGGCATTTTTTCGTTTTTGTTGGGTGAAATTTCATTGGGGCATTTTTCATTGATTTTTGGGACAAATTTTCATTTGAGTGATTCTTAATCTTGGCGGCCGTGGCGTAGTGGGTAGAGTGTGTGGCTCATACGCCAGAGAACCCAGGTTCGAATCCCCATCTGACACAGAAAGTTTTTTCAATTGAATTAATTTTTCTGTTCGGCCGTCACCTCTCTGCAGACAATGGCAAACCTCAGAGAGTAAAAACTGCCATAAAAAGCTTCTTGAGAAAGCTTCAGAGTCGGCATAAAATATGTAGGTCCAGTTCTCGATCATTTTTGTTTAAACATTTCACAACACAATTGATCATAAGAAGCTCGGTCAAAGTCCTTTCAAGGGCTGAAATGGCCATTTCTTTTTTTCGATTCTTAATTGTTTTTTTTTTGGCAGTTTTTTTTTTGGGAAATTTTTCATAGCGCTTGAGATTAGATAAGGAAGAGTGTCAATGTAATTCTAATCGAGCTCCCTCTACACCGTTTATCCGATTTTGCACTTATCTAGCTTGGACTAAGAAGCAGACCGTAGTTTATAAAAGGGGGGGGGGGGGCGGAACCTGATAGGTTCATTGTGATACCGCTGCACACAGGCCTTAATTTCAAATGGAACCACTTCGAGCTCTTAATGAACCCTGCTAGATACCTGACATTAGTCGTTGACAGGCCGTCAAGTTCATCAAAGAAGAGCCTAGAAGTTTGGGCATTCTTCTGGCTAACGCAGGGCAGGAACACAGAAAATAGAAGATGGTTTCTTCCTCTTCCTCGTCCCTGCAGCTTCTACAGAACTCATTTGTAATAACTCCTAACCTGTGGACATGTCTGCTTATCAAGCAGTTGCTTGATTTTTGCTCGATCGCCCGAGATCTAGAGTCGGCCAAATAAGCCTTGATACTCTTCATGTCGAGAGTTCAGCCCACCTAGTGTTGCTTTTTGATATAATATTGTTACTGGTTAGCAGCTAAAGAGTAGCTAGCGGAATACCCGGTGGGTACAGCACCACTGATGCCGCTCGTGTCCCATATCTTGCAAGCTCTTCTGCCTTTTCATTGCCTCTTATGCCTTTATGACCAGGTACCCATGTTAGGTTGATGCTGAAATAATTCGGCATTTAACCTAATTAAGCACGGTATTCTTTGGCTACTTTAGAGTTGATGGCTGCTTTTTCCATCGATCTGATCGCAGCCTGGCTGTCCGAGAAGATATAGATTTCCCGTTTCGAGACGTTATGTGAAAGCCATGATGCAACCTCCCTTATTGCATCACTTCGGTCTGAAACACATACAGAAGAATAGATCTTATGACCCCAATATACAGCCAGTGAACGATACAGGGCGAGAACCCTGGTCCCTATGGCTTTTTTGCAAGTGTATAGTGCCACTGTGTCTTTTTGAAGTGAAACTTTTAAAGCCGCGTATACAATAATACGGTAACTAGATGGGGGTAAGACCAATGTAACAAAATGGTTCTTATGAAAACAACAACACAGCAATTGTTGTATAAAACCGAAAAAAATGGCTATTTAACATTTTTCATTTTTTTGTATACGACAAAAAATATTCCTTGCAATTGGAAGACGAAATGATTATTCTAGTGTTGATTAAATTGTTTTACTTGGTTGTTTGTTTTAAAGTTTGCAAGCAAATAATATTTCACTTTATTAAATATTTTTTTTTTTAATTAATTTTTTTTTTTGTTAGGCTATGACAAAAGAAACAACAACAGTGCAGGGTCAGCTGCAAAAACTAGCTAGTATTTCAATTAATTAAAAAGGATAAGTTAAAATATTGCCAACATATCTACCACTAGATGACTGAAATTTTCCAGAAAATATCTTATATATATTTCTGTTCCCTTTTTTCTGCTTTGTTTAGTTTTATTTTGTTGATACACACTTATCAATTTTTGTGATATGAGATGCTATTTGCTCCGTATTTGACTCCAGTGCAGTTTTTTATCGTTTTTCGAAGTAAGCCTTGCATTGATTGATTTGGAAACAGCACATGCTGCAATATTAACGAATGCAACGTTGAATCTAAAATATGTTTTATTCTTAGATCTGTCAATTTCCATATAAATACCAAATCTTCCGTATAATTAAAATGTAGTTTTTAACTCACATTTATATCGAAATTAAAAATAAAAATCGCATGGTGCGGTATTTAAACTCACAACCTATTGCTTATAAGTTCTTCTATTACCAACCGAGCTCCAACACTACCTACACTACTTTAGTCAAAACTTAAACATCAGAAGGTTATGTTACTAAAATATTATGCCGAAAATTAACTTGTTCATTAGCTGCGTTTTTTCCAAACTTTGAAACTGACTTTTGTACTCTAAATCGTAATCCAAATCCGATTTGGATGTCGGAAAAAACGCGGCTATTGATGAAAAAATAATGCTTCGAATCAATTTTTACAATGTTTTTTACTCACAGACAGATATCGCGATTTTCTGATGATACAGATGAACAGCTGATGTTCTTTTAAGCTGAAAGATAAGATAAGCAGCGCCATCTAGCCATCATCAAAAGGTCAAGTGTTGCCTACTTTTACAGTTGCGGCCACAACACTTAAAAACATAGAATTGGATCAATTGAATTGATCCGCTCACTTGCCGGATCATGTGTTGTTTTGCTTTGCTTGCAAATTCGATGTTATGATCCTGATCTCATGAAAAAAACGCAGCTAATGTTGAAGTTTCTTTTATATATATACATGTCTGCATCACTTAGCATTAAATATCGTGGCAAATGCAACATAAAATACGATAATAAAAGTTTTGTAACGAAAAACGCATCAACATTTTAAATTGTGTAGGCACGGTAAAATAAGTCAAAACAAGTATGCGCGGTAACATGAGGTCAGGGCTTCTAACCACAAAGCGAAGTTATATAATCGATTAATGATTATTTTGGATAAACAACAAAACATTTTTGTTTTTGTCATCAATCCTATGGAATAAATTGGGAGATGTATACTATGCCTGCTTTCGGGTTTTTTCGTAGTTTGATCGCTTTGATGCAAGGGAGCCAATGGTGCGATGGTAGCACGTTCAACTTGCAGCCGAATTATACACGCTTCGATGTGAGTACGGAAAGGTAAAAATGCATTATTCCGACACAAGTTTTCGAGAACTTTTTTCTTTTGAATATTTATAAATAAAAATATAATTAACAAAAAATAAAACAGCAAGATATGTCGTCTGTGCTATGAGGATCGAGCCTGGGAACTACTTAAGTCATCAAATTAAAATAATAAATCCTCTTGATAACCAACTGTGTCACGACAGTAAAAAAAACTGCGATCTAATTCTGGACGTGAATATTGAACTTTTCAGTAACTGTCCATAAACAAAAGCTACAATTGATATTTCAAATGATATCGCCATGTTGAAAATACTAGTTGGCTTTATGAAAAAAAAGACATTTCTTGAACTACTACTGGTATGAAGGCAGACAGCTTTTTAACCATTTGGTTGCACTGAAGGAGGGAATCTTAATAAAATAAATTAGCAATCTTCCCAGAAATTCCATTTTTGGGTAAAAGTTTCACTTCTACCGTGCGTAGCGGCAACACACATATTTTTTTTTTTTTTTTTTTGAGTACGCTCTGCTGTGTTTATTTTCTAGCTGAGCTTTCTATCGAGTATGAGTCCCAGATACTTTGCGTTATTCGCTAGGGACAGAACAGAACCCCCCTAAAATTATTAGTGTTAAGGACGGAATTTCGAATTTCCTAGTGAATAGGACCAGCTCCGTTTTAGGCGGATTTACTCCAAGCCCACAGGTCTTGTCCCATTGTTCAAGTTTGAAAAGAACTCTTTGCATAATGTCGCATAGAGTAGTAGGGAACTTGTCTCTGACTGCGATTGCTATGTCATCGGCATAGACTGCCACCACACATCCATCTCTCTCTAGAGAAACAAGTATGTAGTTGACAAATTGCAGAAGAGCGGAGAGAGAACATCACCTTGAGTCGTGAATCTTGTGAGAGATCTTATAGCGCTATATACGCCTAGATCCGATAGAACTTTTCTACTGTTAAGTAGCTTATCTATAAGATCAGTAATGATCTTGTTCACACCTAGTTCGACTAATGCTCGTCTTTATTGTGGCATTACGTTATTGAAAGCTCCTTCTATATCTAAGAAGGCAATCAGAGTAAATTTATTATCTAAGAACGATTTTTCTATGGTCCCGACCAGCGTGTGTAGGGCCGTTTCCTCGGATTTTCCTTTTTTAAAGGCATGTTGTGAAGCAGATAGTAGGGCAGAGTCAATGTTACTACACAGATATAAACCTTAGTTCTAACGTTTTTAATAAAACGGACTTTAAGCTAATGGTCCTAAAATCCTTAAAAATTATGTACCAGGGAAGGAAAAAAAGCATTCCACAGGAATGGAATTGGAAAAAACCCGTCAATTCCATTCCAGGAATTATAATTGGTAATTGAACATCTCAATTCCTTAGGAATGGAATTGAAAGGAAATGGTCAATTCTATTACAGGAATTGTAATTGGTAATTGAATCTTTCAATTTCTCAGGAATTGGTAATTGAAATTATCAATTCCATTACAGGAATTGTATTTGGAAGTTACTGTGTTTGTGTTTATTTAAATGAAAATATTAGTACAGTGAGATACTTATGAACTCTTGACGTACAATGGCCCTAAAGGAATTGTCAACATAGTCATTAAAAAAAGTTTAAAGCTAACAATTAAAGACAATCCAAAGCTAATAATTTAAAAAACAAGTTTACAATTTAACTTAACTTAACTTACTTAACTTTACTTAAGTAGAGACTTGAGAGAAAGAGAGAGAGAGGAGAAGAAAATTTTTAGTTAGAGAAAAAGGACATGACTGAAAGCTTAAATTTGTTCGCGCTGACTAATGTCTTAATATTTAAAGGAAGTGAATTCCAGAGCTTAATGGCGTTGATGAAGAAGAGTCGTTTAGAATGTAGACATGAATATTTAGGTATTATTAAATTATACGTTCTACTGGAGACACTGAAACGTAGGTGAAAAGGTACAATGGCGTCCTGTTATTTATTAACTTGTGCAAAAATATGCAGTTTCTTGCCTTTAAGTAGCCAATTAAGCTACATCCCAGAATGTCCTTACTTCTTACAGACACATGATCATTGCGTCTTAAGTCGTAAATATATCTAGTCAAGTCATTAAAAGCAACAACAATTTTATGTTCAGAGTGAGAGTCCAGGTTACTCGAGCTCCGAGTAAGTTATTAGCGGGATAATGAGTTGAACAACGAGTCTTTTTTTTTGTCAAAGTGGGAGTAAACTTAGAGGATAGTCGCAGACATCTTAGTGTATAATAGATTTGTTTAATAATGATATTGACATGGTCAGTGCAAGTCAATTTTGGAATTGACATAAAAACCTAAATTTTTCACTTTGTCAACGATTTGCAGACGCTTGCCATTAAGATTAACTGTTGGAATTTGTGTGAAGTCAAGTTTATCCTTAGATATAGGAAGAATAAAGGATTTATTAGCATTAAGGCATAGGTCATTATCAAAAGTCTTCATTTAATCTAAAACATAAGTCCTCACTTAGACCTATTCGGTTGGAAGAGTACAATTGAATGTCATCAGCATAGGCATGCATCGTCAAATCATTACATACAGTAAAAATGGCATTAATAAATAAACTAAAAAGCAGAGGCCCAAGAATAGATCCTTGGGGTACACCAGCCTTAACACCTTTGTATCTAGAAGATGTGTTGCCAATCTTCACTCTCTGCATTCTACCATCAAGATAGTTTCCAATTAAAGACGCAGCACCATTATTGAAACCGAAAAAAAGTTTCAGTTTTTGAACTAAAAGAGAATGATTAACACTGTCAAACGCCTTAGAGAAATCATGAAGACAAAGGAATGTGTCGCATCATAATGTATGCGAATATCATCTTGTATCTTAAGCATAGCTGTCGCGCAGCTATGCCCCGATCTAAAACCCGATTGGTAGGGTGATAACAGCTTTTGCGACTCTATGTATTCATTTATTTGATTACACATCAGAGATTCACAGACTTTTGACAGTGAACATAAAATACTTATTGGTCTAAAATCTTGCATAGAAGATGCATAACTGACTTTAGCAATCGGTATTACGTTAGCCAGCTTCCAAGAATTAGGAAAACAGGAAACAGTGAAACAATGGTTGATAATATGTGTGAGTGGTTTTATGATATGCGGCAGAATAATTTTAACGAAACGTAAAGGAATACCATCATTTCCAATGGCGTTTGACCTAATTTTTTTAATTGCCAATATTACATCATTCGCATCAACATTACAGAAAGAGAACTGACTAGGCACACTGACATCTCGAGCACTACGAAAATTACATTGATTATTATTATTATTGTTATTTGCACAGGAGTTGGACAGGAAGAATTTATTGAGTAATTTGGGTTCAATTGCAGACTTCTGATCATCTTTACATCTTACACCTAAACGACGAATATTCTTCCAAAGAATTTTCGAAGGAAGTGAGCAATTTAATTTCAGAGAAAATTATTTTTTCTTTGACTGTCTGACAACTGAGACAGCATTATTACGAGCAAGCTTGTAAAGTTCGCAATTATCATTAATAGGGTTTTTTTTCCATTTAACATAAAGTTTGTTTTTTTTTGTTAACAGCTACTTTAACATGTGACGTGTACCAAGGACAAGACTTATTGTTGACTATAGTCGTACGGCAAGGAACAACATTTTCAAAAGCATAGTAGACATGTGAAACGAGAACACTTATTTTATCATCAACAGATTGACGAAACCAGCAATCGTCCCAACAGATCCCAGACATATAATTATGCAATAGAGTGTAGTCAATGGACTTATAATCTCGATAACTAAGGAGAAGAGAGGCGACAAGTTTCAAATTTTATAGTACAAAATAGTAAGTCATGATCAGATATGAATGAAATTTGATCAAAATGTAGAAGTAAGGAGACGTCAGACAAGATAAACAAGTCAATCAGACTTGGCGTCACGTTAGGAGCAAAGCGAGTCGGTGTGGAAGAATTTACAATGTTCATACCCGCCGTATTTACTTTGTCACATAAACTTACTGACAAACTGTCCTTATTTAACAAATTAACATAAAAGTCGCCACAAATAGCAAAACAGTCAAAATCAGTTAAACGTTGATACAAGTCACAGAAAAAAGGTTCAAGACTAAATGATCTATGAGGATTATAAACACAAGAAACAAGCAATTTAGCACCATAACTATTAGTAATTTCAACATATATAAACTCAATGTCAGATCCACAGGACTTACTTCCAAGTTTAGAATTAAGGCAAGATTTGCAGTAAATCGCAACTCCACCACCTTTACTGCCAATCCTGTCATTTCTGAAAAGTGTGTAATTAGCCATATTAAAAAAAACTACTGGGGACATCAGGATTGAACCACGTCTCAGAAACACAGATAACATCAGCAGTAGAATCAACAAATACATATTTAATAAAATCTAATTTAGCTATATTCAAGCTTCGCGCATTGTTTACAGAGAATATCAACTAAAATTTTCCAGTTCTCATCAACGCCACTAAAAGAGCTAGAACTCATAAAGCAGGAGGTCAGACGAACAAATACAAGCTATAAGCGTGTAGATACAAGCAGATAGTGAGAATAAAAAAGGTATAATATAAAACCTAGATACTATCCATTGTAGAAGCATTATTCGACACCAGCGAAATAAGCTCGGCTTCACTACGAACAGCAACTGCAGCATCACCTCTACTAGCTCTAACATGGACCACACCACGGATGGAAAACACATTAAAAAGCTTCTTGGTACGTTTGAGCTTAATTCCGGCTTGCAGAATTTTCCTCGCATTATTAGGCAAGCTTTCAAATACAAGTATCTTGGCGTCCGAATCAAATCCAGCACCTCTTAAAGTTACCGCAGCTTTAGCTCTTTTCCTATATTCCGAAAAGCCACTAAATACACGAGAGCGATCATATGTGGTATAGAATTTTATAACAACAGCAGTATTTGGATGCTGTGTCGACTGCTTTGTGCGAAAAATATCTCGTACTTGTGGTGCAAGAAAATCTATGGAGCGGCAAATCTGATTAAATATGCTTTTTAGATTTTCGCCCTCAGCATAAGGTATTCCAAGTAATATGGCGTCAGAGGAAAAGTCTTTAGCTGGAGTCTTCTCGACGGCTTCAGATCGAAGTTTTTCCACTTCGAGGTTAATTTTATTAAAATCATTCAACTCGGCTTCAATTATTGTTATTTTATTTATATAATCCAACTACAATTGTTATTGAGGTTACTGTAATCCAATTACAATTGTAATTGAGATTACTGTAACCCAATCACATTAATAGTAACCTTCAATTAAAATTGCTGTAATGGAATTGAAAATTTCAATTCCTGAGGAATTGAGACGTTCAATTACCAATGCCTGAGGAATTGAAAGGTTCAATTGCCAATAACAATTCATGTAATGGAATTGACCTTTTTTTCAATTCCATTCCTGAGGAATTGAAACGTTCAATTACCAATAACAATTTCTGTAATGGAATTGACCATTTTTTTTCAATTCCATTCCTGATGAATTGAAACGTTCAATTACCAATTACAATTCCTGTAATGGAAATGACCATTTTTTCCAATTCCATTCCTGAGGAATTGAAACGTTCAATTACCAATTACCATTTCTGTAATGAAATTGACCATTTTTTCCAATTTCATTCCAGAGGAATTGAGATGACCAATTACCAATTACAATTCTTGGCATGGAATTGACCATTTTTTTCCAATTACATTCCTGAGGAATTGAAACGTTCAATTACCAATTACAATTCCTGTGAAAGAATTGACCATTTTTTCTAATTCCATTCCTGAGGAATTAAGATGACCAATTACCAATTCCTAATTTTAAGGAATTGGAATTGAAGCATGTTGAGGGGCAAAAAATAATACGACCAGCTCATATATTTGACCCCTCTAGGAGTCCAGTTGAGGGAGGTATAAACTATTATCGATAGTTTTTGTATTTTTTGTATAGGGATCAAAAGAAAGGTGGCAGATAGGGGGTAGGTGAGAAACATTAAATGAATTATTCGCAACCACAGTTAAATTGTTTTCGCTCAATGCTTTCTTTGTCTTTCAAAAACCGCAACACATACGTTTCTTTAGTATAGCTACGCAACGGAATGATAATAAGTATGTTAAATTTTATGCAATCGTAGAGTATTGTTTGTGTTTGCGTTCAAGCATACAAACTATAACGCTACAGTACCCTAACATACGCTACGTTAAGAGTCTATTTCCATTCCCTGCGCACGACACAATGGTTTAAAGCAAACTAACACATAAACATGCATACTTGTGTGTGTGCCCGAGAGACCGCGGCAGCTCTGCTTCATTTTTTTTTTTTTTGTACGTAAAACATTTTCGTGAAAAAGTTGAGCAGCGAGGTCTTGCGTTCATGAATGCTTATCGTCAACTGACATGCTTTGTGCTGAGAGAATCGATCTTAATGTGCAGTAAAATGCCATTGTTCGTTCATTGTTAGTACGTTTCACGAAGTTGCTTATAGTGTAGGTGTTATAGCATTGCGTCGGCAGAAAATGCCCTTCACTGGTCTAAAGCGTTCATCACAGCTTTTATGGAATTTGATGCTTTCTTGATTTGCGTTCACAATGTCCAATTTTGAATCTATATATAAATAGGCGAAGGCAAAACAGTTCAGTACATTTTCTCCTGTGTTTCTCAACCTATTTTGATGATTTTTTTTTTAAATGAATCAGAGTAGGGAGAAGCACCGACGAATTTTTAAAGAAAAATGCTAGCTGGAATACTCGGCGGTGCTCGCGATGGTATGGCATTCAGGGTGTTTCTTAACCGATGTTGATAATTCTTGTTTTAAATGAATCAGAGTAAGGAGGAGTGCACGGAATAGTTTTTAAAGAAAAATGCTAGCTGGTATACTCGGCGTCGCTCGGGAGTGGTATGACATTTAAGGTGTTTCTCAACCGATGTTGATGATTTTTTTTAAATGAATCAGAGTAGGGAGAAGGAGTGCACCGAATATTTTTTAAAGAAATTTACCAGCAGAAATGATGTAAAAGTGAAATGATGAATGACTTCACTATGTGTTGTTTCATATACACGTAGAAGATCGCTCAAAAAGAAGAGAAAGAAAAATAACTTTTGGCATTGTTCCGTAAGTTTTTATTTACGCTGTGGCAGGAGTTTGGTTATATACGCACATGCGCAAAGAAAGAGGGAATGCCAAATTTTTATTAAAAACATTTGTTTTTGACATTAATTTTGTACCGAATTAACAAAAAATGAATGCGAAAAGGACAATTGAAAACCTTTGACATAAATTAAACGTGTTGGTAAAAGACTTAAATCCAGTTGTTAAGCCAGTTGTGGAGTACAAAAAAAGGCTTGAAGGAGTTTTTTAACTCAAAAACGCATGCATTTTTAGTAATGTCATGCTGATATTCAACATAACAATATTTCGGGATTAAATTTTTAAAGTTAATTTCTGATCATTATTTGAAAAAATGTATTTAACAACTATACATTTATGATAGAAACAAAATTTATGATATCTTCTATATTATTATAGCGAAAGCGCATTTTTTGTGATGACTATCAAATCTATACTGTAGACGCGGTAGCAATTGAAAGGTCTTGATCTGTAGATGTGCAATAAGGTCTTATTTTTTCTTAAATATTGTGTATTTCTTAAAAAAAGCTGAAACAATTTTCTATGAAAAACCAACTAAAGGATTCATTTTGTATTCCTATCCGATCAATCGATTCGTTCAAAACAGTGTTCGTTCGTGTTTTTGATATTTGTAATTCGAACATAATCAAACAACGATAACAGCTGATCAGCCAGCGAACGATGCCGTAGTACAGTTTCATATTTGCAATATGTATTCTAACGATCACTGAAACCACGAATCCGAACGTCAAAATCAAACGAACACTTTTATGATATCGTTGTGGCTGCAGACGTTAATAGGATGGTTAAAAAATTTAAAATTCTGAAACTAAAGGTAAATAAATTATGAAATATATAAATATATACACTGTCTTGAAGGCTTTAAAGCACTTGTGATAAATAAAATAAAAACCGCAATAGCTGCATACATTTTATTTTGATATGTCAAAAGCAATCTCTCAAAACAATAATAATGAAAAAAAAATCCGCAAACCACTTAATTGCTCAAAGTATATTTATTGAATACACAAACCGAATAAAAGCACTGCCAACATATAGAAACAAAGCAACATATTTAAAAAAATCTTTGAAGTAAGTAGACAATATACAGACAATTTCCCTAGTGTTTGATATGGCAGCGCCACATTTGACAACTGCTTGTGTATAACAGCTTGAGGTACATATCAAACAAAAGCTTGTCGAATGAGCTAACGATAAGCTTCGTTCGAAATACATACTTCAGTTGGAATTCAACATCGTCCGCATAGCCAACGTTCGTTGAATGCTTCGTTAGGAATACAAAATGAGGCTATTGATTTCTTAGTGATGCCTGAAAGTATATGATAGATTTTTATTATTATGCTATGACAAATAACTACTCTACAGTGTTGCCGTTTTTACTTCGGTCTAAGTTTTTCAGTAAACTTTTATGTCGAACACTTCCACACTTCCTATCTTGTAAAATCACTTTGATTTTAAATGGTAAATACAGCTTGTATTTATTTATTAATTTATCTCTTAATATTTTACATTATTTCACATTTAAAAAGGAATACATGGCCTACTGTTGAAATAAATTAATAACTTTTGCTTTGACAGTTTACAGTTCTATCTCACAATTTGTACACAAATTATAAATAGCGTGAATTTGAAAGATCCAGTTTTGAGAGCAGTACGAATTTCGGATAAAAATTCTTTAGATAATAGTTTCGTGTCCTTCATAAAATGCTTCCCTAATCTTATCGACGAAAAAGATATCGATTGTCTAGAAAGAGAATGACGTCTTTGGATACTAAACGATTTATTAGCTAAAAAAACGATTTGAAGAGTTTTAGTCTAACGTTTTTAAATTAGAAAATGCAGTATAGGAACTGGAATCAAAAAATACGAACATTCTTGGAAGCGTTGCTAACCTTACCACATAGTAGTGCAACAACTGAAAGAGTATTTTCACAAACCAAACTAATTAAAAATCCAACAAGAAATAAGTTCGAAGTTAGCACCGTAAATTCGATAAAGCTAATAAAAGTGCAGTTCCAAATGATAATTTTTTTGATTGGAGTCCCTCTAAGAATATTTTGTCAAAACATAACAAGCATTGATGTTAACTACTAAAACCGAAGAAATAGCTGTGCGTAAAATCAAATAAAGTAGTCCTTTATTTTTTATAAATTCTCTGAAACTGAATGTTGGAAATATTTTCATTAACATTGTTTATTTATACATATAACCCTGTAAGAAAAATAAACGTAACGCATTTTGCGAAACGAAACCGTACCGTCTACGAACTGCCATTTCACTAACACTTGCATAGTTTTTCATATAAAAATCAGACGAAAATATTTCAACTTTAAACTCTTCGTAAAAGTACCGCGTTGTAGTACAAATACATTCAAATTACTACTTTTTTTTTCTAATTCTCTTATTCCAAACTTTACATATACGGCACGTTTTCGTATCGCAAAATTGGTTTGTTTTCTTATATGAGAAAATTACTTCGCCTGCGCTACGCTTACGTGCCATTTTTGTTAGAGGGAATTGATTGAAATGTACTTTAGTTTTTTCTGATTAAACTTTTTTTATTGGTTTCAATTTACATGTATGTACCTGAAAATGTACCTAAAGAAGTATAATAAACATTTATGTTAAAAGACAAAATTACTCAATTCTTTTTAACACTTGGAAAACTCTGAAAATACTTCCATCTTGCAGCCTATTTCACTACGTTTTAAGATTTTTGAGTGGCAACACTAATGGGCTACTTAACAATTCCATAGAAACATAGAAAGTTTCTATGAAATCCTGGGTTCAAAGGAAAAAATACTCCTTAATATAAAAACGAAATTAATTATCTCTAGATATTTTTTTAATTTGGCGCTTTAACGCCACACGGGATTACTAGTTTTTAAAATATTTGACATGCGTTTTTGCTTCTGGCATAGACTTTAACTTTTAGACTAAGCTATCTTTTCGTTTATTAAGGCTCAAAAACTAGTCGTCAAGACGATAAAAGGCGTTTGAGTCATACGTGGCATGTAGCGCTCCCACAATTAGAACGTAGAAGGAATCAATCACTAATCATGACAAAAATTGCTTTGCATTACGAAAACCTCAAAATAAAGAAAAATCTTCTTTCTATGCAAGTTGGAGAAAACTCACCTTATAATAAACATCCGGAACATACTGCTTATCAGTTGATTCGCGCACGTAACCCAGCTCCGGAGCATCCTTTGTTGGTATCAAGCAGTTATCGCGCACCAATGCCATGCATTGAGCCGAAACACCATAGCCCTCCATATGGACTTGCTTAGTTTTGTCACCTAGAAGAGAACAAAACAAATTTTAAATATATTTGTATAACTCCGAGAACTTTAAAAAGTTATGTTGCAAACCTGTAACACACACAGTCACAAACTTCGAACCAAAGAAGCCATTTGAGGCATATTTGCAAGGATTCGGATGACGATTTTGCAATTCGCCTGCCATGATGCATTCTTGAGCTGTAAGAAAGTGAGTCTCAATGCCACGTAATTGCTTTACAGTGCCAGAAGCTGGATCATCCGTAATGAGATCAGTAAAAATCCAACCAATCTAAAGAACAGAAGAATGTTTAAAATCTTTAGAGAAGGCTACACACGCTCGCCTAACCCACCTTCTTCAGTCCCAATGCCAAAGCTACCTCCTCAACATCGTCAGCATGCTCATCCTCGAGCAGCTTTATTGAATCACGCGATGACTCTTGCGGTGGCTCGTAGATGGCCGCAACAGTGGCACGTATACCGAGCGGTACATCATTGTGCGGCTCATAAGTGCCATAAAGCAGACCAACGCGCTGATGACCTGTAGTGCGCCAATAATTCAAGAAACGCTCCACAATTGACGTGTTCTCAAACATAACATTATCAACATGACGATATATCTGACGATTCAGCGTTATAGCCGATGGCTGGCATTTGGAACAAATTCCCTTGGGCCATGGTGGATGCTCGCGACAGCCAGATTTGATGCGACAATTAATATCGTCAAAGGCAACGTATTTGCCACGATCCATACCTGAAGTTTGTTTACGTAAATATGAATGAAATGAAAGATGTTTGATCTTTTGTTCCTTGAGATAAGCCTCATCGTAAGGTTCCAGTGAGGAGCAATGCACACAGCAACCATTAACAGTGTGACGACATCTAAGAATTAGTTTTAATTAGAGTCTAAAATATAAAAATGTGAAGAGCTATAAACTTACAATTTGCTATCGCGTTCACGCTTAATGGAGCCATCCAGTTTCGCAACCAAAATATCGACCTCATCTTCGGTAATAGTTGAATGCCTAAAATCACTGCCACTAGTTGCTGAACTTGTGCTAGCGCGACTTTCAAAGCCCTCAATAGCACTCTTTTCGAAATTATCCACAGCGGTAGTGCTTGTGCGCTAAAGTAGCGGGAAAAAACAAAACAATTGGGTGAAAGTTTTAAATGCATAAATTAAGCTCCGCCATTTTTGATTTATTTTTAAACAATTATTATGTGCCATCTGCCACGATGTGCCCAACGTGTGCTATGATGTACCGCATGTGAATAACAATTTATTCCAATGGCATGACTTTTACGAAATGATGCATTTTTAATGGGGTTAACTCCACCAATAATTTAATCTTGAATTTTTCAAGTTGTGCTGTCATGCGCCTTAGTTGTGCTTTAAAATGCCAAAGACAGATTTTATAAATTATTGTATTTATAATTTTTTGCCCGTATAGTTCTTTTTTTTCATGCTTCTTTGTGCGATAATAAGCTGGTTTTATTAGTTTTCAAACAAACATATAAGTTAAGCACGAAATTGTTTCCGAATTTTCTCAACTAAATTACTTTTGACTAATCAAATAAAATCACACCAGTTGGCGTCATCAGCGATATAAAGTTGTCCTACCGTTAGTCCTTCCAACGAAGAAGTGGACGTGACAAAAAAAAAACATAAATTTTGGTGCAATTTTCGAATCCTCTTAGTTATTTTAAATGTCACCCCAATTAAAAGAGCATATTTTAAAAATATGTGATCAAATGCAACTAAGATTTGGGGCTTGTTTACAATTACAATTTACTAATTACAATTTTCGTCTAACGGTTATTTTGAAAGCCGTAGTGATTGTTCAAGTGAAAAAAGTTCTTTTTAAAGTTTAAAAGAGAATAAAAAAAGTATCTGTATGAAATCAAAACACTGTGCGCCGTTTTTCATGCACTTAACATTACCTAGTCAGCGAAGCTACTTAATTTTTATTCTCTCGACTATGTCGACGTCGACGTAGAGCTCCTAACGTTCGCAGATTACCTTGGGAAGATCTTGGGTAGATCTTGGGGAAAAAACTGTATTTCGAAGACCCCCAAAGTCTCTTCATCAGAACTGATCAGCGTCCAGATTTGTGTAGCATATAGTAGAACGGTCACGCTTTTTGGCTTATGGAGCGTCGGTTTCAAATTGAGCTCTTCTAAGAAATATCTGTTTGCAAGAGTTATTTCTAGTTTGATATCAATGCTCATATCGTTGCAGGAGTTTCTACTAGATCCAAGATTCACAATGTTTTGAAGAACCTTGAAGGAACTGTTGACAACAGTAACTTGGTTTCAAGACGCTGGGACTGTTTGTTCAACTGTTTACACCTGTTTGTCTTATCTGCATTCAATGCCACTACATCTCAGATCAGCAGCTAGGCTGATCTTTTCCATCTATAGAATGAAAAAGTCGCACAATACGGAATTACCTTATCTAAAACTACGTTTGATATCGTATAGGAGGAAGAATCTTTCACAGTTTTAACTGCATTAATGTGTTGCTCAGTGTTCTCCTGAAGAGACGGATTAACTACTTATGTAGATTAAGGTGGCCCCCATTTATAAAAGTTTTATTTATGCTAAAAATAATCGATTTGGTATAAAACTAAAATCTATAAAGTTTCGTGCCGATTGATGAACTTTTAGAACTCTCTCAAGAGCCCCAAAGTTGGAGAATCGTTTTATATGAGTTTTTCTTGGTATTTAATCAAAGAAATGATAAAAACAATACATGAAGTATATTTTTTTAAAAAACCTGGTATGCACTTCGTTTTTTATTTAGTCTAAATACCTCTAAAATGAGGTATCAAATCTAAAAATCGGATGAAAATTACCAGAGTTGTGACTTTTCGAAAAAAATTCAATTTTCTTTCTTGTAATAAAAAAAAGTTCTAAAAATCCAAATTTTAAAAAAATGCAATGAAATATTGTTGAACTGTTTTCTGAACCAACACTTAATACAAATACAAAAAACTGTGTGATTACTTTTAATAACTTGGTCGTTATGGAATTTTTTATTAGAAGTGTACAGGGTGACAACTATGTATGGTTACAACTACTTGAGCTCATATGGAATGAAAACAAAGCTTAGCAATCTAGAAGTTTTTTTTTTAAATACTTCAATACATGTTTAAAAAATTTGCATAACATTTTTCACCTTTGTTTTCAATTTTTGTTTTCAGAGAATTTCTTGGAAAATCCTTCTGCATTTTAAACCGGTCTTAAATTTTCCTACAATTATAACGCGTAAATGTCACCATTCCTACTCAGAAGTAAAGTATCCTATCCTGGCATGCAGGTGACGACATAATTTTTTCTGACGAGAAACTTTTTGTTCTTTAAACTCCGCATAACGTGCAAAACGATCGCTCGTGGGCACTTAATCACTCAAGGATGTTCCAAACGATAAAAAACATATACTAAGATACCAGAATTTGTCTTCGGTTATGGTTTGGGGAGCAGTTTGTAATAATGGAACCCTGCCACTACTTTTTATCGATAAAGGGGTAAAAATAAACGCAAACTAATACTTGGAAGAGGATTTGCAAAACCATTTGTTACCAAATGCTCGGAAGATCTACGGAGTGGATTACTTTTGTTATCAACAAGACGGTGCTCCTGCTCATACTGTTAAGGTTGTTCAGAAATGGTGCAGTGAAAATTTAACTGATATCATACCTAAAGAAGATTGGCCACCAAGCTCACCGGATCTGATCCTTTGGACTTTTGTATATGGGGTTATATGTTGCAGAAGCTTAAGGATTACAAGTACCGTTGTTTGAACGAACTCAAAGTGGTAATTGAGAAAATCTGGAACGAAATACCAATTGAACTCGTGCGTGCCGCATGCAACAACTTTGAGAAGAAGTTAAGGCGTGTTATAGCAAAAGGAGGCAACGCAATTGAATAATTTCTTTAGTTGTAAAAAATGCAATCTTTTACATGTGTAATTAAAAAATAAAGTTTCAAACTTCATTATTTTTATAGAATTTATGGCACTTTTAATTTGTCACCATAGATAGTTGTCACCCTGTACCTTTTTGAAAATGTCAAGTTTGAGTATTTTTACGAAGAAATTCTCAAAAATCTAAAATGCAAAATGTTAACCAACAACAGTTATGCTTACGGCATATTCTTGAGCTATTTTGTGCAAAACATTAAGAAAACCAAAATTCTAAAAAAAAGTTACAGCTGGTGAAACTTGACTTTTTTTTGCAAAAATCCGCAAAGTGCCTGTTCTGACATTTCGAACACAAAAAAAAAAAATCAGAAAAATCATAAAATCGTTATATCTCATTTGAAATGACTCGGGTGCTCAATACTCGAAAAAAGACCGGGTAGCTCGTAGGCCCAGGTACTCGGACATTACCCGGGAAGTTTGATAATCAATCTTCGGGTAGTTTCGAGCTACCCGGATAGTTTCGAACTTTCGAGCTACCCGGGTAGTCAAGAATTTTTTGAGTTTTTGTTTTGAAGTGAAGCTGCTTAAGCCGAGTTTATGTTGCGCGATTGCTGCTTGTGACTGGTTCCTGTTTTTATTTTTTGTGTATTTTGTGAAAATTTTGAAGTGGGAAGAGTGTAAAGAGGGCAGGAAAGAGGTGGATAGAAAGAAAACAAAGAAGTTGGGTTCATTCTTAATAGAAAAAGAGACATTGCGTTGTTGGAAGCTTCTAATATTCTGTTATCCCTAACTAACACGATGATTGCCAATCAAACAATCTACTCGTTTTGTTGTTGCTTCCAATAGAAATCTGTCAAAAGAACTGAGAGCGAGTGCGGATGAACACAGATTGCAGCAATCAAATTTGTTAATTTTTGGATTGCTGCAAGGTTGATTTATAAGGTTGTCGCAAGGGAGAGAGCGAGTACCCATAATTGTCAAATCGAAGTTGACAGCTCATAGAAAATCTGCAAATGCTCTCTATATCATCCGTTTTTCTTTCGTAGTCATTCGCAAAATTGGCTGGTTTTGACAATTATGGGTACTGCGAAGAGACTGCGATCAGCCCTGCGACAACCTTATAAATCAACCTTGGATTGCTGTACATATCAGCAACCTGAACAGTGTTGCTGGGTGGCGCAATAAAATTTTTTCTGAGTTTAAGTTCCTAAAAAGTACTTTTGCTGGAGAAACGTAGTTTTTTTTACAATAACATGATGGAAAAATCGTTGCATCAAACCCTTACTCTAACAAGTAAATTAATGAAGTAAATAAAGAAAAAAGCGGACAAGGAAGTGTGTTTTTGAAACAAAAGATAAGCATTAATATTAAGTAGTAATACTTATAATTTGAAATTTAAATGTATTTATATCTCCAATACATTTTCTTTCAGATAGGATAATTATGGCGGCTTAATCAAGAGTTTAAGTGAAGTTGCTAATTTCTTTGATGAAAGCAAAGCGCGAGCTGTAGGATGTGTGCGATCGCAGCTACCAGAATATAATCAATATGCATATTTACATAGTACCTGAGTTTTTTCGAATATCCAAGTCAGATTTATATAACGATATGCAGTGGCGAAATCAATTCCACAGCTAGATGGCGTTGTGAACATATGCAAATCGTAATAAAAATTCGATTTGCATTACGATGTTAAATTTATTTTTTCACTATAAATAAATGACTAAATGGCATTTGGATGTTGGAATAAACGTAGGCACTATGAAAATAAGCGTAAATATTTCTTTCAATGTTCATTTTGAAGTGTCTAGAAAAGACTTAAAACTGTTTTATGAATTGAAAGAAATCATTTAAGACTGAAAAATGTTACACAGTTTTTTTACTTTTGTTGTTTACTGTATATATTTTTGAAATGCTTTAAAATTAGTTTGTTTTTTTCGTCATTGAAGGCTGTTTGTTATTAAAATTTAATTTAATTAAAAATAATAAATGCGTTAATAACAAAATTACAATTTAAATAACAAGGGGAAATTCAAGCACTTTTAGATAAGCAATCATTTTAAATTAATACCAAATGTTTTTATAGTACGAAATAAAGTGGAGGAGAAAAAGTACTGTAATTCAAAAAAATGCCAAGCGCAGATTGGCGAGTCGTGTGAGCTACCAGCAATCTACCAACAATCAAAATTTAAAAGAGCGTAAGAAAAGTTTATTGATTGCCAATCAAACAATCCCGTGTGAGTTGGCCATTAAGAATTTCGCATAATATTCACTACATCGCAATTTCTATCATATCAACAAAATACACATGCAATTTGGGGCAGCGCAAAGGTAATGTGGCTTTTACTATATGCATCGTCGTGAGAGGTTTTTTTTTGTTATTGAGCATGCGTTAGTTGTTGCTTTGTTGGAAATGTTTAGAACGGCTAGTGCAGTTTGTGTTGTTATGGTTGTGTGAGGTTTTTTTTTGTTATTGGGGATGCATTTGTTGTTGCTTTGTTGGAAATGTTTAGGACGTCAAGTGCAGTTTGTGCTCTTATTGTCTGTACAAGTGTTTGTTTTTTCATAACATTGAAGACAAAATTGATGACAGATACAAAACAACAATAATATAATGTTAATGATTTCATGAGCAAAACTATGGTAATAACAAAAATTCAAAACAATAAGAAATGCGTTGAAAAGAAGTTGAAATCACAAATCATAACAACGGCTAAAAATTCAGAACAAATTTAGTTGCGCTTGGATCTTCTGCTTCGCTAAATCGCAAAAAGTTTCACTGAATTTAAAATTTTTTTTTTTTTGGATTTTAAAAACACAAAAATTACAATGGAACGCCAACGCAGCTGGATTTGGCAGTATGCTACACGATTTGGAGAAAATGCAACTTGCGATATTTGCAACATTAAAATTTCTTGTCGTGGAGGCAGCACAACTGCGATTATTCGCCATGTCAAAACGACTCACAATATTGGCGATGAAAATCTAAGGAAGAAAGTAAATTTTTGAATTTCTATATTTATATGTATTATATACATATATTTATATGTATTAGTATATATATTAGGGTGTCCCAAAAAAGTTGAAGATTTTTTTGTGGTACCCCTCAATTTTTTTCGTATGATGTTGAAATAAATGTAAAAAAAAAAATTGGTTTACGTAGGACCACGGGAAGCCGTGCCGACTTGCATCGGTACATGTACTTGGTTAAATGGGAAAAAGGACTCATTTTTTAATAAACCCAAATAACTTTGGTATGGGTGTAAATATTCAAAAAGCTGGTTCGCAGTTAGTTTTATATTTAATTTTTACTTAAAATAAGCTGCCAAACATGAAAATTATGTTTTATTTATCGAAAAACCCCTTTTTATTTCTGTGGAATTAAAAATAAATTTGAAAAAATTTCAATGAAATCTTGTGAAAATATTTTCTTAAAGTATGCCAAATGGAGATGCAAAAAATTGTGAACTATGTTGAATAACATGGTCGCTATGAATTTTGTTGCTAGAAACGTACCTTTCTGAAAATTTCGAGTTTGAGTATTTTTACAAAAAATACTCCCAAAAATCCAAAACCGAAAAAAACAGCATGGATGATTTAAACATAGTCTTGAGCTATCTTCTGGAAGAAATTAAAAAACCGAAATTGGGGAAAAAAGTTATACCTGTTGAAACTTCACTTTTTTTCAAAAATGCTTTTTAAATGCCCGTTAATCACAAAAAAAAATCATAAAAAATCTAAAAACATATGCTTCTTACTTGGTGGAGCACATTCAATAATTCTAAAAAAATATTTCTAATTTTAATTAAAAATATTTTTTGAATTCCAGGGTTGTCAATTTTTCCATTCCGTTTTTTATTAGGTTGGATTTCGGTATTTTAACGAAAAACTCCTCAAAAAGTGGAAAAATTATCTTATTTTTTAACACTTATGCACTCATTTCACTCATTTATATTTAAAACACACGAAAACTAAATTTCTGCTAATTTGGAGCATGAGAACCCGTGCCGACATTCATCGCAACATGTCCATACAAGTTACGTAAAAGCCACGTTCCCAAATGGGCAGAAATTTAATTTTCGTATATTTTAGGGATAAATGAATGAAATTAGGGCATAGGTGTTAGAAAATGAGAGCATTTTCTTTTTCGGAAAAGTACCTAAATCCAACGTAATAAAACATGTAATGAAAAAAGGGTATGTTAAAATTATTGAAGGTGCTCCAAGTCATGATTCAATTATTATAAGGTTATCCAGATATGTGACGTCTTCTCACAAGAATAGGAATGTATTCCCTTATTTGAAGAGGAGAGCAAAAGAGCAATTTTTTAATGACATAAAAAGGACATAAAAGGCATTTTTTATTTTAAATTATTTAACACTAGTTCGAAATTTAAAATATCACATACTAAGACACAAAGCAATTAGAGATAAATGACGCTATAAAAATTGAAACAAATTTCCACAAATTATTTCCATCAAAATAAATTTTACTAAAATATTGCACACTTTACTTTTTTTTAACATAACCACAAGCATATGGAAAAAGTACTTTAAAAAAAAAACACAGCAGAACACTGAAACATAATTCTTTTTTTTTTAACGACCACACAACCCTGGCTGTCATTTTGTCAAGAGAGTAAACATATTTTTGTTTACGTAAAATAAGGGTATGTCAAATATCTGGATAACCTTATAATGGTTGAATCATGCTTCAAGTGAAAAGTATATATGACTGTTCGCTTACCCAAAAGATAAGAAAGAAATATAAGAGTACGATTTTTCTCTTCAGTCCAGTTTTGAAAAGTTTTTGCTGGCTGGGTCTTCTGGTCTATGGTAGATTTTCCAGGTATGAAGCCACACTGATAAGGTCCAATCAGCTAGTTAACGATGAGCTTCAGTTATTCACATTCAGCACGAAGTTTCTTGAGAACATGAACATTAGCCGTTCGGAGTCGACATAAAACTTATAGATCAAGTTCTCGATTATTTGTGCACAAATGTGCTGAAACGACCAATTCTTTTTTAAGAAAGTCATATCATCTGAATAAGTTTTTTTTACAATGCGGCAAACGACGGCAGACGTCGAGCATATTGTACATTTACCCCTTTTTTTTGTATCACGAAAAAGCATACTAACAATTATCAAGACAAAAGAAGCGATATATGTATAGACGAAAGTATGACTTCTCGTGTCATTGGTGTACTTATTCGTAACACAAAATTAAGGGTGTTGATACTAAATCAAAATTAGCGAAGCTTACATAATCTACTTATTACTAAAATGCAGTAATGAGAAATTATTTACTCTTGCTGACGTTCCAGCCATTTGCTTCAAGTACACCATATCGCCATGTTTTAGGCAGGAGCCAATTTTTTGCGTCCCAGAATGTAGCTAAGGGAACAATATTTTTACATTTTTTTGTAAGAAGAATAAATTAATTTATTTGAACTCACCTCCTTGGTAAAATTCCGCTCTTTGAATATGCCGAACCCATCTACTTTCAAGGCATTTTGTATAGACTCATAAAGTTCTTTCAAATTAGCTTTTGGGGAGATTTCAATGCGTTTAATACCTTCGGCCGATTGAACGCGTAAAAGCTAGAAAAGTAGAAAGGAAAGTGTAATGAAAGTAAAATTAAATTGCCTTAAAAACTTAATTCTTTTTGATTTAATTTTGTCAAAATTAAAAAAGACACATTTGCTTCGAGAGCTTGCCAAAAATCATTGCTAAGCAAGTTCAAGAACATGTGACGTTGTGATTTATTTTTATGGGTTTTAACACGTTCAGCACCACTTGAACACCAACGGATCACTTCTTAACTTTTAAACGTTACTGGCAGAAACGGGATATTATGCACTTCATGACCTGATACTTATCAGTAGTGAAGGTTTAAGTGAAATTAAAGCACACTTTATTCATATTCGTTCACTCAAATTCATATGTCACCGTCAAATTAGCTCGAAGGGGTCTGAAAGAATTTATTTTAAAAGATTTGATGAAACATTTTCTGTCAAAGATTCTGTTAAGAGAACTTATATATATTTTTTTTTTTTAATGTAGGTGTGTTTTAGGGGAGGATTACGAAGTAACGGTAAAAGATGTTGAATTAAGAATGCTTGTATGTTTTTAAAGTATTATTTAGTTTAAAAAAATAAACAGAATTTTCTTTAGTTTCTGACGTCATTTCATCGTAATAATAAAATCTCTGAAGATGGCTCAAAAACTAGTCGGCCGATGGACTTGAAACTTTATTTTTGGAACTGAGGTTTATTTTTCAGGAATTGACATAGTGTTTTTTAATGCCTATAAAAGCCTATACATCTACTTTCACCATAAAATTATAATAATTTTTTAAATTTTGACTTCCGCGAGCCACCATTTTTTTCAAATCAAAAATTTTTGGAAAAACTTTACAATGGTTTTCTTACAATATTTTGAGTTAGGCTGTTATGACTTGTGACCACAGAAATATCTTTAACCCTATTCACGTCACACTGGCTTTGAGTCACTATTCAATTTGAAACCAATATAAATGATTTAAAACTGGTTTGAAAGCAAAATAAGTTAAACATATTTTATTATTGGTCACTCTTTTTCTGTAATATACAATTAAGTTTTTTTATGTTTCGATAATATTTACTTATTACACAAAATATTCAAAAATAACATAAACTGTTACTCAGATAGCATGACAGCAATAGGGTTTACCGTTATTTCGTAATACTCTCGAAATATATAAAATACAATATATAAAAAAATTTTTAAATTAATATCTTTAACCACAATTTTGAAATCCTCTCGAAAAACACACCTGCATTTTTTTTCAAAATGGATATAAGTTCCTTAAATCAAACGGTGTTAACAAATATCTTCTTAGCCGCGTATGCCCGAACGAGTTAGATAAGCTAATGAAATTTTACGTGACTTCCAAGACGCACACAAAACTCCTTCGAGTCCTTTAACCGCGCCAAATAAGCCAAATATATGTTGAATTTATGTCATTACTTTACCGCTTACCGATTGCTTGCACATCACCAACAAACGATGTCTCACAAATGTATACAAAATATTGCGTCTACGAAAGAATAAGCCATCCATTCCTACAACCGATAAAGCCATATTTCTTTTTTTTTTTTTAGATCACTTTAATAATGTTAAAATATTTAAATTTTTTTATTTTTTGCAAGGAACAAGGCCTTGGTCGTATTCTTTTAACATTCGTTGCAGCTGACATGCATGTCCACTTCTTTTAATCAACAAAATTTGCAAAAGACTAAAATTTTAGTAAATTTTTTTAGAAATGCGCCACAATCATTGGCTACGTGAATGGGGTGTCGTAAAGGTTAAGCATCATTATTTTTTTCCCTTTTCACACTTTTCCTTTTTGAATTTGTTTGTTTTGTTTGATGATCAAAAGAAAAGTAATAGTTGTTTATATACCCTGTAGGAAAATGAACTAATTTAAAAGTAGTTGATAAAGTAGTTTTTTGTCAACCACAACTAGTTGAAATTCTGACTTTTTTCCATAGAACGAACTAACATATTTTGTATGGTGATGTCCGCTAAATAAGTCAATTGACTTTCGTCTGCATATATTTTCAACTACTTATCAAATTAGTTGGGGAACAGGGGGCGAACCTTCACATGGCAACGTGTCTGACCGCCTCAACCTGGCGAGGCCAGCATTATCCATGTCGAAATCGTCTCAAGTCGACTCAAACCTCCAAGTGGTGTTCCCTGGGCAACGGCAAACTGGCATCCGTCAGTTTGACGGCTAATTTGAGCGGCGGGTCACTCCATAGACCTTAAACATGGAATGTGCGCAGGGTTTGGGTCCCGCCACATTACTACTGCCCAATGAAAACTAAACCAGCCTCGGATAAGAACCCCAATTACGTTGACGACCACCGCAAACGAAAAACGGACAATGATTTACGGATATGCACCTGGAATGTCCGGACCCTTTATAGGGAAGGTGCCATTATCCAACTGGCGGAAGCCCTCAAAACAATACAATCTGACATCACCGCCATCCAGGAAATGCGATGGAAAGGGCAAGGCTGCTCTAAACAAGCACACTGCGATATCTACTACAGCTGCCATGCGGAGAAGCGCGAATTCGGATGTGGATTCGTCGTTAGCCGGAAACTTGTTTCCCGGTTCACACCTGTGAACGAAAGATTGGCCACGATCCGCATCAAGGCAAAATTTTTCTACATAAGCCTTATTTGCGCGCACGCCCCGACGGAGGAAAAGGACGAAGCCGTCAAGGACGCTTTCTACGCTAGTCTTGAGGACGTATATGACCACCTTCCGGTCCATGACGTGAAAATAGTCCTCGGCGATTTTAATGCGAAAGTCGGAAGGGAAGGCATCTTTGGCCCCACTGTCGGTCAGTTCAGTCTTCACGAGACCTCCACAAACAACGGTCTAAGACTGATCGACTTCGCCGCGGCACGAAACATGGTAGTTAGTAGCACCAGATTTAAGCACCTCGACATCCACAAGGCCACCTGGCTGTCCCCGGATCAAAAAACGCGAAACCAAATTGATCATGTTGTAATCGACGGAAGGCATGCCTCTAGTGTTCTAGATGTGCGTACATTTCGGGGGGTCAACATTGACTCCGACCATTATCTTGTTGCAGCCAAGATCCGCATGCGATTATGCAATGCCAAGAACATACGCACAGGAATGCAACGAAAGCTAGATGTCGCTAAGCTGCAATTACAACGGACTGCCGAAGCCTACTCCGCTCAACTCTCGGTTAAGCTTAACCAACCAACCTCTGGACTCGACGACGCCGGCGGACTTTGGGCGCATATATCCCACTCCATGCGCGCTGCCGCTGAAGAAGTCATTGGTTTCCGGCGCCCGCAACCTCGGAACCAATGGTATGATCAGGAGTGTCGCATTGCGACTGCAGTAAAAAACGCCGCTTATAGAAAAACGCTGCAGTCAGCTGCAACGCGAGCCGTGCGAGAAAACTACCGCGAAAAGAGGAAGGAAGAGAGGCGCCTTTTCAGACGCAAGAAAAGAGAGCAGGAAAAGCGTGAGCGTGAGGAACTAGAGGTATACCAGGCCAAGAAGGATGCACGAAAATTCTATCAACAGGTTAAGCGTCTAACCCAAGGTTTCAAGCCCGGAGCATCCACTTGTAGAGACGAAAATGGAGATCTGAATACGGATACACAGTGTGTGCTTAGATTGTGGAGACAGCACTTCTCCAATTTACTTAATGGCGACGATTCCACCAATGCCGCCCATCGAGAGCACAGTGCAGTGCCACCAATCGACGATGACGGAGTGGAAGTATCACCACCTAGCCATGAAGAGGTTCGAGTTGCTATCCAACGACTCAAAAACAATAAAGCAGCGGGTGCTGACGGCCTGTCAGCTGAATTGTTTAAAACCGGCGGCGATGAATTGATAAGGCGCATGCATCAGCTCATCAGCAAAATATGGCTAGCAGAAAGCATGCCCGACGATTGGAACCTCAGTGTACTGTGCCCTATACTTAAGAAAGGAGACCCTACAATCTGCGCAAGTTATAGAGGTATCAGTCTTATTTCCATCGCATATAAGGTTCTCTCAAGCGTACTGTGTGAAAGATTAAAGCCAATTACAAAAACACTGATTGGACCTTATCAGTGTGGCTTTCGACCTGGTAAGTCTACCATAGACCAGATTTTCACGCTACGACAAATCCTGGAGAAAACCCACGAAAATCAAATTGACACACACCATCTCTTTGTCGACTTTAAAGCTGCGTTCGATAGCCCGAGAAGGGATTGCCTATACGCAACAATGTCTGAGTTCGGTATACCTGCAAAGTTGATTAGACTTTGCAGAATGACGTTGAGCAACACACGCAGCTCCGTCAAGGTAGGAAATGACCTCTCCGAAACCTTCAATACCGAAAGAGGTTTCAGGCAAGGCGATCCACTGTCTTGCGATCTCTTCAACATCATCATGGAGGGGATCGTACGAAAGGCCGGTGTGCATCGTAATGGCACCATTTTCTATAAAGGTGTCCAGCTCCTTGCTTACGCTGATGATATTGATATTGTTGGCAGAACCAAGAGAGATGTTACCGCTGCTTTCGCCGCTATCGAAAAGGAATCAGCCAAAGTGGGTTTGACGATAAATGAGGGTAAAACAAAGTATATGCTGTCTACAAACAAGGGAGCTCGGCGTTTAGACTCCCACGTTTCATCCGGCAGCTATAACTTTGAAGTAGTCAAGGAGTTTGTATACCTTGGCACCGCCATTAATACTAACAACGAAATCAGCCTGGAGATAAAGCGAAGAACAATAATTGCTAATAGGTGCTACTACGGGCTCAGTAAGCAACTAAGTTCCAGAGCCCTCTCTCGATCGACAAAACTAACACTCTACAAGACGCTCGTTCTACCTGTGCTGCTTTATGGCGCTGAGGCATGGGTAGTTTCGCAAACTGACGCAGCCGCTCTGGGGGTGTTCGAGAGAAAAGTTCTTCGCAAAATCTTCGGTCCTGTTCGAGTCGGCGATGACTATCGCATCCGAATGAACCACGAGCTGTATGAGCTCTACGGAGACATTGACGTAGTTCGGCGTATAACTGTGCAGCGACTACGCTGGCTGGGTCATGTCCATCGTATGGACGACGAAGCTCCAGCGAAAAAGGTGCTCGAGGCGAGGGTCGCTGGTCAACGACGACGAGGGAGACCATGCCTCCGATGGATGGACCAGGCTGAGGAAGCCCTAACCGCACTTGGTGTATCCGATTGGAGAAGGCGCGCGCAAAGCAGAGGCGCCTGGCGAGAGCTGATGAGGTCGGTCGAAATCCGGACACGGGTTGTCACGGCCACCTAAGTAAGTAAGTAAGTATCAAATTAGTTATATTTAAACTATTTTTTTAATTACTTTAAAATAACCAATAGAAAGCTATTACTGATGGCCTAAAGTTAATAATATTTGATGAAATAACATGGTTAAATATATATAAACTTGTAATCTAATAAAAATTTGCAATTAAAACATGTCAAAATCAGAGTAGTTGCCGCCTTTATATAATTCGAAGTAGTTTATCAATCACTTGTTTTTAAGTTGTATTTCAATAACTGCCATCCGCCATCTAAGGTTTTTTTTTGCAACTAGTGCTTATTTCGTGAATGGTTACACTTAGCACATGTCTGATTTGACAGATAATTAGTTTTATCCTTGTATACACGCTTGAACAACGCTGGGAAATATTGCCTGCGATCGACTTACAGAAGATGTCGATTTTGCCCAAAAAATCATCTTTTCAGATGAAGCTCATTTTGATCTTGGCGGGTATGTAAACAAGCAAAATTGTCGCATTTGGGGCACAGCAAACCCGCACGCATACATTAAAAAGCCGATGCACCCAAAACGAGTCACTGTTTGGTGCGGATTTTGGTCCAGAGGCATAATTTGGCCATTTTTCTTCGAAAATGAGCAAGGAGTGGCCGTTACAGTCAATGACCATGGTTATCGGGCCATGTTGAACGAATTTTTGTTCACAAAAATTGAAGAGCATTTGGTTTCAACAGGACAGCGCTACGTGCCACACAGCCGAAGCTACACTCGATGTTTTGCGCCCTGTTTTTGAAGATCGCATTATCAGCCGCAGAGCTGATATCGTTTGGCCACCTCGGAGCTGCGATTTGACACCGTTGGACTATTATTTGTGGGGTGCCCTCAAAGATAAGTGTTACGCCGACAAGCCAGAGACAATTGACGCTTTAAAGGACAATATTCGTGAAGCCATTGGTGAAATACAGCTGCACACAATCGATGATGTGCTTAAAAATTGGACCGATCGTGTAGGCTACTGCATGGCCAGCCGAGGCAGCCATTTGAATGAAATTATTTTCCATTATTAACCGGAAGGATTGTACATTCAAATAAAAAAAGAAATTTGAGAAAATATTCAGTAGTTTTTTTTTTTTTTTTGCATTTTCAAAAAAAAAAAAGTTATTTGGCGGATCCTTTATAATGCAATAAAAACTATTTAGAACTGAAGTGGATGCCGCCTTAATATAATTCAAAGTAGTTCATACACTAATTTATTTTAAACTAGTTTTTTAATTAGCTGTTTTTAAAAACAACCCTATAGGAACAAACTAACTTGTTTTTAAAAACAACTAATTAAAAAACTAGTTTAAAATAAACCAGTATATGAACTTCTTTGAATTATATTAAGGCGGCATCCACTTCAATATGTGAAGTAATTGAAATACTACTTAAAAACCAGTGATTGATAAACTACTTTGATTTATATTAAGGCGGCAACTACTCTGATGTTGGCATGTTTTAATTGAAAATTTTTATTAGATTACAAGCTTATATATATTTAACCATGTTATTTCATCAAATATTATTAACTTTTGGACATCAGTAATAGTTTTTAATTGGTTATTTTAAAGCAATTAAAAAAATAATTTAAATATAACTAATTTAACAAGTAGTTGAAAATATATGCAGACGACAGTCAATTGACTTATTTAGCGGACATCACCATACAAAATAAGTTAGTTCGTTCTATGGAAAAAAGTCAGAATTTCAACTAGTTGTGGTTGACAAAAAACTACTTTATCAACTACTTTTAAATTAGTTGATTTTCCTACAGGGAAGTTTCTTTGTTTCTATAGGGTATATATAAATAAAGACTTTTTTAAACACCAATACAAACAAAAAATTCGCTTCTTCAGCGAAACAAGGTTGATTTATAAGGTTGTCGCAGGGCTGATCGCACTCTCTTCGCAGTACCCATAATTGTCAAAACCAGCCAATTTTGCGAATGACTACGAAAGAAGAATGGATGATAAAAGAGAGCACTTGCAGATTTTCTATGAGCTGTCAACTTCGATTTGACAATTATGGGTACTCGCTCTCTTTCTTGCGACAACCTTATAAATCAACCTTGCAGCGAAACAAACCGTAGATATATAATCATATTGTGATGTACGTTAAAGATAAAATTGACACATGAGTTTTAACTAGTTGTATCGTCAAGTTTTATTAATTGATTTAAATAAATGTAACGTTTTTATAAATTTGCATATATGTAGGTGAAATAGTAAATTTCACAATTTATGTCATTATGTGTATATATCTTACTATTATATAAAAATGAAACTTGAAAAATTGGTATCTTTGCGTTTTTTGTTTTGATACTTTGTTCGTTTGTTACAGGAGAAAAGGCCGACTCCGCCTAGAAGCGGACTTGGGCATAAACGCAAAAAATAAGCATAGAAGTGTGATTATGATTTTTAAAAGTAAAACAGGTATTTATGAAGTGAACAATTTCATACTCACCAGTATTTTTTTCACTTCGATATCACTTCAATTAATGCGTTTTTTAATTGACTGAAAATCAAGTTTTTTTTTGGAAATTAATTAAATTCGTTAAAATGTGATGAAATTGAAATTCAAATTGAAATATTTGTCAAACGGAGGCTGCCAGCGTCAAGCGGTAAAAAGTGAAATGTGACTTGGATACTCATCTACACTCCAAAGACAACAATTTTTCCACAGATTACGTTTTTATATCGGTTAACGTAAGCCCCGACTTGAGGCGGGCCTGGGTTAAATAGCTGAAAAGTTTTTGGCTAATAATCTGGCGTAAAGGGAAATTTTTTATTAAATTCAGGTCTTTTTTGCCATTTCCTGCCTTAACAAAAAAAGATATGTGGATATAATGTATGGAGAAATAATAGATCTTCGCGATTCCAACAAAAAGACGGTGACATATATCTGGGATCAATTATTATGTCGCAAAAGTTATATTTTTCGGAAAAATTTCATAAATTTTTTGCAAGCAGACATTTGTTTACTTGGCTTCGACGCTATCATTGCTTGCAGCTAGCAGAATGTTGCTTCGATTTCGCCGCAAAATGCTGTTCAGTGCTCAGAGAAGAGACTCTCATGGAAGCAGAGAAAACTCTCTTTTCGTGAACAGCAAATGCTCGACAATTAAAATTTAAAATTTTTTTCGTTTCTTGCTGTTACTCCAATGTTTCGATGGTGACAGCACGGTAAAAGATGTTTAACAAAAAAATAAGTGCATGAAATTCATGTTAACAATTTAAGCTTAACCCTTACTTTATCACTATTTACATATGTAAATATTTTAACATGTAAGTAACTATAACTTTTTTATTAGTGCCAAAGTGAGGGTTAAATTGAAACGCCGTGCACTGCACGTTACAACGCTTTGAAGCTGTACATTGTTATGGGTTTAATGCAAAATAGAAGGATTTTTAGCATGTTCTTAGGGCACCAATTTTAAAGTTTATAAAGGGGAGTAAAGGGGCTTGCAAAAATAAAGGCGGCATAATGAATCAAACAACAAAATATATTTTAAGGTTAGTTTAAAAAGACATTAACAATGTAAAGTAAGAAAACAACTAACAAAAAGAAACATATAAAAAAGTAGAAGCATATAAAAAATTTATTCACACAAAAAATTCATATTAATAGATATGAATGAATATAGAAAAAAATCTTAAGAAATCAACCTTTGGGAATGTTTCAAAAGGTACGCTCCTTGACTTCATAAAACAATTTAACAAGCAAATATATAAAAATCATTTCTATTATACAGGGTGTCCCAGAATGCCAGTGAAAAAAACAGTTGCAGGGTTGCAAATCTTTAGTTTGAACATAATATTGAGTGGAGGTACGAAAAAGTGGCATAAAAAAAATTTTTAAAAAGTGAAAAGTGAAAAGTAAGCGAGAAACTGTAATTATGCCCCTTAAGTCGACCAACGGCCATAGTCGCACTTCATAGCGTTAGTGTATAATTTCGATCACCTATGCAAATATTATTAAATAAGACCTATTTGATTTTATTTATTGAAAGTGGTTAGAAAATATTTTTAAGCCCATTTCATCCATATCTATACTATTATCTATATCTATATACTATTTTATTAAACTGAATTACACATTTTAAATTTCAGGTCAAAGAAAAAAATTATATAAATAAAAAAGTTTATTTAATTGCAACGCATCGCCGTTTGCATTGCATTACTTGATCGTTTTCTTTTCTCACGTTTTTGTTGCGGTAGTTTCAATAAACTCCATGTGGCGCCCACTCTTCTCTTTTTGTGCTCAGCTGGCACATATGCAGTGCAGTGCTGCAAAACGGAATATCGTTTGACATCCCACCCGGCACAAAATCTTACTTCGGTAAGCACGGTTTCGCTTATGTTTCGAAAAATTATTCGTTTACGATTTCAGAGCGATAAAAACAACTCGAAAAAAATTATATTTTGTACTGTAAGATGGATACTTTCGGATACCTGTTTTGGCACTTTCAGACTTACTTTTATTATAAATGCCGCGGTTAAACTGGTATGAAACAACTTTCGATTTTTGAATGCCATTTAGGAAAAAATACGATATTTTTCTTCGATAAAACAAGATATGTGAACAAGATATGTAAACAAGATATGTGTCGGGTGGAATGTTTGTCTTCAACACCTTCAGCGTGTTTAGGATTCAGAGCCCAAACAGAGCCAAAGTGGCTAACGGTTGTCGGATTCGCCGTGCAAGCAAAATTCATGAAAATGTATGCACCGCCAAAAATGAAATCACCGTAGAAATCGGCCACGGAAAAACGCTAGAATAGAATATATATTATTTTTTCTCCGATGGCTGTCGGACCTCTCTTTGAGTGGAATAAAAGTTTCCATATTTTTGCTACGGCTAATTAGCTGTGTTTAGTGCTATTTTATTAGTTTTTACTATGAGCTGACGTTTCGTTTTGTGTGTCTGTGTTGAATTCGTGACAAAAAATGAAATTATTTTTCCTAAAATGAAGCATTCACACCGAAAAGCAACGCTGATTCGACAACCGACAACCACTCCTATTCTCGACTTGTGCTCAGCGGATTTCGCCGAGAATGGCACGACAACCGACAACCTCTATCTCTTCCCACACTCATTCAAAAAGTAAAAAACCTGTTAGCGCCAGGGCAGCAGTTTTAAACTTTTTTTTAACTTTGAGTAGTACAATTTCGGGTTTTTGAGTAGTACCGCGTAGTATGCATAAAATTATTACAAACTTTTTGTTCAAATAAATGTATGTATTATTTTTTTCTTTTTTAATTTTTTTTTTTTTCGTTGAAGTATCGTCAAGTATCGTTGAAAAGAGATTCGCTAAATATATTTTAATGCAAATATCTTATACATTTTTTGTTTAAATTATAGTTTGCAGCCTTAAAATTTTTATTAATTTACTAATTTAACCAAAATTTCCTGACAATAAGAATTATTGAAATGAATCGCAGAAACATTTGACAGAGTATGAAATAATTATGCGTCATTTGGGTAAAGATATCTTCTTTACTTTCCACGTACGAGAATACTTTTTTATAACTTCATCTCAATAAATTTTACAAGAGATGGACATATTTCAAGTTTTTTTCGATGTCGTTGTGTAATGATACAACTATTTCAAAATTAGTGGCATATTTCAATACTTTGAAGGAGGTGGAGCATCTCCGGATGAACCTGTTTTTTTAAGTTATGACATGTTATGCTATGTCGATATTGAAAAATAAAAGATGACGTAATTTCTTAGAAAATATTCGCTACTTAAATTATAATTGGTAAGAAATAAAAATTTATTCACATTTTTATATGCATCTTGGACTTTGTTTAGGAGAAAAAAAAAATCACCAATTTGTTTAGTCAATTTTGGATGAAAAAAATTTTGCATTTAAAGTTATTTGGCAAATTTAAATTTCGTCGCGAGATTTTTCGAAAATTTGTTTTTTTTCTAACAAAAAACCCTCAAATTTAAGGTTTATTCACCTTATTATAGTATCCTGGTAGAGTGATTTTATAAAAGCAGCAAAAAATACTTAACTCACAGCATAAAAAAAAAAAACTGACGACTATATTAAAATCGAAATTTCTGCATTAAAATTTAAAAATTGCCACAAAAAATTATTTTTTCGCCCAACTTTAACAAACAGCATATTATTAGAAAAAGAAAGAAGAAAACAATTGTCATATGTTATAACAAAAATATTTAAATGCCATAATTTTTTCCGGTTTTTGCCATCTAAAGTCGAGTGAACAAATTGGGGTAAAAAGACGGTCTAATATATCTACGTATTAAAGTAGATACGTTTAGAACTAACAAAAATTACTTAATTTTAGATAATTTAAAGAGGTTTTTGGTCAATGCTTTAATATTGCAATTTTTATTAAAAACAAAAATTCAATTTTATCTCCCAACGTTTCGTCAATATTTTGTTGTCATCTTCTACTGTACAACTGCAGTTGCACTTTACAAGTAGATGATTAAGAGTTTTAATTTTTTGTGTTAATTTTAAACGTTTAATGTTTATTTTTAAAAAAATGTTGTGTTTATATAATGTTATAAAAATTAATTCCCCTGAAGATGTCAACAAAAAATTGACGAAACGTTGGGATAAAATTGAATTTTTGTTTTTAATAAAAATTGCAATATTGAAGCATTGGCCAAAAACCTCTTTAAATTATCTAAAATAAATATTGAAATTGGCACAAATAATCAAAGAATTAAAAATTACTTTTGTTGAAATGTTTTATTTTTTAATATGAATAGTACAACTTAAAAATGGCAAAGTCAAACGACAAGTCAAAAAAGTGATTATGGGTATGCTCAAGAAAATTGTTCTGTATGCAAGAGTAAGGGTACCAACACATGAATTATTTTTTGCAAATTTATAAAATTGCGTAAAAATTACGCACAAAAATAAATCCAAATTTTTCGAATTGAGCAAATAGTACCACATGTAAAATTGGGGAAGTACGAACTTTCATTTATAGTAGTACAATAAAAATGTGGATAGTACGGAAGACATAAGTGTAGTACATGTACTAAAATTGTAGATTATTCGGGAGCACAGGTTAGCTTCCAGCTTCCTCAGCCTGGTCCATCCATCGGAGGCATGGTCTCCCTCGTCGTCGTTGACCAGCGACCCTCGCCTCGAGCACCTTTTTCGCTGGAGCTTCGTCCTCCATATGATGGACATGACCCAGCCAGCGTAGTCGCTGCACAGTTATACGCCGAACTACGTCAATGTCTTCGTAGAGCTCATACAGCTCGTGGTTCATTCGGATGCGATAGTCATCGTCGACTCGAACAGGACCGAAGATTTTGCGAAGAACTTTTCTCTCGAACACCCCCAGAGCGGCTGCGGCAGTTTGCGAAACTACCCATGCCTCAGCGCCATAAAGCAGCACAGGAAGAACGAGCGTCTTGTAGAGTGTTAGTTTTGTATATCGAGAGAAGGCTCTGGCACTTAGTTGCTTACTGAGCCCGTAGTAGCACCTATTAGCAATTATTGTTCTTCGCTTTATCTCCAGGCTGATTTCGTTTTTGGTATTAATGGCGGTGCCAAGGAAAACGAACTCCTTGACTACTTCAAAGTTATAGCTGCCGGATGAAACGTGGGAGTCTAAACGCCGAGCTCCCTTGTTTGTAGACAGCATATATTTTGTTTTGCCCTCATTTATCGTCAAACCCACTTTGGCTGATTCCTTTTCGATAGCGGCGAAAGCAGCGGTAACATCTCTCTTGGTTCTGCCAACAATATCAATATCATCAGCGTACGCAAGGAGCTGGACACCTTTATAGAAAATGGTGCCATTACGATGCACACCGGCCTTTCGTACGATCCCCTCCATGATGATGTTGAAGAGATCGCAAGACAGTGGATCGCCTTGCCTGAAACCTCTTTCGGTATTGAAGGTTTCGGAGAGGTCATTTCCTACCTTGACGGAGCTGCGTGTGTTGCTCAACGTCATTCTGCAAAGTCTAATCAACTTTGCAGGTATACCGAACTCAGACATTGTTGCGTATAGGCAATCCCTTCTCGGGCTATCGAACGCAGCTTTAAAATCGACAAAGAGATAGTGTGTGTCAATTTGATTTTCGTGGGTTTTCTCCAGGATTTGTCGTAGCGTGAAAATCTGGTCTATGGTGGACTTACCAGGTCGAAAACCACACTGATAAGGTCCAATCAGTGTTTTTGTAATCGGCTTTAATCTTTCACACAGTACGCTTGAGAGAACCTTATATGCGATGGAAATAAGACTGATACCTCTATAACTAGCGCAGTTGTAGGGTCTCCTTTCTTAAGTATAGGGCACAGTACACTGAGGTTCCAATCGTCGCGCATGCTTTCTGCTAGCCATATTTTGCTGATGAGCTGATGCATGCGCCTTATCAATTCATCGCCGCCGGTTTTAAACAATTCAGCTGACAGGCCGTCAGCACCCGCTGCTTTATTGTTTTTGAGTCGTTGGATAGCAACTCGAACCTCTTCATGGCTAGGTGGTGATACTTCCACTCCGTCATCGTCGATTGGTGGCACTGAACTGCGCTCTCGATGGGCGGCATTGGGGGAATCGTCGCCAGTAAGTAAATTGGAGAAGTGCTGTCTCCACAATCTAAGCACACACTGTGTATCCGTATTCAGATCTCCATTTTCGTCTCTGCAAGTGGATGCTCCGGGCTTGAAACCTTGGGTTAAGCGCTTAACCTGTTGATAGAATTTTCGTGCATCCTTCTTGCCCTGGTATACCTCTAGTTCCTCACGCTCACGCTTTTCCTGCTCTCTTTCCTTGCGTCTGAAAAGCCGCATCTCTTCCTTCCTCTTTTCGCGGTAGTTTTCTCGCACGGCTCGCGTTGCAGCTTTGGGGAAAATGCATGGGTAAATTTTACGCAGATTATCTTTCTAGGGTTGAAATAGGCAGAGTAATGGCGTTTTTTTGACACTAGGCATCTGACAGGTGTTATTACTACCTACTTATTTAAGACGCCTTATTTTGACGTCCGAGTACAGTCAATCGATTCTGTTGTTCAAATTCGCAAAATTTATCACTTTGTGATAATCAAACAAATCACAAGATAAACAAAGAGAAAAAAGACAAACAATGAAACTTCAAAGTAACAGACGTCAAAAGTAATCGCAAAATTTTAAATATAAAAATAAATTAAAAAATTAATTAAAATCGCAAAATAAATAGAATACGAAAATATTTGATACAAATTTCGAGAAATAAATACAAGTGAGACATTTAATAGAAATGTGAATATGAAATGTCGATTTGACTAACAGATGGCATAACTAATACATATAGTTTGTGTTAATGATATCAAATATGGATTTTTGGAGGGAAAATAACTTTCAATAAAATCCGATATATCATAGGTTGTGAACGGTTGTGAAAGGAACATTGCGAGAAGTTTCATTAAATTACTTTTCATATTAATATATTGCAAGCGTTATAGGTGCAGAATTTCAATCATTATTAGATAAAGATTTGGCTCAAACATAAGAACACCTTGCAAAAACATTGAAAGTCGATCGGACAACTGTTTCAAAACATTTAAAAGCCTTGGGAAATGCTCAAAAAAGAAGTAAAATGTGTTCCATTTCAATTGCAAAAAAGAGACATCAAAAAGAAAAAGCCTCAAAAGAAATTACTCAAATGAGTAATTTTGCTTGATTGGCACAAGAAGAAAAGTGTTTTGCATGGTATTGTCACTGGCGATAAAAATTTAAGCTAGTACGAGAACCACAAACACAAAAAATCATAGGTAGACCAGGTGTCAACCATCAATCTCGCAACCATTACGCAATGGCTGCATTCTGCCAGGGCGAGCGCTATTGTAGCGATGGATTATTTTACGCTGGATTTCTCTGAATACGTTGCTACGTCGAACTTCAGATCTGTTGACATCTGACGTTTGATGTAGCTTGTTCGCTTGTTTTATTTTGTTGAATTTAAAACCTAATTTCTTTCTGCTAAGAGGTTTACTTAATGCATAACGTAGTGCTAGAGATGCTAATGGATGATGGTCTTGATATGGCTATTAAGGAGTACATTTCGGACCTCATTCAACAATTGCAAGGAGCAAAGGATAGTTTAAAATATTAAAAATAGCACAAGCCACGAAAATTTGCATTTATTTTAAGCGTTTTATTTGAGTTTTGCAAATTCATGCAAATTGGTGCGCAAACAGCTGTTTAATGACATAACTTGCAACTGTTGAGTAGAAGTAGTGTAATTTATTTCGCTAGGTAAGATGCACATCGCTCGAGCGTAGACAGCTGCCAGCGCTGTCAAAAGTGTAGCCATTCACCCGAATTTTCTTGAGCGCTAGTGTTGGCGGAATGCAGCCAATATCTATGGAAAGGAGGTTATGCTATGTATTTGTAGAGCCAGGGGTCCTATTCTCTAACTGTGAAAAAAACAGTGTACACTAAGTATTCTGTACAGATTCAGTTTCCGATTCACTAGCATTGAAAATGAGTTTTTAACTTCTAAAAAGTGTACACAATCGACCAATTTTATTCAGTTGTTATTGTGTTATAACTGTAGTAATTTGGGATTGTAATTTTAAAAATTTTGTCGTCAGCCAAGGAATAAATTTTAAATAAATAAACAAACATTATTTTCTATGGTGATGTTTATTTATATTTACGAATGAATTATTTTTTCAAAAACTGAAATTTGTTCATCAATATTTTATAATTGACAGTCACAAATTTTTACCAGCAATTTTATTTTTACCATGATAGAACTATTGCAGGTATTATAAATTACGACTGCGCTGCCAAGAGTAAGGCATCTAGTGTCATAAACAAGTAGTGTAAACACGTTCAAAATAAAAACGGGATATTTTGATTTTGATTCAGCGCTCTTGAGCTTGTTTGTCTATGTATTAAAGTGAATAAAGGGATTTTTTTGTAGCTACTGCATTCACTGTTCACTGTGTCTCGTTCACTGTTTTATAGTAGGTACATAAGTAGGTAATTCGGGCCTGTTGTTTGAAAACACAATCATAACACCACAAACAATAAAGAAATTTATGCAGCATGCCGCTGTTTCTGATTGTTCCATTATCTACAAACTGACAGATGAGCACTTGTCTGTAAAAGGCGCAAGGCAAATTTAAATAATAACTTTGAAAAACCGTACTAGACACAATTTAAATATTTAATCGTATATACTAATGTATTACAGGCAGACAAAAAGTAAAGCTAGCAGCCCAGCTATTTTCGAGCACAACATCCCATGCGATAAGAAGGTGCTTTTCAATTGGAAAGGAGGTATACAACCCAACTGCAGCAACTGATTTCATCCAACTGATAAATGATTGGTTCGACCTGCACAACTAACAGGTCATTCAATAAGTCCGTAGGATAATTAAGAAAAAAACAAAATTTTGATAAAACTCGATTATATTATTCAACATAGTTGCCTTCAAGAGCGATACAACGAGTATAGCGATTTTTCAACTTTTCTATACCACTTTTATAGTACGATTTCTCTTTCTCGTCAAAATAGGCCTCAATTTCAGCGATTACTTCATCATTGGACTTAAATTTCTTTCCAGCAAGCATTCTTTTGAGATCTGAAAACAGAAAAAAGTCGCTGGGGGCTAAATCTGGAGAATACGGTGGGTGGGTAAGCAATTCGAAGCCCCATTCATTAAATTTTGCCATCGTTTTCATCCATTTTTGACACGGTGCATTGTCTTGATGAAACAAAACTTTTTCTACAATCGATCCAAAAGTGCACAGAAATAGTCGCTGTTGATGGTGGTTCCTTTTTGGAGATAGTCGATGAATATTATTCCTTTCGCATCCCAAAATACAGACGCCATCACCTTACAAGCCGACTGTTGATATCTGATATCTAGCCAACACTTGATCTGATATCTTTACAATGTCAGCTAGCTCGTGCACCTTCAATTTGCGATCGTTCATAACCAATTTGTGGATTTTTTTGATGTTTTGTGGAATAAGTCTGATTTGGGCGTCCACTTCGCTCTGCATCATTTGTGCTGGTACGACCACGTTTAAATTTAGCAATTCACTTTTCTACCACTTGTCTCGATGGAGCAGAGTCCGGATAATGTTTATCAAGACATTGTTTGTTTTCCACTGTATTTTTTTTTTCATCAAAAAGTATTGTCAGATTGTTGTCAAATTTTTGTACGTATCGTTTGAAGGTTGGTACTAAATAAGAATCCATGGGATGACACGCCATCTATGTGTCATCCCGTGGACTTTCTGAACGTACTGTTAAGCTCTCGTCTTCCTCGGGCATTCCAAGCTTAATGCCATTTGGAAAAATTGTTCAATCACAGTCACAAATCTTAAGATAAATTAATAGCATAATGGTTTTTGCACCATTATAAAAGGGAATTGTTATCAGCAACAGCTCTCTCATGGATTTGCATGAGTATTTAAGAAGCAGATATGGCATTGAGTTCATCCTAACAAGTAAACTGAACCAAGATATTTTGGAGAAATTTTTTGATATCATGCGATATAAGGGTGGTCTACATGACCATTCCATTCCAAAGGAATTCAAGTATCGACTTAGGAACTATATTTTAGGTATTAAGACCATATATCACCAGCAATAATAAAAAAGCAAGTATATAAATTTATTAACTACTCTTTTGCTTTTTTGTGAACTCAGCTTTGCTACTACAAACTCTTTAATAAATGATTTTGAAAGGGTTAAACTATTTCAGGCCTACGCCAGACAAAATTATTTGTGTGACCCTTTACAATACCGGAACTCTGCAATGTATTAAGATTGATCTCCGATTGCTCGCGAGATATATAATTGGTCAGCACTAGTTAAGATATCATCTTGGTTCTATCTTTATATACAGAATGTCGTTTTTGTCTTGAGGCTGATGAATCCGCACGTGCTATTTGCTTGACTACCCGGTAGAGGCTATGACTGCGTGAAGGCAAAGAGTATATATATTAAAGCAAGAGAATCCAATTCGCTCACTCAATTTTACTCGCTCAAAATCCAGCATACAAATAAGACTCTTGGGGAAGTGTTTTCGAAATGTGATATTCGAAAACATTTCTGCCGGTATTTGTGCAGTCGCCGTTGTTGTTGTCAGATTCTATACACTAGCTGAAACTGGTTTGACTGGTTTTTATAATAAATTCTGCACAATGTTTACATTTTGCATTATTATATTCTACTGGTTTGACTGGTTTTTGTGTTATTGAAATAAATTTTCACAATGTTTACATTTTTGGCTGGACGGGCTTGCATGGATTTATTTCAATAACACAATTAGATATTTCAGATATTACATATTATTTTCAGGATATGTATGAAAATAAATGCTTTTTTTCCGAATTTCTTTGTTTTTAATTTTTTTAGGTCAAATAGGAAATTTTTTATATAATTTAATTTATGAAATTTTCCAATAAATTTCATAATTGAATTTGTTCAGTATGTACAATGTTACATTTTTTTGCTGCTTTTGCTTGCATAGATTTATTTCATTTCATTTCATACTTATTTCAAGTTGAAGTATGAAAATACGAAATGTTATTTTTTCAAAGTTTTTAATTATCTCAACCTAATGCAATTTATTTTATTTCTTAAAAAAAATTCGAATAAATAAAATTTTTTTTACCACATATTTTGCCTGCTTGCTGGTATATATTCCATGCATTTATTTCAATATGCCAATTAGATATTTGCAAAATTCAGGTACTTGCATGAAAATATGAAAGGATTTTTATATATATTTTTTTAATATTTGTAATTACCTACATAACATTTTTTTTAGGTCAAAAAGAAAATTTTGCATTTAATAGCAGCAAATTTAAAAAAAAAAAGTAATAAATCAACGCGCCGCCGCCACCTAGCCTTGAACCCGGGCATTTTGCGTACAAGGAAAACGCGTAAGCAGTCGGCCACAAATCAATTAAAAAAATTCTTTCTTAAACATAAAACAACAAATAACAGCAAAATCCATGTGTGTGGGTAGCTGAAATGGAAGAAAGAAATTTGCATGCATCATTTGCGGGAATTCTAATCAGTCGACTGGTTTGACTGATTTTTTTTGTTTTTGCTGTCTGCTTGGATTTTTTTGCTGCTTCTCAGATGCTTTTTTTTTATTTTTTGGGTGGATTTCGTCGATAGCCAGAAATGATATTTTTATGATTTTGTCTATTTTGAAGTATGAAGGTATAGAAAAATCGCTATAACTTCTTCATTTCTGATTAGATTGCAATGCACCCAAGGACAAAATGCTGGCAATTTTTACAATCTTTAAAATGAATAAATTTACTCTTTGGGCTGGCTGGCTTGTTTATATTTTTTTTGGCTGGTTTTTGTTTTTGCTTTCTGCTTGGATTTTTTTGCTGCTTCTCAGCTGTTTTTTGTTTGCTATATTTGGAGTGCATTTCGTCGATAGTCAGAAATGATATTTTTACGATTTTGTCTATTTTTAAGTATGAAAGTATAGAAAAATCGCTATAACTTCTTCATTTCTAATTAGATTAAAATGCACCCAAGGACAATATGCTAGCAAATTTTATTATCTTTAAAATGAATATTTTTGTAATTTTTTTACTAAATTTATTCATTTCTTTTATGTGTATATATTTATTCATATATTTATATATTCTAGTTTCTATGTTTAAACTATGCTAACTTAACTAACTAATATCTAATAAATAAAATTTTATTATGCTAGCTAAAGTAATGCATATATGTATATGCCAGAAAAGGGAACTTTAAGGATTTTTAAAAAAAAATTCAACTTGCAACAGTTATAACTATTTTATCCGATTTTCGGTTTTTTTAATTTTTTGCACAAAATTGCTGAAAACTGTCCTTTGTGCATTTCTTGTTTGCACTTTGAAAAATTTTAATTTTTGGATTTTTGCGAATTTTTTTCGTAAAAATATTTAAACTCGAAATTTACAAAAAGGCGTACTCTTGTTGTTTTTGTATCTATATTAGATATAGTTGTAGAAAATATTTTCATGATATTTCACTCTATTTTTTTTTTAATTTGCATTTTTCCAATTTTTTTAATAGACCACTGTACTGTACATACTTACTTTGTTTCCACTTAAATATGCATGCCAACAGTACAAGACTTTCTTCCATTCTAAAACATTATTGCGAATAAAAATAAAAACAAATAAAATAAGGAGAAAAACATATATGTATATACAGTTTTATTTATGTTAAATGTTTCATTTAATCCAATGTATATTTATTCAAATTTTAGAGAATAAATCCGGATAATATATAAAAATATTTATATTTGTTATTATATAAATATTATTAAATATAATATTATTAAATATTATTAAATATATAAATATTATAAAAAAATAACAAGTTCTCGACACGCTAAGGAAAGTGAACCTAATTTTGTAGAATTTATAAAATTATATTCGTTCATAATTTCATATTGGGTTTTTTATCGAAGTATATACACTGTCTGTAACCAGCCACAACAACAACAACAAAAAAAAAGTCGCAACAAAAGACACCGGTGTCATATTCTCCACACGAAAACGGCACTGCATTTTTGGCCGCAACTTGGCATTGAAATTGTTTAACTGCAAAAAGAACAAAAAAACTGCAAGTAAACAGTTTTTTCTGAGGAGTCAGCGACATGGCCTTGGACAAGTGCTTGAGCTGCTGAGTGCTTTTGTTGTTACTTTATATATTTATATATTTATATTTTAATACTAGTGTAGTTATATTGTAATTGTACATAGTGTATATAAATTTATATAATTGGTAATAATCAACTGGTAAAGTAAGAATCTTATTCAATAAAGTTCAGTTATCTTTTACGAGTGAACGAGGGTAGTTTCTCAGTTTGTTTAAACCCAAAATTGTGCACAAGTACCAAGAGCTTGGGCACAAAACAGGTAACAAGTACAAGGAATTAAAGGATTCAATTGTCTAGGTAACAAGAGCCTGGATACAGCGGTGGACCAAGTAGTCCATCGTGTTCAATAAAAACATTTGTGCAAGTTAACGACACACGCGCTGACTGTTGGTCAATAACCGACCTAATTAATAATGTTAACTTTTGCAATCATCGTGGGCTAAAAACCGCTCTACATTATATGCTGACTTTCGTTGCAGCACTTTAATATTTCGCAATCATCTTTTTATGCTGACATATGGCTTGGCACTTTTATGCAGCCGAATCAATCAACAACAACAACAATGATAGCAGCAGAGGAACAGCAGTGCAGCTCTAGGCAATAAGTTAGCATAAGAATATTTTATAATTTAGTCTTAGTTCAAAATTAAATAAATAAAGTTAAAACATCAGAGTTCGCTCTGTTTTTTTTTTTTGAGCTCAAAAATTAAGTTTTAAGCGCGTGTAACTTTTTTTCCTATGAGTGGATTTTAAAAATTTCTTCACACGGACCTATTGATTTTTGAATTTATGAACTTTAATTACAAAATATAAAATGGGCAAAGTTTTGGGGGTCGTAGTGCAAAAAAAGTTAAAAACTGAATTATTTTATTGAAGATGACCTCAAGGGTCAAAGGCCTCTGAGTACGGATTGTTAGCATTTTTAAGATCTTTCTAAAAATATACTTTTTTTCAAAATCGGACATCAAATAACCGAGTTATAACAAAAAGACCATTTTGGTTGTTAATGTAGACCACTTAAAAAAAAAATTTTTTCTGGTCTGAAATCCTCTCAATAGGATCTTTCAAAAAAGTCGGTAACAAACCAAACTTTTTTTGGTGACCCACCTTACTGAATGTCATAAGAAATAAGATCATAGGTACCCTGCTTATAGGTACCCTGTAGATGCTTAACCCTCCACTACGCAGATAAGCGCGACATTAGTACCCTAGAGTATCAAATGACATCTCTAGTCCAAAATAACTTGACCGTTCAGGAATTCTATCAACAAGTATATTCACACCTCTCGCTTATTCTCAACAAAATAGGATGCATGGAGATTGGTCCCGAATCAATCAATCTTCTCACAACAACATATCGTGATAAGGCTCTCGATACCTTTATCAGAGGCCTTAAAGGTGATCTTCCAAGACTTTTAGCAATGAGGGAACCAATAGACCTTCCACAGGCGCTTCACTTGTGTCTGAAGTTAGAAAACCAAAACTTCCGATCCAGTTACGCTCTAAATAACCAAAACCCAATAAGACGAAACTACAACAACCCTCCCAGTTTTCCACACAAGAAACCACAGCATAACCTACAAAAACCACATAGAGAGTTCTACTCTGAACTAGCTTACATACCTCAGCCTTACACAACGAATCCGTACAAACCCCCACAAAATCCTGGTTATCCAAACAATTACCACCAACGTCAATACAATTCACCCTCCCGTCCTACCTATCCAAAACCACAACCTACACCAGAACCAATGGATGTCGACGTAAGTCTTCGTTCACGAGGCATAAATTATATGAACAGACCCCGAGTAAATGATTTTGCAGGCAAACGTCCCCAACCCTTTTCCGAACGCCCCCAACCATCTCAGAATCCAAATAAAATGCAAAGAAACTACCATCTGACAACAGGAGAACAAAATTACACATGTTCAGAACAAGACGAATACTCAAATACAAACTACGAACAGGAAGCATATGATCCTTCCGCCGGTTTAGAAAATTGTGAGACAGAAGATTACACAGATATACATTTTTTAGAATGAAAAGCTCTTCGCTACCCTATTTTGAATGTAAGTCGAAGAGCGGAAACATTTTAAAAATACTTATCGACACTGGATCTAATAAAAATTATATACAATCTAAGCTTGTAAATAAACCAATTCCCAACGAACAATCATTTTCAGCAAACTCCGTTGGAGGCCCCATTGCAATAACACACCATACTTACGTCAATCTTTTTAACATTCAGGACCTCAAACTAAAAATTTTACCTTCTACCGTCACTAGTTTCGTTTCACGCTATCTTAGGCAACGACAGCCTTAAAGAATTAGAGGCAATCATTCACACCAAGCAGGACTATATGATCATTAAAAACTCAATTAAAATTCGAATTAAACAATGTACAACACAGAATGTAAACACAATAGACATACGAACAGAACATATGAATATGACACAAAAACAATTAATGAACTCCCTAGTTCAAAATATAACCGATATAACCGAAGTTCTCCCACAATTAGGACAAAATAAATATTTTTCCGTACTAGACTTGAAAAGTGGATTCCATCAAATCCCTTTAAAAGAGGCTGATATCGAAAAAACAACCTTCTCGGTAAACAACGGAAAGTATGAGTTTACGCGACTTCCGTTTGGCCTCAAAAACGCGCCGTCAATTTTTCAAAGGGCATTAGATGACAATTTAAGAGAGCATATTGGGAAAACCTGTTTCGTCTATATAGACGATATAATAATTTTCAGTAAAGACGAGAAATCACACGCAATAGATATCCAAAAAATATTTGACACTCTTAAATCCGCCAACATGAAGGTTCAACTCGATAAATGCGAGTTTTTTAAACAAAATGTTGAATTTTTAGGTTTCCTTATTTCACCTCAAGGTATTTAAACCAATCCTTCTAAAGTAGACGCTATAATAAATTTCCCAACACCTGTCACTCTTAAAGACCTAAGATCATTCTTAGGACTATCGGGTTATTACCGCCGTTTTGTGCGCGATTATGCTAACCTAGCAAAACCTCTCACAAAACTCTTAAGAGGGGAGGAAGGACGAGTGTCAGGAAATTAATCAAAGAACACAAAAATAACTTTAGATTCAGAAGCCATAGAAGCATTCAAAAAAATAAAAAACTCCCTAGCTTCAGACGACGTAATTCTGGCCTTCCCTGATTTTAATAAAGATTTTCACCTCACAACAGATGCTTCCAACTACGCGATAGGCGCAGTGCTGGAACAAGATAAGAAACCGATTTCGTTTATATCCCGAACACTCAACAAAACAGAAGAAAGCTATGCAGCTAACGAGAAAGAGCTCTTAGCTATCATTTGGGCACTAAAATGCTTTAGAAACTACTTATACGGTACCGCTAAAGTAAAAATTTTTACCGACCACCAACCGCTCATCTATGCATTAAGCAATAAGAATCATAATGCAAAAATGAAACGTTGGAAAGCAATCTTAGATGAATATAATCCCGATCTTAACTACAAACCAGGTTGCACGAACAAAGTAGCTGATGCATTATCTAGGCCCCAGCAAATTAATTCACTTTCAATTAGTCAACATAGCGACGAAAGTTCATCACATGAACTCATCCCTTCAGTTGAAACACCAATTAACGTTTTCAAAAATCAACTATGAAAACAAAGAGGCGAAGAAAATTCTTACCAATTTAATATCGTTTTTCCGACATACCATAGGCACATAATTACACGACCTGCCTACACAGAAGAAGATCTTATTGCAATATTCAAAATATATCTAAACCCGTCTGTTATTAATGGAATCCTCACTTCGAAAACAATAATGGGCAAAATTCAAAATTTTTACAGCAATCATTTCAGAAATTACAAAACAAGATTTACCCAAACGAAGGTTACTGACTTAATTTCAGATATAGAACAAAATGAACAAATCCTTCTTGAACACAATAGAGCGCACCGTAATGAGCGGGAAAATAAAATTCAGCTTTTAGAAAAATACTATTTTCCAAGTATGGCGTCTAAGATACATAAAATCGTTAATTAATTAATTAATTAAAATCGTTCAAAATTAAATAAATAAAGTTAAAACATCAGAGTTCGCTCTGATGGTTTTTTAAAAAACTTAATAAGTTTAAAATTAATTAATTTGCACAAGTACCAAGAGCTTGGGCTCAAAAGGGTGTCTAAGGTAACAAGAAACTAGACACGCAGCGGTGAACAAAACAGTTCATCGTGATCAATAGAAAACATACACCCATAGAAGTATTTCATCTTTTTCACGTTTGCATTGTAAATTTGATAAAAACATTTGTCGGTATGAATAAAGAATATTTCATCATAGAAAAATGCTTTTCTGTTGATTACATATTTTTCCACCAATCATATAAAAACGTTTTGTTGTTCTGATAAAAAATATTTCATTATTTCAAGCAATATATTTTGTTGAATTTACAAAAAAATTTATTGTTTTAAAATTTTTTAAGCATATTTTGCAGTTTTACAAATATTACAAAATAAAAGAACATAAAAATAATACAGTAGTATTAAAAAGTAGTAGGAAATAATATGAGGTCAGAAAATAGTAGCAGGAAATTGTAGTAGAAATAGCTGTAGAAAATAGTAGAATTATGTAGTAGTAGATATAGAAATTTCACTTCCAAAAAGACTTCAGAATATCGGCCACCGTCATGTACATATATAAGTTAACACATCTAACACGTGCAGCCGCTTTTAAAAAATGCTAACGATTGGTCCCCTCCCACGCTGACGATCAGTTTAGCAAAATGTACGTGACAATATCAAAATTACAATTTGACAACAGCAGCAACGATCTGTTCTTTCAATAGTAATAAGACGCCCATGATCACAACGGCAACAACAACAATAGCACCAGCAACAAGAATTGCAATAGCAGCAACTGTAACAACAACAACAACAATAGCACCAGCGACAAGAATTGCAATAGCAGCAACTGTAACAACTACAACAACAAGCAAATGCAATTCCTTTTAGAATTATAAGCAGATTAATTATATTGAAGTTAGTTTTAAGTCAGTTCTTAATCTTTGTTCTTAGTGGTAAGACAGCTTCCACATAGTGGAGTGGATTCTTTTAAATAAAAATAAATATATTAAAATAACAAAAAGAGTTATTAATTCATACATGTCGCACACTAAATACAAATCATTCACAACTCAAAATTTACAAATTTTTACTTTGTTATGTAAAACTTTTCGTAGTTTTAAAAGGAAATGGCTCCTTTGACTGTCAAAATTTTGTGCACATCTTCTTTCTCTATAATTTTAAAAAAGTTTTGTCTCATTGTTTTGTATGGAATTCCTTCAAAAATAAAATAATTTTTAGAAATTTAAAAATTTTGAGTTGTTCTGTTTTGTATTAAGTGGGCGATATGTTCCTTTTTTTGTCGATATACTATCGTTAAAAAAATACTATTTTTAATCTGATCGAAAAAATTATCGGTCGATGATTGATTTTTATTTCAGATGCAAAAAATATCGACCAAAAAAGAAGTTTTATTTCTGATCGGAAAAATAACGATCACAAAATAATTTAATTTTATTTTGTAATTAATTAATTTTATTTTGTAATAATTTTATTTTGTGATACAAAAAATATTGATCAAAAAACAATGGCTATGAAATATAAAGAAGACATTGAAGATATTTAAATAGTTTTTATATTAAAATAAATTTTGTTACATTTAATGGCAATGTAAAAGTAATGCAAATCGCCAAGGTGCCCTATCCTCCAACTGTGCAAAAAGCAGCGTACACTAAATATTGTGTACATATGTATACAGTTTCAGATTGACTCACATTATAAATTAATTTTTTACCTATAAAAAAGAGTACGCAATTAAAAAACTTAATTGCTTCAAAATATTAAATTTTTAAACACTTTAAGTGAACATGAGGTTTTCAATTTTGTTCACACAAATTTTGTACACACTTACCAAGGAGAGCCATTGGTAAAAAAAAATGGAGTGAAATATCATGAAAATATTTTCTAAAGCTATATCTAATATAGATACAAAAACAACAAGAGTACGCTTTTTGTAAATTTCGAGTTCGCAAAAATCCAAAAATTAAAATTTTTCAAAGTGCAAACAAGAAATGCACAAAGGACAGTTTTCAGCTATTTTGTGCAAAAAATTAAAAAAACCGAAAATCGGATAAAATAGTTATAACTGTTGCAAGTTGAATTTTTTTTAAAAAATCCTTAAAGTGCACTTTTCTGGCATATATATGTATTAGTTTAGCTAGCATAATAAAATTTTATTTATTAGATATTAGTTAGTTTAGTTAGCATAGTTTAAACATAGAAACGAGAACATATAAATATATGAATAAATATATACACATAAAAGAAATGAATAAATTTAGTAAAAAAATTACAAAAATATTCATTTTAAAGATAATAAAATTTGCTAGCATATTGTCCTTGGGTGCATTTTAATCTAATTAGAAATGAAGAAGTTATAGCGATTTTTCTATACCTTCATACTTGAAAATAGACAAAATCGTAAAAATATCATTTCTGACTATCGACGAAATGCACTCCAAATATAGCAAACAAAAAACAGCTGAGAAGCAGCAAAAAAATCCAAGCAGAAAGCAAAAACAAAAACCAGCCAAAAAAAATATAAACAAGCCAGCCAGCCCAAAGAGTAAATTTATTCATTTTAAAGATTGTAAAAATTGCCAGCATTTTGTCCTTGGGTGCATTGCAATCTAATCAGAAATGAAGAAGTTATAGCGATTTTTCTATACCTTCATACTTCAAAATAGACAAAATCATAAAAATATCATTTCTGGCTATCGACGAAATCCACCCAAAAAATAAAAAAAAAGCATCTGAGAAGCAGCAAAAAAATCCAAGCAGACAGCAAAAACAAAAAAAATCAGTCAAACCAGTCGACTGATTAGAATTCCTGCAAATGATGCATGCAAATTTCTTTCTTCCATTTCAGCTACCCACACACATGGATATTGCTGTTATTTGTTGTTAAGAAAGAATTTTTTTAATTGATTTGTGGCCGACTGCTTACGCGTTTTCCTTGTACGCAAAATGCCCGGGTTCAAGGCTAGGTGGCGGCGCATTGATTATTGTTTGCTTTTTTTTTTTTTTTAATTTGCTGCTATTAAATGCAAGATTTTCTTTTTGACCTAAAAAAATTTTGTGTAGGTAATTACAAATATTAAAAAATATTATATATAAAAATCCTCTCATATTTTCATGCAAATACCTGAATCTTGCAAATATCTAATTGGCATATTGAAATAAATGCGTGCAATATACCAGCAAGCAGGCAAAATATGTGGTAAAAAAAATTTTATTTATTCGAATTTTTTTTAAGAAATAAAATAAATTGCATTAAGTTGAGATAATTAAAAACTTTGAAAAAATAACATTTCGTATTTTCATACTTCAACTTGAAATAAGTATGAAATGAAATGAAATAAATCTATGCAAGCAAAAGCAGCAAAAAAATGTAACATTGTACATACTGAACAAATTCAATTATGAAATTTATTGGAAAATTTCATAAATTAAATTATATAAAAAATTTTCTATTTGACCTAAAAAAATTAAAAACAAAGAAATTCGGAAAAAAAGCATTTATTTTCATACATATCCTGAAAATAATATCTAATATCTGAAATATCTAATTGTGTTATTGAAATAAATCCATGCAAGCCCGTCCAGCCAAAAATGTAAACATTGTGAAAATTTATTTCAATAACACAAAAACCAGTCAAACCAGTATAGAATATAATAATGCAAAATGTAAACATTGTGCAGAATTTATTATAAAAACCAGTCAAACCAGTTTCAGCCAGTGTATAGAATCTGACAACAACAACGGCGACTGCACAAATACCGGCAGAAATGTTTTCGAATATCACATTTCGAAAACACTTCCCCAAGAGTCTTATTTGTATGCTGGATTTTGAGCGAGTAAAATTGAGTGAGCGAATTAGATTCTCTTCCTTAAATATACAGTAGCGAGCAATACCGTTCGGATGTTTGTCAATGTTAATTTGTTATTGCTGTAAAGAGAGAAATAATACTCCGATCGTTTTGAAATTTTGAGCGCTTGTTCTTTATTTGTACTCTTTTCTCCCAAGTATAACATTTTAAAACAAAAACAAAAAGAAACTAATAATATTCTATTAATATGCAAATATGTCAATGCGAACGGTTTTGCACGTTCTCTTTAATTTTGAAATAACATTATACTCCTTCCAATAATCCCGTTAGTTTACTCCCAAAAATTATGTTTATTGCATTTGATGTGTTATATTTAATCATTCTCATTTGGTATTACGTAAAGTTAAGTTCTAATATTTAAATTTTTTCAATTCGACTCAAGATAAGAAAAACAATGAAAAAAATTCCGGCAGATCTTGAAAACCGTGTTGTTGTTTTATTACGAAATAATAATAGCATAGGAAAAGTTGCGAAAATTACAGGCCTTAGCAAATCAACAGTTTTTTCAGTGCGAAAAAGAAATAATTTGGAGAGTTCTGACAATTGTGGTGGACGACCCCGAGTTTTAAATGACACTGATGCTCGGCATATGGAACGCTTGATACGAAATTCATCAAAAATTACACCTAAGGAGGCTTCACAAATGATTAATAAACCAACTAGTGAGTGGACAGCCAGAAGAGCTTTAAAAAAAATTGGTATGGTCGCGTCAGTAAAGAAAAAAAAACCAGCCCTTTCAAAAAAAAACATTGCTGCACGTTTGAAATTTTGTCGTGAACATGCAGAGTGGACTGTGGAAGACTGGAAAAGAGTGATATGGTCAGACGAAACAAAAATAAACCGTTATCTGTCCGATGGTAAATCATACTACTGGCACCGTCCTAATGAGTCTCTTCAACAACACCAAGTTAAGCAAACTTTAAAGCATGGAGGTGGTGGCATAATGGTGTGGGCTTGTTTCACTTGGTGGCATGCTGGACCAATTGTAAAAATCAATGGTATAATGAATAAAGAATATTATTTAAACCTTTTGAAAACTAATTTGCCAGACTTCGTCGATGAATGTGCATACCCCATTGATGAAATCATTTTTCAACAAGATGGGGATCCGAAGCATACTGCAAAAATCGTAAAGGAGTGGCTAGAAAATCAGCAGTTTAAGACTTTAAAGTGGCCAGCGCAAAGCCCAGACCTCAACGCGATCGAGAACCTATGGGCTATTGTAAAAAGAACGCTTACGCGGCACGATAGTCCTCCAAAAAATTTGGATGAGCTATGGGAGCGAGTTCAAGCAGCTTGGAACGAGATTCCCCATTGCACGTTGGAAAAACTGGTAGAAAGTATGCCAAATAGGATTAAAATGATAAAAACAAGAAAAGGACTTTGGTCCGAATACTAAAAAAATTGAAAAATTAATTGTTATTTCAAAATTAAAGTGAACGTGCAAAACCGTTCGCATTGACATATTTGCATATTAATAGAATATTATTAGTTTCTTTTTGTTTTTGTTTTAAAATGTTATACTTGGGAGAAAAGAGTACAAATAAAGAACAAGCGCTCAAAATTTCAAAACGATCGGAGTATTATTTCTCTCTTTACAGCAATAACAAATTAACATTGACAAACATCCGAACGGTATTGCTCGCTACTGTATATACTCTTTGGTGAAGGGCTCTAAAGTTATATTTCTTAAATCCTGAGTTAATTAGAAATTATTTGTCAAGAGATATTCACTATATCAGAGAATCTTTTGTCCTAATCATGTGTGCAATTGCCACAAATTATCTATTATGGTCGCAGTGTCTCTCTTGAGCGGTTTATCTTAGCGAAGTTATTTATAGGGAGTAAAATGAAAAGTTTAAAAGCGTCAGTTACGATTTTTTTTTCTATCATCAATTTTGCATTTGCGCTTATGCGAAAACAAAAATGTACAAATAGGAACAACACAAGCCGCTCTCGATGGCCAACAATTTTCCAATTTTTATTGACAATTTTTATTGAAGGAATAATTTCAAAAAACACGTATACATGTTTTTAAGCATGTAACAAAAAAGTGAAAAGTTTTGTATATAAGCGCTTAAGAAAAGAGAAACCGTGGTTGGCAGTTTTAGGAGATCGATGGTTTCAAATCTGATGTCAGGATTTTAAAATTCAAGATGGCAGATAGGATTGCCCCTCGATTTTTTTTTTTTGTGTTTTTGCAAATCCTTGTAATTTTGAAATTCTGACAACGATATCACAGTTTTAAAATTCCAGATGGGGGATAGCATTGCCACTTAAATTTTTAACACATGGCTGCCACCTAATAATATGTTTTTACAAGTTTTTAACATTTTCTAAGAGTTTTAGGCGGTCGATGATTTCGAATATGATGTTAGAATTTTAAAAATCAAGATGGCGAATAAGGTTGCCACCCAAATTTTTAATTTTTACGAATTCGGTGCTGGGACGAACACTAGGTAAAAATGGGTCGCTGAATCGCAATCCGTTGTCAGAATTTCAAAATTATATAATTTTTTACATAAGGGATGCCACCTATTAAAATGTATTTTTAAGGGTTTTAAACATCATAGAACCGATTTAAGGAGTCGCTGATTTCGATATCAGAATTTTATAATTCAATATAGCGGTAAAGATTGCCACCTAAATTCTTTTTATTTTTATGAATTCGGTGCTAGGGCCAACACTAGGTAAAAATGGGTCGCGAAATCTAAATCCGTTGACAGAATTTCAGAATGATGTAATGTTTTTAAACATCATCATTCGGCACTGAATTCGTTAAAATACAAACAAAAAATCTCGTGGCAATCCTGTCCACCCTGCCCGCTTTTAGTTTTTTTTCAAGGATCCTGCTGCTGCTTTAACTTGTGCTTCCGAAAAATCAAACAGTCACAGCATAAGCAGAAGCAGAAAACTAGTTTCAATAGTCTGCAAAGTGCTTCGGCATTCGACAACTTCAGCAGCCTTCGTTTTGATTGACTGAAACTGTTCACATAATCGAAAGTCGAAGCAGCAGCAGTTGTTCAACTTTCGTAAGTCGACGCAGCAGCAGTTTTTCAACAGTCGTAGCAGACTATTGTGCACTTATGATTTTTGCTTATTATTTCTAACTTTTGTTTGATCGATCGCTTTATTTGCATTATTATTATATTTGTATAAAAGTTAGAAAGAATAAGTAGAAATTAAAGGCGCAAAACGACTGTTTAAAAACTTATGCTACTTCGACTTACGAAAGTTCAACAACTGCTGCTGCTTCGACTTTCGTTTTTTCAACAGTTTCAGTCCATCAATACGACGACTGCCGAAGTTGTCGACTGTCGAAGCACTTTCCAAACTATTGAAACTAGTTTTCTGCTTCTGCTTATGCTGCGACTGAAAGAGCGAGTGCCCATAATTCTGAAATCGAAGTTGACAGCTCATAGAAAATCTGCAAGTGCTCTCTTTTAGCACCCGTTTTTCTTTCGTATCATCCGCAAAATTGGCTGGTTTTGACAATTATGGGTACTAAGTAGAGAGTGCGATCAGCCCTGCGACAACCTTATAAATCAGCCTTGGTTTGTGTGTGTTTTTGCGTTTTTTCAAAAGTTATGGCAGTCAGCTCTCAGTCAGGCATCTAAAAACGAAATGGCCATTTCGCTGGCCATTACATGCCCGTACATTTAATTTCCGCGGAAATGTGACACTCAACAATAAAAAAATAAGCGGTATGTGTTGGTGTTGAATTTGTTATTAAACAAATTTATTTAGTTTATTAATGCGTAGTCTTGCCTTTTATAGGATATAGAATTGCAGCAATAAAAATATGAATCTGTCAACCATAACAGCTAGTGCTTTTTCTCTACACCAAAATTTCGCCTGTAGAATTATATGCTTAAATATTTTCGTTTCTACAGAATACTAAGCTTCAGATGGGAATTGAACCAGGGTTCTCTGGCGTATGAGCCACGCACTCTATCCACTGCGACACGGCCGCCACAGCCATGCATCTACCTCGTTTTATTATACCATGGCCTTGCTCATGACAGCCCTTGTTGTGACGTCACCTGTGCTAGTCACACTCATGGTGTAATTAATAAGGTGTGTGCATGGCAGAGAGGAAGTGACCGTAGGTGTCAAAAAGTAGTTGACAGCTCATACAAAATCTGACATTGCTTTCTGTTTTAAAAAGCGTCAGCTTCTTAAGCGAAGTTATTTATACACAGCTACGAACTTTGCTGATTAGATGGCGCACTTCTCAACAGTGTTTTTTTTTTTTTTTGGCGAATGCCTCAACCTTAGATATTTGTCCGCTTTCAGTCAGTTTTGTCAGTTTGTCAGTCAAAATTTTTATAAAAAATTGAGAAGGCGTCTTTAATAATTTTTTTTTTTTAAATAAATCATCGCAAAGGTGACTTGCATTATAAAGTTCATGTGGAAATGTTATAAAAAGCATCTGTAAGTTTCTAAATTTAATATAACTTTGATATAAAGCAGTGTCGGTCAGCGCCCATACAAGCGTGTATCGTGAACCCTGTCTGTCTCTGTCGCTCTAACATGTGCGCGCACTAGCACACAATTGAAAGAGCAGTGCAAGTGTTTTTTGGTCTACACTGGTATAAAAGGTATCTTTGAAGACTTTCTGTTTGATTTTAAAATGCAGCCAGCTTTTAATATCCTAATATATAAAAGGCAAGACCAATGCTCTGCACCCGATATCGCTCAAACTGTAATTATTTTTTGCGATCCGCCTGAAAGTATGCACAGAAAATTCATTTGATACTTATCAGTGACATGCTTGACTTTTATGTATGTGCGTACTTTCTGGCTGAACATTACTTTGCACAGTATGTTGTTAAATCACTGTAATAATGGCAAAAAATAATTACAGTTTAGCGTTAATACTTCCAACCCGTCGTAGGACGGGCTTTTATACTAGTTCATACATAATTTATTCAAAATTTCTGCGAATATTCGATAGTCATATTATCGATGGTCTCGGCTATCGATAGTTTTTCACCACTACTATGCGACTATTAATTATGTATAATTCTGAACTTTTAATTGGTCTCGTCCGAGCTGTGAACTTACACAATAGTTAAGCTTTTGTAAAAAAGCAATTCTTTACTCTAACCCATACATGAGGTACCTTAAAAGTCCAATACATCAACAGTAATTGTACCATCACCTCAAAAAACCGTTTCAAATTTACACAAAGCTCAATTTTATACAAATACATCGCTGAAACTTTAATTTCAGCAACAAAATATCACAACAATGATATTTTTTCAAATGTCACCATTTAAGGTGTTTGTTTGCAACAGAAACTGCATAGAAATATACTTAAAATTGTATTTATTTCTAGATTTGTAGTACAATTTTTTTATGTCTACTCCGTTTTCTTTAAATAAGGTCCTATTAGCTTATTTTTTTAAAATGATAATTGAGATAATGATAATTAAATAAAATAAAAAAAAAAAGGTAATGGCCATTTGAGCCCTTGGACTTTGACCGAGCTTCTTATTATCAATTGTGTTGTGCGTGTTGTGAAATGTTTGAACACAAATGATCGAGAACTGGACATACAAGCTTTATGCAGACTCCGAACAGCTTATTTTATCAAGAAGCTTTCCATGGCAGTAGTCCTCTCTGTGGCTTGCCATTGTCTGCAGAGAGGTGACGATCAAACAGAAAAATTAATTCAATTAAAAAACATTGTGTCAGATGGGATGGCTAGAAGAAAGCATGCCCGACGATTGGAACCTCAGCGTACTGTGTCCTATACTTAAGAAAGGAGACCCAACAATCTGCGCAAGTTATAGAGGTATCAGTCTTATTTCCATCGCTTATAAGGTTCTCTCAAGCGTACCGTGTGAAAGATTAAAGCCGATTACAAAAACACTGATTGGACCTTATCAGTGTGGCTTTCGACCTGGTAAGTCCACCATAGACCAGATTTTCACGCGACGACAAATCCTGGAGAAAACCCACGAAAATCAAATTGACACACACCATCTCTTTGTCGATTTTAAAGCTGCGTTCGATAGCCCGAGAAGGGATTGCCTATACGCAACAATGTCTGAGTTCGGTATACCTGCAAAGTTGATTTGACTTTGCAGAATGACGTTGAGCAACACACGCAGCTCCGTCAAGGTAGGAAATGACCTCTCCGAAACCTTCAATACTGAAAGAGGTTTCAGACAAGGCGATTCACTGTCTTGCGATCTCTTTAACATCATCATGGAGGGGATCGTACGAAAGACCGGTGTGCATCGTAATGGCACCATTTTCTACAAAGGCGTCCAGCTCCTTGCGTACGCTGATGATATTGATATTGTCGGCAGAACCAAGAGAGATGTTACCGCTGCTTTCGCCGCTATCGAAAAGGAATCAGCCAAAGTGGGTTTGACGATAAATGAGGGCAAAACAAAATATATGCTGTCTACAAACAAGGGAGCTCGGCGTTTAGACTCCCACGATTCATCCGGCAGCTATAACTTTGAAGTAGTCAAGGAGTTCGTTTACCTTGGCACCGCCATTAATACCAAAAACGAAATCAGCCTGGAGATAAAGCGAAGAACAATAATTGCTAATAGGTGCTACTACGGGCCCAGTAAGCAACTAAGTTCCAGAGCCCTCTCTCGATCGACAAAACTAACACTCTACAAGACGCTCGTTCTACCTGTGCTGCTTTATGGCGCTGAGGCATGGGTAGTTTCGCAAACTGAAGCAGCCGCTCTGGGGGTGTTCGAGAGAAAAGTTCTTCGCAAAATCTTCGGTCCTGTTTGAGTCGGCGATGACTATCGCATCCGAATGAACCACGAGCTGTATGAGCTCTACGATGACATAAACGTAGTTCGGCGTATAACTGTGCAGCGACTACGCTGGCTGGGTCATGTCCATCGTATGAACGACGAAGCTCCAGAGAAAAAGGTGCTCGAGACGAGGGTCGCTGGTCAACGACGACGAGGGAGACCATGCCTCCGATGGATGGACCAGGCTGAGGAAGCCCTAACCGCACTTGGTGTATCCGATTGGAGAAGGCGCGCGCAAAGCAGAGGCGCCTGGCGAGAGCTGATGAGGTCGGTTGAAACCCGGACACGGGTTGTTACGACCACCTAAGTAAGTAAGCCAAAGTGGGTTTACGAAGCCATTACGATGCACACCGGCCTTTCGTACGATCCCCTCCATGATGATGTTGAAGAGATCGCAAGACAGTGGATCGCCTTGCCTGAAACCTCTTTCGGTATTGAAGGTTTCGGAGAGGTCATTTCCTACCTTGACGGAGCTGCGTGTGTTGCTCAACGTCATTCTGCAAAGTCTAATCAACTTTGCAGGTATACCGAACTCAGACATTGTTGCGTATAGGCAATCCCTTCTCGGGCTATCAAAAGCAGCTTTAAAGTCGACAAAGAGATGGTGTGTGTCAATTTGATGTTCGTGGGTTTTCTCCAGGATTTGTCGTAGCGTGAAAATCTGGTCTATGGTGGACTTACCAGGTCGAAAGCCACACTGATAAGGTCCAATCAGTGTTTTTGTAATTGGCTTTAATCTTTCACACAGTACGCTTGAGAGAACCTTATATGCGATGGAAATAAGACTGATACCTCTATAACTTGCGCAGATTGTAGGGTCTCCTTTCTTAAGTATAGGGCACAGTACACTGAGGTTCCAATCGTCGGGCATGCTTTCTGCTAGCCATATTTTGCTGATGAGCTGATGCATGCGCCTTATCAATTCATCGCCGCCGGTTTTAAACAATTCAGCTGACAGGCCGTCAGCACCCGCTGCTTTATTGTTTTTGAGTCGTTGGATAGCAACTCGAACCTCTTCATGGCTAGGTGGTGATACTTCCACTCCGTCATCGTCGATTGGTGGCACTGCACTGTGCTCTCGATGGGCGGCATTGGTGGAATCGTCGCCATTAAGTAAATTGGAGAAGTGCTGTCTCCACAATCTAAGCACACACTGTGTATCCGTGTGCTCATTTCTGAACAAAACTGTCAAAATTAGAAAAGATCTTGAGAAGAAATAACAATATGAAATTTTTTTAAATTTTCCAACTTCATGTTAAAAAGAATTAGCATATAAAGAACTACTTGTCAATAAATTTATAATTGTCAATCACCAGAAAAATGCTGTTAATTTCTCCTATATAGGGTTCGATCACTTTAATTTAGTTCTCAAAACGATTTAAATACAGTACCGGTTTTTTGTTTTTCTTTTTGCTTTTCTTGTTTTTAATCCTTGTTGCTCCTTGTAGAGAATAAAGCCGCAATTGATATATAATTAAAAATTAAAAAATTTGGGCTGATTTGAATTTTTTGATTTGAATTTTTGAAAATAGGGTTTGTCACTATTTTCACAAAGCTCCAAAACTTCTCATATCGCATTGCACTTTTTACACCGCACAGCCTCTTTTTAATCGAGATAACCTAATGTTTGTCCAGTCATCCCTCATTTAAAGTTTGACAATGTACCACCTCATTTTTTAAAATGATTAGCTCACACAAACTCACCTCAAATCAGCTTTGTGTTCGTCACTACAGCGGGAAAATAAAAAGCGCTCCAAGAAACAGCGCATTTTATGCGCAGCTTTGGGATACTTTGAGGATGCGCTCTCTTTATAACGGATACTAAGCGCTTAACTATTCAAAACAATTCGAAATTGCGCAAAACCAATCAATCCGAAACTCCTTTGTTTCAGTTTACAGCGAACTTCTGTACGCGTGTGATGTTTAATTAAAAAATTAAATAAGTGCAAAATTGAATATTACTTCAGTTAAGTATTATTATATAGTTAAGTACTATTATATAAGTTATTTAGTAGTTAGAAAACTATAACTTGGTCTGTACAGCTCATATCAGCACCAGTATTGCCACTTTTTAAAACCCAAATTCCTCAAAAATTCCTTAAATTTAAATAAAATTCCTCAAAAAAAATTTTGTAATGATACTTTAACTAAATAAAAATTTAAGGTACGATAGGTAAAGTATTAGTAGGTTAGTACGATAGGTAATGTTAGGTTGTTATGTATTAGTTTTTAAGTTATTTATAGGCATAAACGCTGCAGTATTACATATTTCCTACAATTGTTTTCTTTATTTAACCCGTTAACGCCCAAAAGGACACTTTTTTGTTGAAATTTCGGCAGAAAAATTTGAACGCAAAGTCTGAAAATATTTTAGAAATACCTTTCGAGTATGCTCTACTCGATGCAGTAGTTAAAAAATCTCGAAATTTGATTTCAAATTGTTAAATAATAATTAAAAAAAGAAAATCACTTTTGGGGTGATTTATTTTCTTTTTTAATAAAATTTTACTGTAGGAAAGAAATTTCTTTTATAGTCGGAAACATCTTTAAATTTTCTAAATGTGGTTTTTTTACTAAGATTTTTCTCTTAAAATTTCAGCTCAAAAAGTAAGGCTTAAAATTTTTTATTTTTTCCATGATGACCCTAGAAATATTTTAAAAAAAAGGAGACATTTTTCTCATATGATCGAAATTTAATTATGAAGTCAACTAAGCAGAATAAAATTTTTAATCAAGTTAATTATAGAAGAAATATAGTAATTAATTTATTTCGACTTTCTGGTAATTAATCTATATGGTGCATTTCACGTCAAATCGCCTACCAAAATTTTTTTTTCGTTATTTTTTCATGAAATTTTGGTTTTATGATCTCCGATTGGTGTTGTTACTTATGCCAAAAGCATTTTGTGAAATATTAACTGGTTGTCGATTTATAACGGTTCTGTTATTGGAAATGTGAAAAATAGTGTTATTTTCACCGAATTTTTAAAAATAGACGCTTAAATAAATATCATTAAAACTTAGATCATACTTAAAGAATTTTTTATGTTCTTTCTGATTATTTTATTAGTTTTGAAAAAAAAAATTTATTAATATAAAAAAATATAAGTTTATGATTAAATGACGATTTTCTCAAGTTAGTACACGTTTAATTTTTTTTATTTTGATTTTCAATTAAAGACTGTTAAATTTCCTTTAAGAAAATATCTTATTCAAGATGGGATCTGAATTATAATAGAAATGGCAACGATTTAAGCAAAGCGCCACGCACTTTTTGCTCAGGCAAGGGGACTCACGCAAATTAAGCACCCTGAATGTTGGTAAGTGGACTTCTGAAAATTACATAACACACTTACACACAAACAGCGCACATTATTGGTGGAGCAAAAAGTGCGTGGCGCTTTGCTTAAATCGTTGCCATTTCTATTATAATTCAGATCCCATCTTGAGTAAGATATTTTCTTAAAGGAAATTTAACAGTCTTTAATTGAAAATCAAAATAAAAAAAATTAAACGTGTACTAACTTGAGAAAATCGTCATTTAATCATAAACTTATATTTTTTTATATTAATAAATTTTTTTTTTTCAAAACTAATAAAATAATCAGAAAGAACATAAAAAATTCTTTAAGTATGATCTAAGTTTTAATGATATTTATTTAAGCGTCTATTTTTAAAAATTCGGTGAAAATAACACTATTTTTCACATTTCCAATAACAGAACCGTTATAAATCGACAACCAGTTAATATTTCACAAAATGCTTTTGGCATAAGTAACAACACCAATCGGAGATCATAAAACCAAAATTTCATGAAAAAATAACGAAAAAAAAATTTTGGTAGGCGATTTGACGTGAAATGCACCATATATATATATAAAATTGTAAAAAAAAATCTGTACATGAAATATTTTTTTTAAATTCCTTTTGCGATGAGCGTTTTGAATGACGCTGAGTCCGAAAATCACATTTTTAAAATTTTTGTCTGTCTGTCTGTCTGTCTGTCTGTTAAAGCATCACGCGAAAACCACTGGATGGATTTTAATGAAATTTGATATCTAGGTTCCTTATATCCCCGGTCAACATATAGGCTACTTTTTATTCAGGAAAAAAGGTTGGACCCGGTAGGGGGCGCTGCGATCGGGTTCCAGCCATTCTTTTTTTTTAGCTTGTCCCCGAAACCGTTCATCCGATTTGCATGAAAACTTGTATGTATAGGTTTTCGGACACAGTGAGTGTTTTGCACTTACCTTTTCTGTGCTATCTTGAACACCAGAGGGCGCTGTAGTACAAATATGTTAAAAAAGTCGGAAAAGTCCAAAACCGTTCATCCGATTTGCATGAAAATTTGTATGTAGTGGTTTTCGCATACGGTGAGTTTTATTGACTTATCTACTCGGTTCTACCTTGAACACCAGAGGGCGCTGTAGTACAAATATTTTAAAAAACGTCGAAAAACTCCTCAGCCGTGCATCCGAATTGCATGAAAATTGGAAAATAGGGGTTTTCTGATACGTTGAGTGTTTTCAACTCATTTTTTTTGTGCTATCTTGAACACCAGAGGGCGCTTTAGTACAAATCTTAGGAAATCGTGAAAAACTCCAAAACTGCTCATCCGATTTGGATGAAAGTTTGTAAATAGCGATTTTCGAGTACGGCAAGGTTTTTGGTGCTATCTTTTTTGCTCTTTCTCGAAACTAGAGGGCGCTGTTATACAATTTGTACGTGTGTATGTTATTAAACTGTTCCTTAACGGCTGCACTGATTTTGATGAAATTTTTTGTGTGTGTTTGAGTGGATCCCTGAATGGTTCAGATTTACAATTGGACCCGGTAGGTGGCGCTGCGATCGTGTTTAAGGCATTTTGTTTTTATAGTTTATCTCCGAAACCGTTCATCCGATTTGCATTAACATTTTTATATAGAGGTTTTCGGATACCTACTACTCTGTTCTTTCTTGAACACCAGAGGGCGCTGTGTACAAACATTTTAAAAACTTCTAAACTGTTTATCCGATTTTCATGAAAATTGGTATATAGGAGCTTTCTAATATGGTGACTGTTTTGGACTTATCTTTTTTTGTACTATCTCGAACACCAGAGGGCGCTGAAGTGCAAATCTTTTAAGAAATCATGAAAAAGTAGAAAGCCGCTCATCCGATATAGATGAACAATTGTTCTAAAGGATTTTCGTGTACGGCAACTGTTAAGCGTTATCTCTTTTGCTCTGTCTCGAAAAGTAGAGGGCGCTGTTGCACAATTTGTACTTGTGTATGTTGTTAAACTATTCCTTAACGGCTGCACCGATTTTGATGAAATTTTGTGTGTGTGTTCACGTGGATCCCTGGATGGTTCAGGTTCGCAATTGGACCCAGTAGGTGGCGCTACAAATGAAAATTTGTATTTAGGGGTTTTCGGGTACGGTAGTTTTTATGACTTATCTATTTTGTTCTATATTGAACACCAGAGGGCACTGCAGTAAAATTGTTTTAAAAACCTCGAAAAACTGCTAGCTGCACATCCGATTTGAGTGAAAATTTTTACATAGGAGTTTTCGGATACGGTGGGTATCTCGGACTTTTTTTCTGTGCTATCTTAAACACCAGATGGTGCTGTTATACAAATCACTTAAGAAATCGTGAAACACTCAAAAACCGCTCATCCGATTTAGTTGAAAATTTGTGTATCGGAAATATATAGGATTTGATTATATAGTATGGAAAGGGCTTTGCCGTTATTTTTTTATTCTATCTTGAAAACTGGAGGGCGCTGTTGCACAAATACCGCAAGAAACTCAAAACAACTCATCCGATAAGTATGATTTTTATATGTGGTTTTCGTGTACGGTGAGACTTTAAGCGCTATGAACCTCCATTCTTGAACCCCCAGAGGGCGCTGTACTACAAAATACAGTAGGGCGGATCAAAGCTCAGAGGGTGATAAATATTATAATTTTTTCTTCTTTATGTGAAATTCCATTTTTTTTTTCTCAAATCAGGACAGCTGATGCCGAACTCTGTGGTATTTGAGTAAGCATCAACACATGCGCAAGTCAGTTGCGTCGTTAGTTGGCGTTGTTTAGACATTTCAATTTCTATTTTCAATGCTTATTTAATTTTTACCTAGTTTCCTCGCGAATCGCCAAAAATTCGTATTTGCTCTGATTTGTTTTAAAAAATGTGCAATCGGCACGCACACACAAATCACGATTGCCCTAACTTTCTCTCATATTTTTTAGGTGTTGAATCTACATTTTGCTTATTTCGCCGAAGTTACCGGTTTGAAAGATGGACACAAACTTCCTACAATAGTTTGTGAAAAGTTTTTTCAAATCGACGAATGAAATCGAAAATTATTTATATCAACTCCCGAGCTAAGCCGGGTATTCAGCTAGTTGTTTAATATATCATTCAGGGTAGTAATGGAAAATATTGTAAATTGTAAGTCTTCCATTTTGGGCCGCCATAGTGAAAGGAAAAAATCGTAGTCAAAATATTAGCCAGATTCGGAAAATTTAAATCTTCTCACCGCCTTTATGGCGATTCACCGTGTTTCTGACGCAAAAAAATGTATAAAACTGTTCAAATCACCTACAATTCTGAAATTGTTAATTGTTTGTTAAAAATTGAAAATAAAATTTTTGAGAATTTTCAACTATTGTATCGTGTAAAGCACCCTCAAAAATAATAGGAATAGGTATTTTCTAAAATATTTTCCCGGCGTATCGTTATTTTTCTGCTTAAAGTTTCAAACAAAAACTGTCATTGTGGGCGTTAACGAGTAAAACAAAAGAGATGGTTACAATTGTCAAATTCCTCAATATTTCCTCAAAATAAAATTCCTCAAAAATTACTCACAGCCAATATAAATTCCTCACGTTTTGAGGAATTCCGCCTAAGGTGGTAACGCTGATCAGCACGAAACAACAATTACAAAAAAGTTTTACTTCAGGGAAAAGCACATGATACAATAATTTACAAGGTAGCCTTGACAACTACCTTTTTTCTCACGAGCGGCGATCGGGAGTTGTCAAATCAATACAAAGTTTAACTTGTCATCTGTTTTACTGCTTCTTCGTTTTCTCTTTTTAATGTGTTTTTGACAACTCCAAATCGCCAACAGAACTGTCACTCCTACCTTGTAAATCATTATACAATGGGAAAAGCAGCATACATAAAGATAAGAAGAGAGAGACACAGAGATTTTAGTTTTCGAAGTTCGAAAAAATCATCTGTGATGCGAGCAAATTTCCCCTGCTTACTGCATCCTCCACGCTTCCCAATGATGCAGAAAGGATGCGCTTATTTTTGCGAACATGAAGTACAAAAAAGACAATGAAGCTTCAGCAAAAAAGATGCGCATGTAGCAACTTTGCCCCGCTGGGTTTCATGTGGGCAATGCGGACACTAGAGCCCCACACAAAAACACACATTAGCAGATGATACACCCTCCTTCAACCGACCCCCAAAAACAACACACCAGACACATATCCAAACAAACATTTGACAGACATTGTTTTGACAAGTCATTCAATGCTCAGAGGAGCACATTAACGGAAAAAAGCGAATGTTAAAAACACCTACTACACAAATTTCTCCAGAAACTGAATTAAGGATATGTTGATAATTGTTAAAGGAGCTTTTAAGGAATAAATGTGGCTGCGTGTGCAGCTGTTCCTACAAGACCCACAGCAGCAACACAGTGCAACCGGCTTTTGTCTGGCGTTAGAGTAAAACTTAGGCCGAATGCTGCAATATCTGCTGTAGCACTTTCCTCGTTTTTTTGATATGAAATCATTTCAATAATGTTCGTACATTTAATTACATATTAAGATTGTTGCATCTGCATTTTTTCCACTTACAATTGTTTCGCCCATCTTTGATATCGTTACTGTTGTTTCTTGCAATTGTCGCTTATTTCCACTTTTAGTAGTTATTAACTTAAACTTGTTTATACCTTGTCCACTGAATGTAGCAATAAATATTTCTAATTAAATTTTAGTTAAATTGACGAGATAGCAAAGCTAAAAGAATAAACTACATACACCAAACGATGTTAAACCGACGCACGGAAAAATAACAACTCCAAAAAAAAATCGCAAGTTCACCGACGTCGGCTTTTTTTATTGAGAATTTTTGACAGTTTATTTTGTTGTATGAACAGCTGTTCACATAAGCTAACTTTCTCGCTAAAATAGAGTACGACATCTACTGGGAAGTAGCAGAGAACGCAGCCATAATTTAATGTTGTACAGTACGCTGCAAAATAGAGCTTATGCATGCCAGAGCTTACACGTCATGCAAATTGAAAGAAGAATATCGCGTTTTTTTTTTGTCTTTTATTTTCTGTCTTTTATTTACACGTCATGCAAATTGAAAGAAGAATATCGCGTTTTTTGTTGTCTTTTATTTTCTCTGTTATTTAATTGAATACCTGCTCACACGTGATATTTTGATTGAATGTTCGATGCCGTGCAAAAGTGTTGCTGTCTGAATTAAGTAATTCGGTCTATAAATTACGAATGTGAATTACCCTGTTCTCACGAAGCAATTGTAATTCGGTTTGACAGCTGTTCTTTGTGAATTTTATTTTTTTTTTAATTTTATTTCAAATTATTTTATTGAAAATGATATTTTCAACATAATTCAGCCTCGAATTACGAATGAGACCTGAATTACGTTGTTCACAGTGCCGTGAAAACATACTATAAGATGTTTAAATAATAAATATAAAGAATAAATAATAATAATATTTTGTCCTCGCCTAATTCGTCAGCAAACGTTGAATGCACATTTTCAGAAATAAAATTGAATAAAACAAAAATCCGAAACCGTTTCTGCATTGAAACTTTAAAAGGTATTATAATATGCCAAAGATTATTTGAGAATGAACAATTCGTCATGTTATGATTTAGAAATAAAAAACAAATGAATAAAAAAATACAGTTATAAAAATATAAACAAATAGAAACTAATATACCAATGCAGTATGTACTTTACCTTTGATTTAGATTTTTTTCGATCAAAATCACAAATCGTTTTACATCTATTAAATTTTATATTAATTACTAACTTATATCCGGCGTGCTTCGCTGCTCTCAGTGCTTATCCCCTGAAAAGTGGACTTAGCTATAGTAAGGCTTATACTTCGAAAGCTATATCGGAAATTTACCAGTGAATTGAGGTCAAATACCGAATTTCGAGGCTGTGCGACATATAATTCCAAAGCTATTCGATATCGAAAATTTGCGGTGAATTTAAAGTGCCACGCCCTCTTTTGGAGATCTGAATACGGATATACAGTATGTGCTGAGATTGTGGAGACGGCACTCTCCAATTTACTTACTGGCGACGATTCCACCAATGCCACCCATGGCGAGCGCAGTTCAGAGCCACCAATCAACGATGACGGAGTGGAAGTACCACCACCTAGCCATGAAGAGGTTCGCGTTGCTAACCAACGACTCAAAAACAATAAAGCAGCGGGTGCTGACGGCCTGTCAGCTGAATTGTTTAAAACCGGCGGCGATGAATTGATAAGTCGCATGCATCAGCTCATCAGCAAAATATGGCTAGCAGAAAGCATGCGCGACGATTGGAACCTCAGCGTACTGTGCCCTATACTTAAGAAAGGAGACCAAACAATCTGCGCCAGCTATAGAGGTATCAGACTTATTTCCATCGCATATAAGGTTCTCTCAAGCGTACTGTGTGAAAGATTAAAGCCGATTACAAAAACACTGATTGGACCTTATCAGTGTGGCTTTCGACCTGGTAAGTCCACCATAGACCAGATTTTCACGCTACGACAAATCCTGGAGAAAACCCACGAAAATCAAATTGACACACACCATCTCTTTGTCGATTTTAAAGCTGCGTTCGATAGCCCGAGAAGGGATTGCCTATACGCAACAATGTCTGAGTTCGGTATACCTGCAAAGTTGATTAGACCTTTCAGAATGACGTTGAGCAACACACGCAGCTCCGTCAAGGTAGGAAATGACCTCACCGAAACCTTCAATACCCAAAGAGGTTTCAGGCAAGGCGATCCACTGTCTTGCGATCTCTTTAACATCATCATGGAGGGGATCGTACGAAAGGCCGGTGTGCATCGTAATGGCACCATTTTCTATAAAGGTGTCTAGCTCCTTGCGTACGCTGATGATATTGATATTGTCGGAAAGGAAATCAGCCAAAGTGGGTTTATCGATAAATGAGGGTAAAACAAAGTATATGCTGTCTACAAAAAAGGGAGCGCGGCGTTTAGACTCCCACGTTTCATCCGGCAGCTATAACTTTGAAGTAGTCAAGGAGTTCGCTTACCTTGGCACCGCCATTAATACCAACAACGAAATCAGCCTGGAGATAAAGCGAAGAACAATAATTGCTAATAGGTGCTACTACGGGCTCAGAAAGCAATTAAGTTCCAGAGCCCTCTCTCGATCGACAAAACTAATACTCTACAAGACGCTCGTTCTACCTGTGCTGCTTTATGGCGCTGAGGCATGGGTAGTTTCGCAAACTGACGCAGCCGCTCTGGGGGTGTTCGAGAGAAAAGTTCTTCGCAAAATCTTCGGTCCTTTTCGAGTCGGCGATGACTATCGCATCCGAATGAACCACGAGCTGTATGAGGTCTACGAAGACATTGACATAGTTCGGCGTATAACTGTGCAGCTACTACGCTGGCTGGGTCATGTCCATCGTATGGACGACCAAGCTCCAGCGAAAAAGGTGCTCGAGGCGAGGGTCGCTGGTCAACGACGACGAGGGAGACCATGCCTTCGATGGATGGACCAGGCTGAGGAAGCCCTAACCGCACTTGGTGTATCCGATAGGAGAAGGCGCGCGCAAAGCAGAGGCACCTGGCGAGAGCTGATGAAGTCGGCCGAAACCCGGACACGGGTTGTTACGACCACATAAGTAAGTAAGTAAGCCCTCTTTTGCAATTGGCACCAGGCTTCACAGGAACACTCTCAAGAAATTGCTACCATTTCCTTGAAAGTTTTATATAAATTAGCTTAGCGTGATATTCCCACACACGTATATAAATACATCCATTTTTTATAGATATATTTTAAAATTACATGCAATAACAATAGAGTTCAGCTACTACAGCTATATCGCACTTCCTCAGCATTAACCCATCTAAAGCCACTACCCAGCAATCATTGAAAAATATCAATGTTATGGATACCCGTGACCACAAACAAGTTAATGTGGGAAAAATGTACCCACCATAAATGGGTTGGGCTCAGGGACAACACAAGACGTAACAACAAACCATGCGTATACATAGATCTATTTACACAACTAATTTTAATCTACTTTTGAGTTGACCTTTTGACAAATTAACATCAAAAACGCTACAATTGTTGACAAAGGAACTCATGCGACTTAAAGGAGCAGTAGCCATATAATTTGTTCTACTAAATGGCAAATAAATTAAGTTGTTAGCGTTTCTACTGCTTCTACGGTTAGTGTTAAAATTTATGTGAGAAAGAAGTTCTGGAGAATCGAATACACCTGTTATGAGCTGGTGTAAATATACGATATCTGCCGATTTCCTTCGATCACCTAAAGACGCAATATTGGCATAAAAATGGGCGTGGCAACATATATATATATATAAGACTATATCAGACGGTTTTTTACAGTAAAAGACTAAAATTTGCTATTGAGTTCAAACGACTACTGTCAGAAACTGTTAAAAAAATGGGGATATCGTATTTTATCTACTACCTCTCAAGGGTATAATTTTCACTGATTTGTGTGCGGTAAAAGTGAAAGTGGCAACATTAATATATGAAGTGACCGTCACTTAGACCAATAGCCCCTGATATAGTGCGATCACTCCCATTTTTAATAAAGTTGTTGTAGTTGTTTATTATCTATCAAAAAGTTCAATATTTACAGGTAAAATACAATGTTTGAGATTAAATCTAGAGATGTTGCAACAAATAAGTTCAAAGTATGCAATTATAAAAATAATCACTTAAAATAATCTTAATTTATGGGAAAAATATAGTAACAATCCTATATTAATATCACATTTACAACTATGTGGATGTTTTGAGATCAGTCTCTTCGACTGCTCTATAAAAATAGAGACAGAATCCACTGACTACGACAAACTCCGCAAGAGGGCAAGGGCTGAAGTCCTGCATCTATAAGAGAATGACAGGTTCAAATCGTTTAAAGTATAAGAGATCAGACTTATTTAAGTCAAAGTATGCAATTCAGATGTTGGAAATCTGTTTGGCAAGTTGAAAATAGTCTTGAGATTCCTTTTTTGGATTACTTGAAAGCGTTTTAGGTGAGTATTTGCACCAATCCTTCCTAACGGAATAGGCATTAGTCAAAATAGATCTGATACACATATTATAAAGCAACATTTTGTTCTTTATATTAAAAGAGAAAGAAAGAATGTCAAATTTACTAAAAAAAGTCGTAAAAATTTTTCATAGGAGGATTCCATTGGAAAATATTCTCATTTTCTTATGCAATCTTGGATTTTAAAATGAAATAAACATTTATCAAAAAAGAGCACCGGTTCGGAAAAAAAAATATAAATATTTTTTAATACTAACTTTGATAAAAACTGCATATATCATAGGAGTGTTAGCTTCCGTGTTCATCCCTTCACACAAATTGCTCAATTTTTTTTATTTACATTTTTAATTTTTTTTTTTTTACAAATAAACAAAATAACCCAGCAAACCATAGTGGACGACTTTGTCGAAATTCCGACTAATTGTAACTATTTCGAGCAGTCTTGAAGAAATCGTTACAATTTCGTTACGCAAATATCGGAACAGTTTCACTTTTTATATGAATTTATATAGGATTTCGTTATGCGACTGTTTGTACGACATATTGAAATGCGACCAGAGTGAAATTTTCTTCCTTTCGAACTGTCTGAACGAAATCGTAACTTTTTCGTAACATTTTCTTTAAGACTCGTTACGAAATCTTTAAGACGGCTCTGCGCAAAATGGCTCCAAAATAAAAAATGTAAAAGGCCCCAAATTTTGGATCATTTTTCAATATGAAATATTGCCCCACCACATAAAATGAAATTGGGTCCCAAACTGAAATGAAAAAAGACCCCAAATTTTTTTTGATAAAATTTAATTTTGAGGAAAAATAGCCCCAAATGTTTAGCATGTATATTAAATGTATCATCTACCGAGCATCTACAACAAGAACAATTATAGATGGCCTGTTATGCCAGAACTAATGCAAACTGCTTCGTTGAAGTGCTTTTTTAGGAGTGTCACATCGAATACCATCAAGTGAGCTTCCAGGCATACATCGTGAATTTATCATTGTTTACCGAACGATCTTGCGATCGTTCGTTAAACAACGATGCTGTTTCATGGCAATGGTTTTGAGGGTTTAAGGGAAGGGTGCAATTGAACGTAGCGTGGGTTAATGTTTACATTAACTCAACGCTTGACTTAATCGTTGATGCCGTCTTGGGATGTTTATATTATCCCAAAGAGCTGACACATCTATATTGTGTGTGGCAAATTTCCATATAGGAAATTTCTAGGAAACAGCTTTGAGATGCTGTTGCCCACACTATGTTGCAATATTATCAACAATACTGATTGAGAGTCAGCATATTTGTATCAACATAAAACAACTGAACAATATTACGAAGAAGTACAACGTTGATACTATAGACAACGTTGTTGTTCAAAAAAAATAAGCCAATGGCTTAACACCTCCGACCTCAAGACAAGAAGTAATTTTAAAACAATTACTTCTTAGGTATGCCATAGGTTGGAAACCTTGAATTCGAGATGTATCTGACAACACACAAAATAGATTCAATGATCATATCCCTTTTTTATTTATAAAATTTATATACAACCTTAGAATAAATTATAAAATATATATAATATAAGAAAATTAAAATCATTAAATATAATTACAATAAAGATGCTTTACCAATTATAATTGTATTGGCTTTTCCTTTTACGTGTTTCATTCTGATCTTCAGCTGATCTCATAGATTTTTCTTCATTAGCATAAACTACCACATTATTCGTTACAGGTTTTGGTGTTGGACTTGATGTAACTTTATTAAAACATTTATTAAAAATATTTATACAAATATTTCCTTTTACGCACTTTACAAATATAATAATTAGAATTAACAATATTAATACAGATATAGAAATATACCATAAGGAATTTCCTTTCATGTTAACAGTTTGAAATGCTTTTGATAAATAGCTTTTTTGATTATTAATCTTGATACTTAAGTCTTCAATATTTTTTACACTACCTGGTTTTAATTTTGGTAAGTTTTCTATTGGTTCTATTTCATTTATTTTAATATTAAAACAACAATCTTCAATGTATGAATGGTATACGTCATTTGTTACATTTTCATTTTTATCTTCGGAAATTAGAATCTTATAATCTACGGTTTCAAATTTACAGTTATAATCCATATAAATAATTCCAACACCTTTTAAGATACCTCCTTCTATTCCATTATTTTTACATATGTATTCATATTTAGTTTCATCCGAAACTGCATACAAGTATTGTTTGTTGTTTAATTCGGAATATATTTCTACGCTATGTGGAATATACTTTACATTACATTTTTTACTACTTCTTTTCATGAAGTTATTCAGTACACAATTTTCCATTGTGACTGTTGATTCCACTATTAAATTTTCGATTATAAAATAATCACTTTCACTAATTTTAAACTTATCCAAGCTACTTAACATTGTAAACGATTCTTTATTTTTTGATATTAAAAAATATTCATTTTCTTTTTCAAAAATTATTTGTTTGTTTTCATTAAAAATTGGAACAGGAATAACCTTGTAACCATCATAACCTTCACCTTTTAAAAACGGAATTGATAAAATAACAACAATTACTTTATTCTTTTCAAAAGCTTTAATTTTAACTTCCTTTATAATTTTATTATAAAATTCCAAACTTGGAGTGTATAAAAGATATGGTTCGTTTTTACTTGATGCTAATATTTCAATTAATTTTTCAGGACTTAATATCATCGGATGTACCAATTTTAATTGTAAAAATAAAATTGCATCCACTAACTTTTCAAGTTCGGATTCTAGATCTAGACAGCTACTTATTAATTTTAATTGCATATCTTGTAAATATTCAAATATAACTTCCTTTTTATTGTTTTCATTAAAATCTACAATTATTGAATCTAGCTTGTTCGCAAATTCCTTTGATTTGGTCTGAATATCCTCAAAACTTTTTTTCATATTTAAATTCTGTTCATTTAAATTTTGTATAATATTAATTTCTTCATTAAGACTTGATTTAATAAATTCCTCATTATTCTGTGTTGCTCTTATTACTTCATTGTAATAAGATGCATCTTCATTATCCATTGTACCAAATAATACTTTTAATCCTGATCCAACAATATTTAATAGACCTCTTTTTTGTCTATTTCCCATAAAGCCACTTTTAATTCCTAGTAAATTATGAATAGTGTTTATTTTCTGTATTAAGTTATTATAATGTTGTTTTCCTAAATTAACTAACTCTAAACACTGATGAAATGTCTCAGTGCATAATTTATCAACATGATTAACTTTATCTCCAATCCAATATATACGTTCCTCGTATATTGTTAAATTTATTTTTGTAACGATAGATATTTGACCGTCCACTATTCTTATTTCTCCAATCCTTTTAAAATAGAATCCTCCATTTCCGTTAATATTTTCTATCCTTACAGCCATTGCCGTTGTAATGAGACTTGAAAGAGAAAGAATTTAAGCTAATGTTCGTATTTTCTTTTAATTTTGAACAAACGGTTTTATTAAATTTTTTGAAAGTTTTCTAACTTTTCTATCTGTCTTCACGAATACATTCATATCTGTAACTTTTATAACAACATAAGGTCCTAAAAATGTTTTCTCTAATTTTTTATTTTTCGATAGGTTTTTCACAAGAACTTTACTTCCTACTTCGTAAAGAGGTGCTTCATTGGTTTTTCGATCATAAATCTCTTTAGATCTCCGTTTGGATTTCAAAAGGTTTTCTTTAACTTTTTCCTCTATAGAATTTATTCTTTCTGCAGTCTTTTTGACATATTCTTGATAAGTGTCTAAATTAAGACTATCAATGTTACTAGGTCTATTGCCTTGTCTACTAAACATTACTTCATGTGGGCTATACCCGGTTGTAGAGTGTATTGTCGTGTTATAACAAAAACTAGCAAATTTTAGGGCTTCATCCCAATCATCTCTTTCAAAATTAACTGTATTTAAATATTCTTTCAATCTAGCGTGTATTCTTTCTACTGCCCCATTAGATTGTGGATGTGCTACACTAGTGGTTATATGTTTAAACTTAAATATCTTTGCTAAGTTTTTCATTAATTCATTACAGAATTCAGTTCCGTTATCAGTAATAATAATTTTGGGTATACCAAAGTATGTAATCCATTCATTTACAAAAGCTTCCGCGACTGTTTCAGCATATTTATCTTTAATTGGTACAAATCTTACATATTTTGAGAGGGAATCTTGAATGCTTAAGGAATACATATTTTCCTTCTTAGATATTGGGTATGGTCCTGTTAGATCCATATTAACTTGTTCTAAACTATATGAAGCGTTTGTTACTGTCTGCATAGGCATCCTAGTGGGATGTCTATCAATTTTTCCCAATTGACAATTTTTGCAATTCTTTATAAAATCAGTTACCATCTGATTTAAATTCTTCCAATAATATTTTTCTCTTATCTTAGCTATTGTACTTTTTTGACCAGCATGTCCACCTGTTATGCTATCATGATATTCTTTAATTATATCTAATTGTCGTTTCTTGTCTGTAATTTCTAAGATCTCATCCTCATTTAATTCTAAAATGTTCCCATCTGCCTGTTCTGTAATGTTTTCGACTATTTCTTTTTCCACTGCTTCATATACAACTGATTCAACTTCGAGTGGATTATCTTCTACTCTCCCATTATCAACAATTTTATAATCTATAGATTTATTTTCTTCAGGCTGTGGTATCTCTACATTTACATTCTGTAAATCTTCTATATCGTCGACATTTTCTAAGTTTTTTAAAACTTCTTTACCTTTTATTTCGTCACTCTTCCTCTCAGTTTTGTTTTTATCTATTTCATTACAACAACTACAACTTTTCTTCTTTTTCTCCTGTCTTGTAGTTATAAACACATTTCTACTTAAATGATCTGCCACGACGTTCTCTAGCCCTTTCTTATATTCAATATCATAAGTATACTCTTCTAGTTTTAATCTCCACCGGACTAGTCTCGATCCAGGATCTTTAACATTAAAAAGCCAAGTCAATGGTCTATGATCTGTTCTTATTAAAAATTTATTCCCATACAAATATGGCCTAAATACTTTCACGGCCCAAACGATCGCTAGACATTCCTTCTCCGTCGTACTATAGTTTTTTTCAGCGTCATTTAAGCTTCTACTTATAAACTGAATCGGCATATCTTTCTTACCATATTCTTGCGACAACACAGCTCCCAAACCTGTATTTGACGCATCAGTTGTCACAATAAATTTTCGTTCAAAATCTGGGTATTGAAGGGCCACGACATTGATTAAACTTTCTTTAAGTTTCTTAAATGCTTCATCTTGCTCTTTCCCCCATACAAATTCCGCTTCTTTCCTAAGAAGTTTGTTAATAGGTGCAGCTATTTGACTGAAACCTTTAACAAATCTGCGATAGTAATTTATCGCTCCCATAAACGATTGTATTTCTTTAACATTTTTCGGAGGATACCATTTCTTTATTGATGAAACTTTTTCTGGGTCAGGTTTCACACCGTCTTCCCCTATTACATGGCCTAAATAAGTAACTTCTTTCCTAAGAAATTCACACTTATCTGCCTGTAATTTTAAATTTGCTGCCCTTATTTGTTTAAACACATCTCTCAGTTTTGAATTATGATCCTCTAAGGTTTTCCCATACACAACAATATCATCCATGTATACAAAACATTTAATTCCTTTTAAACCTGATAAAACAATGTCCATTGTTCGCTGAAAAATGCTAGGAGCATTTTTCAACCCGAATGGCATTCTTGTAAATTCAAAATGACCGTGTGGTGTTGTAAAAGCGGTTTTCTCCATGTCATCTTTATTCATCTTAATTTGATGAAACCCATTAGTCAAATCTAAAACTGTGAAATATTTAGCTGTACCTAATTGGTCTAAGATTTCTGATATATTTGGGATCGGATATGAATCAGCTATGGTTAAATCATTGACTTTCCTATAATCAATTACCATGCGCCATTTTACCTTCTCTGACGCATCTTTCTTTTTGGGCACAATCCACACTGGTGAATTCCACGGAGACTTAGAATTTTGGATGATACCTTCTTTCAACAACTTTTCAACCTGAAGTTTAACTTCTTGTTCGTGTATTTTTGGGTATCTGTAAGACTTCGTATACACGGGTTTTGTATCTTCTTTCGTTCTTATAGTACAATTTAATGTATTTGTTGTGCTCAATATGTCTCCTTCTATGAGAAATAAATCGCTGTACTCTGCAATCAATTTCCTAATTGATTCCTTTTCTTCCAAATTCATATGTCCTGTCCGAAGGGATTCTCTTATAACATCTTTTCTATCTCTGACATGTAGTATTCTTTTAGTTGGCCTAAAAGTTTCTTTTATTTTACCTTCATTATTTTCCCTCTCTACAACATAATCCTTTAACCATTCTACATTTAATGAAATGTCATTCTGAACCTTCTCTTCTGATTTATTAATTATGCTTACTAAGCATTTCCCCTTCCGTACTGTACTGATACAATGCGGAACTATTAATTTATCATTTTCGAATCTTGGGATATAAACATCTGTTTCATCTTTATACCTTCTGTTTACCTTGACCAATCTAAATACCTCTCTTCTTGAAGGTATAAAACATTCATCTCTGTTATACTTTATCTCATAACTTTGGCCTTTTAAGGTTAAAACATTTGTAGAACAATCTACCTTACAATTCATTTCCCTAAGGAAATCATTGCCTAAAATCCCATCATAATCGTTAACTATTTGTTCAGGAATGACGTTAAACTTCCATCGGACACTGACAGTTTTTTCATATGAATTTTCCCATAAACTAAATCTTATATCGCATGTCCCTAAAGACTTTTCGATATTATTCCCTAGCCCTATCAGATCAATTTTCTCTTTTATACTTAAATCGTTTTTATAAATACAGTTTGATTTTATCAAACTTACCGATGCTCCCGTATCTATAAGCATTTTACACAATTTCTTTCTATAATCTATAAAAATATAAGGACTTTCTTCTGGTTTGCTTTTAATAGAGAACGCTGCTTTATGCTTAGCGTCTCTTATTTTCGAAAATTCATTTTCGGTTCCTCCTTATTCCTTGCATAGCAATTTTTTGCTATGTGTCCTGGCTTTTTACACAAATTACACATTATTGCATTATTTTTATTTTTATCAAAACAGTTTTTTGCCAAGTGTCCTGTTTTCCCACAATTATAACACTTAACAGTATTAGTGTGAATTGATACTAAATTTTTATTCGAGAAATCGTTTCTCGGCCCTTTTTTATTTAAATTTAGTAATCTTGACTCTTCATGTTGAGCATGCTTTGCTGCTTCCGAAAGAGTCTTTGGCCGACAGTTATTTACATAGCTGCAAATTTCTGGCCGCAGACCATTAATAAATATATTGAGAATTACTTTATTCTCAATATAATTATGAATGATTTGAAGGTCTCTCTGCTCCATACCTTCATCTTTAGCATCAGTGCCAAGCCTTCGAGACATAGTCTCCATGAACTGTTCAAACTGTTTTACAGTTTGACTCCCCTGTTTGGCGTTTATTAAGTCCCTATATAAACCAAGGGTATTGTTGGTTTCCTTATATAAATTTTTTAAGTTGGTTTTTAGCTCCTGCCAATCTTCTATTACTCTGTTCTCAAGAATTATTCTTGCGTTTCCAGTAATTTGTACCTTAATGTACTTGAATAAAAAACTCGTCTGCGACTCTGATGCCAGACTCATAGCATCGTCACATCCGTTTATAAATGAATACAGCTCGGCTGCATCACTTCTAAACGGAGGTATTAACCTTATTAAGGTACCAACATCTAGTTGCATACTAGTACTACTACTGGATGTTGCCATAATTGCTTTCAAAATTCAATACCTATCTTTCTTCTCTAAACCCAACAAAACAATCACGCACCAGCTCTGACACTATTTCGACACTTTAAACCAACATCTTCTTATAGCACTTCACTGCTTTATTTTATACGCAGATCGTAACCTACCTATGACACTATTTCGGCACTTTAAACCAACATCTTCTTATAACACTTCACTGCCTTATTTTATACGCATTTTATATTTACATCATCCATAATAACAGCATTTTCCAATGATTCCTTTCGTTGTAGGCACTAGTTGAAGGAACAAACTTTTTTCCTGCTATCACTATCTTCAAGAACAACTTATTTTCTGCTAACACCATCTTCAGGAATAAACTTATTTTCTGCTAACACCATCTTCGGGAACAAACTTATTTTCTGCTAACATCATCTTCAGGAACAAACTTATTTTTGTTCTGCTATCACTTTTCCATAATCACAATTTTTCCGCTGCCACCAATTTATTTGTTATGCCAGAACTAATGCAAACTGCTTCGTTGAAGTGCTTTTTTAGGAGTGTCACATCGAATACCATCAAGTGAGCTTCCAGGCATACATCGTGAATTTATCATTGTTTACCGAACGATCTTGCGATCGTTCGTTAAACAACGATGCTGTTTCATGGCAATGGTTTTGAGGGTTTAAGGGAAGGGTGCAATTGAACGTAGCGTGGGTTAATGTTTACATTAACTCAACGCTTGACTTAATCGTTGATGCCGTCTTGGGATGTTTATATTATCCCAAAGAGCTGACACATCTATATTGTGTGTGGCAAATTTCCATATAGGAAATTTCTAGGAAACAGCTTTGAGATGCTGTTGCCCACACTATGTTGCAATATTATCAACAATACTGATTGAGAGTCAGCATATTTGTATCAACATAAAACAACTGAACAATATTACGAAGAAGTACAACGTTGATACTATAGACAACGTTGTTGTTCAAAAAAAATAAGCCAATGGCTTAACAGGCCATGTTATCTGCAATGAAAATCGCCTGCATTTTTAGAACGCATTCATTGCATAGCTCCAAATGATTTTCTTAAATGTTTCCTTGCGACTCTTTTTTTAAAAAGATTTTCGTGAATTGAACTGAGATAAAAGGGCCACAGGAAAATATTTTTAAAAAGATTTTTTTTTAAATGTATGTACATTCGAGTGGCCGCCCAAAACTTTTTTTCGAAATCTCAATGAGACTTTGGTTCAAAGTGTGAGGTTGGATGCTAAACTCAACAGGATAAAATTTCAGAACGATCGGAATAAGTTTAACTGTGCCGAATTGAACTCGAAGTTTGGAATTATGATTTATATGGAAAAAACGAGATATTTTTAAAAAAAAATCGTGTTAAATTTTCTTTAAGTGAAAACTTTAAAATATTGGCAAGCACCCACTTTTAATTTTAAGTTTTCTTTAAAATGAGCTTTCCATTGTTAAAATTTGACGAAAACTAGTGGAATTGTGATTTTTTTACTCTTCGAAAAATATATATTTTTTTTCTTGTTGAATTAAAAAAATCGCAAATCTCCATAAGCATAATTTTGAGGTACTTTATGCAAAAAATTAAAAAAATTAAAATTATGATACCTAAGTATCATATCAAGTAGGAATATTCAACTTTTTTTTCGCAAAGTAGGCTGTAAATTTGAATTTTCAAAAAATATGCGATGAACATAGACAGACCACAAATGGACATACTGAAACAATGGTACTGACAAGTAAACACTGACGAGACATGTGTTTTTAAAATCCGAACTTGGATTTTGCTGTCATAATTTATTTTAAATATTTTGTAGTTCAAAAAGAAATTTAATTGTAACAACTGGAATCTTTTGGCATTCAATAAAATTAAATAAGTGAAATAAATTATAATTATAAATAAATAAGTGTTTAAAAAAATGGCTTGCGAATTACCATCAACGTCGAAAATACTTAGATCGGATGACATTGAAATATTTTTAGTGGGAAAATGTGAAAAAGAAATCGTTGGAGCGAAGTTGCCATCTATGAAGCAAGTGCTTCAAGTGTTTTTTTATCAAACACGCATTGAAAGAAAAAGTGTGAGAGAAAGTGCTCGATTTGCGATTGATTTGACGCTTAAATTCTGGGAAAAGGCCCACATTCCCACAATGATGTTGAAGAATTGCGTTGAAAAACTTGAAAAACTGCACGTAGAATGGCGAGGTATACAAAAAAATTCTTATAAGCCGTATGAAAAGAATCGATTAAGCGAAAATGCATTTCGTGAAAAGATTGAAAATTTCATATTTGACATCGCTTCTTCCGATTCACTCCAAACGATTAAAATCCAAGAGACAAGGTTTTTCTTATAAAGCAGAGACAAATTGGTCGACCTGGATGTATTGTGGGAGTCGATAAAAATCTAACTCAAAAAAATGTGCGGCGGGCAAAGCGACTGGAAGAAGCGGAAAAATGGAAAAGAAAACACCAAGTTGTGATGGCAGTGTCAGGTATAGCCGTTACTAATAATGATAATTGTTTGGTTCATAAAATTGATTTAGATTTACCTATTTCCTGCGCACTGTGTAGCTCCGAATGTTTCGGAAATGAATACATCGTACGAAAGCAGCGATACAATTAACGCAATTGAATCGTCAATTGAGAATGTTGAAGGAGACAGTGTGAATTCTCCAGTTGAAACGTCAACAAATAATTTACTCCGGGGAAAAATAAATTTCATCGACGATACAATGCTTGCTTGCATGGATAAATTCAAAATGTCCTCTCGCGCGGCCATACATATCGTAAGTGCGACCGCTTATGCATTCGGTCACCAATTAGAAGATCTTGTTCTTAATCGTACAACACTTCAAGTGTTGCGAACAGAATATCGTCGCAGAAAAGCAGGGGAGATTTTTAGAAGTTTCGACGTAAGTTAGGTTTGGTTGTAATCGTTTGTTTTAAGTTAATAGCAGAGGTTTTTTTTTACTTATAGATACCAAAAGTATTTGTTTTTCATTTGGACAGCAAATTGCTTCGAAATGTAAGAGGAAGAGACAAAGTAGATTGTTTGGCTCTTGTTGTAACTGGTGAAAATTGTGAAAAATTGCTCGGGGCGCCGAAAATGAATCGGGTCACAGGCGAAGCAATGGCGCAAGCTTCTTATGAGTTTTTGGAAAAGTGGGAAATGGAGAAATTAATTGAAGTAATTTGCTTTGACACGACATCTGCAAATACTGGCAATAAAAATGGCTGCGGGTATTTGCTTGAACAAAAATTGGGCAGAGATCTTCTCTTTTTACCTTGTCGACATCATATCGCAGAATTACTTTTAAAAGCTGTCTTCGAGCTGAATTTTGGGCAAACATCAGGCCTAGAAGTTCCGATTTTTGAGAGATTTGCACGCAAGTGGAAAGACATCGACACTGCAAATTTCAAAAGCGGAATAACGGACCAAGAAGTGCTCCATGTTCTTCTTCCAAACGATATCGAAGCGCATAAGCGGTATTGCCTTGTGAAATTGTGCGATCACCACGCTCGAGGTGATTATAAAGAATTGTTGCAGTTATCAATGATTTTTATTGGCGCAGAAGTTCCTAACTTCAAGGAATTCAATTTTCCTGGAGCAACGTCTCATGCCAGATTCATGGCGAAAGCTGTTTATAATTACAAAATGTTTATATTTCGCGAAGAGTTTAGATTAACACAAAGTGAATTGAATGGAATCCGGAGCGTATGCATATTTTTGACTAGCACTTACGTAAATTACTGGTTCGAATGCGTACATGCTGTGCAGGCGCCACGACGGGATTTCCAAATTATAAAAGATGCGATTGGCTATTTTGATGAAAGGGTTTCCAAGGCTTTCTTAGAGAAATTCCGTAAGCACTTATGATATCTGTCCGAAGAAGCAATTGGATTTGCTTTTTTCGATTCTGAAATTCCAATAGAAACCAAACGAAAAATGGTTCAGGCTCTCGGAACTATCGATATCGCAGATACAGAAGAAGAGCTCGCAAGTGCAAAACGAATCGAACCAACACTTGAAGACATCAAAACATTCGTGAATAAAGATATAAGTCATTTCGTTACCAATAACACCATACAATTTTTTTTATCGGCTACAAATTAACATTAATTTTTTGAGGGTTGATCCTACGGAATGGAATGAAAGGGAAGACTACGCTTTAGGTCTGCAGACCTGTCAAAATCTTAACGTCGTGAATGATGCTGCCGAAAGAGCTGTAAAATTGATAACTGATTTTAATCGAGCGTTGACATATGACGAGGAAAACAAACAAGACTTGTTGCAGGCTATCGAGTTTTACCGCAAGGCGTTTCCATCTCACACCAAATCATCGCTTCTACGAACGCAATAAAATAAAAATTAATACTTAGTACTAATTAAATAATGTATATTTATTTTATTTATTTATATTAATTTTACTTAATTCTAGTACTTCACTAAATAAAACAAATAATATCGAAAAACATTTTTGCATTTCAAATTTTGGTTTTTTTTTTTCAATTTAACATGGAGTTTTTCAACTATAATTCGACCGTGTTTGGTTATTATGCAACATCTTGTTAATTTTTTGGGCTTGTGCATGATTATACCATTTAAGCATAAAACATTTAAAAAACTTTAGTCTTGTCGCCAAAATGTTGAAGAAAATTACAAAATTTGACATTTTAGTCAATATTTCAAACTTTGAGGTCAACTCGGCACGATTAGGCTTATTCTGATCGCTCTCAAAATTTAACTCTTTTACTTTGGTATACAACGTCACACTTTAAATAAAAGTCCCATTGAATTTTCGCATTTTCATTTTCTCCAGTACATTGGGCGGCCACTCTAATGTACATCGATAACTCCTAAACCATAGCCATAATTTTTGGTGAACAGATAGATATCATAAGCACGGAGGTGCCCATCCAAAAAAGTGGTCGGTTCTCTAGAACGGGACGTGGCAATACTATAAAAACACTGTATATCGAATAATACTGACGGCGTACCGTCATTTCGCCCAATGTCATTTCGCTCAAAAACGAAAATGACATATCGCCCAAAAAAATTCAAAGTTAGTTGTTATTGTGTAAAAAAATCGAGATTTTGGGCGTTATAACATAATTTTTTGGGCAATATGACATTTTACCAAGCCAGCAACGGCCCATGACACACCCCCCAAAAAATAATAAAAATGACATACCACCCAAATATATGGACACATTTGTAAAAGAAATATAGGAAAATTTTCTATGTAATTTGTAAATAATTCATATTTATTTCACATCGTTGGTTAAAAAAAATAACAAAACGTCCTTCTTCATAGGATTATTACAAAAAACAAAAACAATAAACGTGCAACTAAACTCAAAAAAGTTCAACAAAAAAAAAACAATAAACTTGCAACGTTTTTATGCAAAAAAAAAATTCCTCTTATAGAATATAATAATTACAATTTATACGAATACTTGAATAGTTTCGCAGATTCTTTCCCTACAATACGGGCATTTTTTAGTGCTTGCACCGTTTTCTGCTAAAGCCCGCGCCTGTAGTAGCATCCAGCATGCATTGCATTACACATTTTCAAATGCTTGCATGGTAGCGCCAAGATATTTGGTGGAACATCGTGGCATATAACGCACAATGCAGTTGAAATATTGCTGCTTGTGTTAAATGCAGTGTCGCCATCCTCACTGTATTCATCTTCCGAATCATAAGCGGGAGGCTCCTCAAAGATATCCCCGTTAGGTTCCATTTCGGTACAGATGTAATTCTTAAAAAAGTTGCCGTTAGGAAGTATCAACCGTCCTAAAGCCCTATTGTATGCTTCAACCGACGAAGTTGTCCTCAAGGGCTCCTTGTAAACACAGATGTTTTCAGGTCCAATCTGGTAAAAGAATAATTAGAGTACGGCTAAATATGGAATACAAAAATATAACAATTATACGTACCTTTTGTAGCCATTGCTTCTTAAAATACCGAAGGAAGTCATCAAAACTATCATTTTTAACACAAATTTTAACATCGCTTTCAATTTTTTTAAAAACATCTAGTATGGCATAAGCTGGCAAAAGTGGAAGTGCAAGTAATTTGTGGTAACACAAAGAAAGTTCTTTAAAGATTTAAAATTTGTTGTTATTTTGCGCCGGATAGCCTGGCAATAATGAAACCAGCATCCTTTTAAAGCTACTTGCGGAAAGCAAGTTGTTAAGGATTTCCGGAGAGCCGTCTCGTAGTCCAACTTAAACGATTGTGCGTTAAACTTAAATATGGAGTCATCAATGTAGTTTAACATATGTGTGTAACATTTTTCAGATTTGTTACTTGTTAATATGAAAAATAGTGGGAATATCTGAAACAAAGTATAGATTAATTATAGTCATCATGGGCACCTGTACTATAAATAACAAAAGTGAATTACCTGATATTCCAAGTATTGAATGTAAATAACGATTAATTGATTGAAACAGCCCACAGGCACCACTTTAAATGTACCATCAATTAGATATCTCCTTTGCCCTGCGCTGATATTGTCATTAATGCCTTGCATTATTGCTTCCGAAGCAAATATGCAGTAAGCAAACTCCGGCTCCGAAATACAGGCTTTGAAAAAGGGACGTGGTTGCTTCTTGTGCCTACTTAACCCATAATTTGCCCAAATAGATTCGATCTGGAATGCCTCTATAACTTCCAGAGGTGTTTTTGGGGATTTTAAAAAAGTAGGCGATGCAAGTCTCTCCAGAGTTGTTTGTACCCGAGAGTAAACCAATTTTTGAGTACCTTCAAGATTCCTGCACAAAAAATTGTAATTAAAAGACAATTAATTTATTTGACTCAATACTGTTGAGATTCACTGCGAGGGGGGATTGGTCGCGCTCGTGGCGGCCGCGCGTCCCGCGGGTCCCGCGCGCCCCGCGGGTCCCGCGCGTTTCGCGACGCGGCCACCGTGTGGTGTTACCACCACCGTAAGATTACTTACCTTTCGCATTCGCTTCGAAATGCTTTTCTTGTGTTAGCCAATGTACTGGTATCATTCCGCAACGTTGTCGAGCTCTTACATTCGGCTTTTATATATATATATATATATATATATATTATATATAAAACAGTAAAGTAATCGAGAGTAAACATCTGAACTATATTATCAAAATTCAGTTTTATACTATCAAAACCGTCTGCTATATAGAAGTTCTATCGATTTGTGGGCGATAAAAGTGGGAGTGGCAATATTTATATATATTTAGTGACCACTACGGAGCACCTGCATACCAAGTTTCTTTAGCAAAACTTGTGCAACTCAGGAATTTGCATGATTTCGAAAAAGTGAGCGTATATATAGTTATACCATGCTGAGCAAAATTACAAAATTTTAGTTTTTTACGATTAAAACTTTAAAATTTTTAAAGTTTAGATTTTTACGATTAAAATCGTCTGATACTTTGTTTTTTTTTTTTTGGTTGCGGCTAAATTTGGGTTGTATGTACTTGCAGGCAGTGTTGGCACATACTTTTTTAGGAAGTCACTGCGCAGGCGAAGAAAAATCCTTACTTTCCCTATGCTCAAAAAATATTCTCTTCAAAATTC
>OU612043.1:81510540-81648040 GCA_914767935.1 Coremacera marginata
TATCATCGTCAGAAGAATGCCATTTTAAATCAGGTAGATTACAATCGCCCAATAATAAAATGTCGTCATTAACGTCAAGTAAATCAATTATGTAATCTATGCACTCCGCAAGGCTTGCATAGACCTCTACACTACTCTTAGGAGGAACATATGCATTAATAACATATACATTAGAGTTACAATGTATCATTTAACGCAAATTAGTTCAATATTAGAAGAGCAGGGAATGTCAACAATAAAACTGACAAAGCAGTTCCTCACAGCCAAAAGGACACCACCACCGACAGAAGAAATATTGTCAGTGTATCTGTCTTTTCTAAAAACTTGAAAACTATTGTCAAACAATTCCAAATCAGTAATGCTTCCGTTCAGCCACGTTTCTGTTAACGCGATAATATCCTCAGAGCAATTTTGAGTTGATAGAAATAAGCTCTGCGTCTTAGAACGTAGTCCCCTTACATTTTGATAGTAAAGGGACAGCCTATTTAGTTTTTTTGAGTCTGGCGGGCGGCTTGAGATTCTTTGGCTGATTCCTTTTCGATAGCGGCGAAAGCAGCGGTAACATCTCTCTTGGTTCTGCCGACAATATCAATATCATCAGCGTACGCAAGGAGCTGGACGCCTTTGTAGAAAATGGTGCCATTACGATGCACACCGGCCTTTCGTACGATCCCCTCCATGATTATGTTAAAGAGATCGCAAGACAGTGGATCGCCTTGCCTGAAACCTCTTTCAGTATTGAAGGTTTCGGAGAGGTCATTTCCTACCTTGACGGAGCTGCGTGTGTTGCTCAACGTCATTCTGCAAAGTCTGATCAACTTTGCAGGTATACCGAACTCAGACATTGTTGCGTATAGGCAATCCCTTCTCGGGCTATCGAACGCAGCTTTAAAATCGACAAAGAGATGGTGTGTGTCAATTTGATTTTCGTGGGTTTTCTCCAGGATTTGTCGTAGCGTGAAAATCTGGTCTATGGTGGACTTACCAGGTCGAAAGCCACACTGATAAGGTCCAATCAGTGTTTTTGTAATCGGCTTTAATCTTTCACACAGTACGCTTGAGAGAACCTAATATGCGATGGAAATAAGACTGATACCTCTATAACTGGCGCAGATTGTTGGGTCTCCTTTCTTAAGTATAGGGCACAGTACACTGAGGTTCCAATCGTCGGGCATGATTTCTGCTAGCCATATTTTGCTGATGCATGCGCCTTATCAATTCATCGCCGCCGGTTTTAAACAATTCAGCTGACAGGCCGTCAGCACCCGCTGCTTTATTGTTTTTGAGCCGTTGGATAGCAACTCGAACCTCTTCATGGCTAGGTGGTGGTACTTCCACTCCGTCATTGTTGATTGGTAGCTCTGAACTGCGCTCTCGATGGGTGGCATTGGTGGAATCGTCGCCAGTAAGTAAAAGTAAAAATAAACAGCAGCAATCTGCTATTGGATAAAATTGAATTGCAAATTTTTGTTAAACTCAAAAAGTACTGGGCCGATTTTTATGAAATAAGTTTTAAAATATCATATTGTGCTACAGCACAGTATTTGGGTATTTCCGTTTTTAAATTTCAATACCAAGTTTGTTTAATTAAAATATAAATATTTGTATGAAATCATCCCCGAGCCACGCATTGCTTCGTCGTTTTCTTTTAACCAGCTTGTGCTTGCGAGAGTTTCAATAAACTCCATGTTGCTCTCTATCGTCTCTTTTTTTATTATAAGCTTTTATTTAACTTGCTTCGTTCGTATGTATGTATGTCCGCAAACCTTGCAAACAATTTTTCGACAGCTTGTGGGTCTCCGATTATGCTGAAATTTAGCATACATGTGTAAGCCCGGTGACAATGCAATATTATGAAAAAAATTTTGCCACACCCTCTTTTACCGCCTACAAATCAATAAAAATGCTATATCTCGAAAACTACTAGGCCGATTAAGATGAAATTTTGGTAGTAAATTTCCTTCAAGTAGAAAACGGGTTTAAGAAAAAAATTTAACCACACCCCTTTTTACCGCCCACAAATTATTATATATCTCCAAAACTACCGGGCTGTTTCAGCTGAAATTTTGGCAGTAAATGTCCTTCAAGTATTGCATGCATTGGAAAAAAAATATTGCCGCACCCCCTTTTACCGCCCACAAATGAATAAAAATGCTATATCTCGAAAACTACTAGCCGATTCAGATGAACTTTTGGTAGTATATTTCCTTCAAGTAGAAAATGGGGTTTAAGAAAAAAGTTGACCACACCCCCTTTTACCGCTTACAAATGAATATATCTCCAAAATTTTCGGGCTGTTTTAGGTGAAATTTTGGCAGTAAATGTCCTTCAAGTATTGCATGGGTTAGAAAACAAATGTTGCCACACCCCCTTTTACCGCCCAAAAATGACTAAAAATGCTATATCTCTAAAACAACTAGGCCGATTCAGATGAAATTTTGGTAGTAAATTTAATTCAAGTAGAAAATGAGGTTTAAGAAAAATATTTCACCACACCCCCTTATGCCGCCCACAAATTCATTTATCTCCAAAACTACCGGGCTGTTTCAGCCAAAATTTTGACAGTAAATGTCCTTCAAGTATTGCATGGGTTAGAAAAATAATGTTGCCACACCCTCTTTTACCGCCCACGAATCAATAAAAAAAATAAGTAAATAAAATCAATAAATAATGTGAAAACAAATCATACAAACCTTAAAAAGAATAAAATTTAATTTTTCAAACTTCAATACTTTTAAAAGAAAGTGAATAAAATAAACTAAAAATAAAGTTTACCTTTTTAGACATGATTTCTTAACTTGGTCTTCATATCTATTTCGAGCTGTACAGCAAAATCTATTTGGTGTACTTGCTCTGTTTTGAAAAAACAAAGTAGTCTGCATGAAAAATATCTATGCAACCAATCCAAAGTTGTGTTAACACTCTGTAAAGAACCAACCGGATGTTGTACAGTACTCGCTTCAGCCTGTGTTTGATTTGAAAGTACTGTACACAAGTTTGAAAGATACTATAAAAAGTGGTACAGTACGAAATTGTGCACTTTGCTGCAGGTAAAACAAATGTATTTATGCAGATGTCTAGTTTGTATTAAAGTGCGCTTTTACTATAATTGATAATAGCTAATATAAAAGTTTGATTAATTATAAATCCAGGAAGTTTTATTTCATCGAAATTAGTTAAAAACGAATTTCCGAACGACGAATTTTCAACCGATTTCAATTAAATAAATCTTTCTGGATTTACAATTAGCTGGATATTATTGATATGACATAACGGGACATTAAATACAAAATATGTCCACAAATTGTTCTTAACTAGACCTGTGCCAGTACTCGAATTTCCGAGTAACTCGAGTTTTCGAGTAACTCGAAGTTTTTCGATTTTTTTAGTGCTTTCATTTATCAGTGGAAATTCCCAGTAGAAAATTGGTCTCAAAGTATATGTCGCTGTCATCGTTCGCATATCTGGTAAAAGTAGCAGCTTTACGCTTTGATGTATTGTTGCGATGTTTATATATTAAGTCCTGATTTGTTCAAACGTTTAAAATGAGTAAGATAATGAATGAAAAAAATAGTAAGGAATTATCTTCGACTTCGACGATGTTAAAATACCCCAGAGCCTTTAAGTAGTAAAACACGAGTATCAGAGTTTATGTGTAAAATATCACAGTGTGTAATTTTTTAAGTCATGGCAAAAGAACCATATACGGATACCACTACGTGATAAAAGACCAAAAAAAAAAAGACCCCTGTCTCCCAGTTTTGCCCAAAGTCCTCCAGGTTTTTTTTATGGGCCCCCAAAGAAGTGGGGCCTCGGTGTCATTTTTGGAAAAAAGTGATAATTTTCTCAAGCTCATATCTTGCAAACCGTTCGGAATTTTGATATACTCTCTGAGGCAAAGTTGCAGCTCTTGTCATAAAGAAGAATTGTTAGCATATAAAATAAAAAACTTCATCTTCAATGTCAAAATCGCAAAAAAACTTTAAAAAATTAATTTTTTTTTACCTTTTTTCCCCTGTTCAGGTCCATAGGTAGCAAACCGTTCAAAATTCAAGGAAACAATCAACTACAAAAATGAACCTAAGATCTCAATTAAAAATTTTCTAGAACATATAAACTTCCTTGGAATGATCCTTAACACCGTTTAGGTAGCGCTTAGGCAGCCGCAAAAATGAAAAATTTCCCGAAAATTTTTTAATTTCATTTGTTTTTTCTTTACTTCAACATTGAGGTACTATAAAGCCTTCTCCCGTAAGTGAAAAGGCATGTTGCAGGTTTCATTGTTATACTATTACTGATTTTATTAATCTTAGTTCTTAGGTGGTATGGGTTGACATTTAGAGTAAGGGTTGTAACAAAGAGTAGTAGCATGGATATTTAGAAATAATGATTCAGTGTTGTAGCGATTAGTAGTCTCAGCAGGGATAGCACTTCAATACTATGCTATCTATTACAAAAATTATTAACTCTATTAATAGTAATAGTAATAGTAATAGTAATAGTAATAGTAATAGTAATAGTAATAGTAATAGTAATAGTAATAGTAATAGTAATAGTAATAGTAATAGTAATAGTAATAGTAATAGTAATAGTAATAGTAATAGTAATAGTAATAGTAATAGTAATAGTAATAGTAATAGTAATAGTAATAGTAATAGTAATAGTAATAGTAATAGTAATAGTAATAGTAATAGTAATAGTAATAGTAATAGTAATAGTAATAGTAATAGCAATAGTAATAGTAATAGTAATAGTAATAGTAATAGTAATAGTAATAGTAATAGTAATAGTAATAGTAATAGTAATAGTAATAGTAATAGTAATAGTAATAGTAATAGTAATAGTAATAGTAATAGTAATAGTAATAGTAATAGTAATAGTAATAGTAATAGTAATAGTAATAGTAATAGTAATAGTAATAGTAATAGTAATAGTAATAGTAATAGTAATAGTAATAGTAATAGTAATAGTAATAGTAATAGTAATAGTAATAGTAATAGTAATAGTAATAGTAATAGTAATAGTAATAGTAATAGTAATAGTAATAGTAATAGTAATAGTAATAGTAATAGTAATAGTAATAGTAATAGTAATAGTAATAGTAATAGTAATAGTAATAGTAATAGTAATAGTAATAGTAATAGTAATAGTAATAGTAATAGTAATAGTAATAGTAATAGTAATAGTAATAGTAATAGTAATAGTAATAGTAATAGTAATAGTAATAGTAATAGTAATAGTAATAGTAATAGTAATAGTAATAGTAATAGTAATAGTAATAGTAATAGTAATAGTAATAGTAATAGTAATAGTAATAGTAATAGTAATAGTAATAGTAATAGTAATAGTAATAGTAATAGTAATAGTAATAGTAATAGTAATAGTAATAGTAATAGTAATAGTAATAGTAATAGTAATAGTAATAGTAATAGTAATAGTAATAGTAATAGTAATAGTAATAGTAATAGTAATAGTAATAGTAATAGTAATAGTAATAGTAATAGTAATAGTAATAGTAATAGTAATAGTAATAGTAATAGTAATAGTAATAGTAATAGTAATAGTAATAGTAATAGTAATAGTAATAGTAATAGTAATAGTAATAGTAATAGTAATAGTAATAGTAATAGTAATAGTAATAGTAATAGTAATAGTAATAGTAATAGTAATAGTAATAGTAATAGTAATAGTAATAGTAATAGTAATAGTAATAGTAATAGTAATAGTAATAGTAATAGTAATAGTAATAGTAATAGTAATAGTAATAGTAATAGTAATAGTAATAGTAATAGTAATAGTAATAGTAATAGTAATAGTAATAGTAATAGTAATAGTAATAGTAATAGTAATAGTAATAGTAATAGTAATAGTAATAGTAATAGTAATAGTAATAGTAATAGTAATAGTAATAGTAATAGTAATAGTAATAGTAATAGTAATAGTAATAGAGTAATATTAACTCTATCCTCCCATATCCAAATGCCTCTTTTTACATTGCCGTCTACCACCCATACCCACCATATTAATATTAATAGTAATAGAGTAATATTAACTCTATCCTCCCATATCCAAATGCCTCTTTTTACATTGCCGTCTACCACCCATACCTAAACAAAATTTAGTTGTTCTCCCACTTAGCTTTCCATCTTAATAATATTTTAGCATAGTATTAAAAATTAGTACATATTTTGACTATGTGTATAAAATCTGTTAGTATGTAAGCTTAGTATTAACTATTAACTTAGTATTAACGCTCACTGAGAATTGCATATCTTCTACACCTAAAACAAGGAAAGAGGAGAGAAAAACAAAAAATAAATACAACAACAACCTGTTAGAAAAATAAGTTAAAATAAGTATACTGCCTTTTTTGGCTAAATAAATAAAAAAAAAAATTATAAAAAAATATTCGTATTATGTTTATAATGTTGATGGCTCTAGACTTGCAAATCGCACACTCTTAAGTTGTGGATCCAAATCGTCGTCCGAATCGTCTGAATCTGACTCTGATTCAGAAATTATGGTGTCCACAGGCACGTTACTTCCAGACTGCCCTCCATCATCAGCTTTTTCTTCTTCAGATACTTCATTAACATCATACAGGGTGATCTTGTGACTCCACCAACATACCTGAAATGAATTAGAAAAGAAATCAAAAAAGGAATGCAAAACAATGCATCAATAAAATTGATATTACCTCTGCAAGCAATGCGTCAAGTTTTTTGCCTTTGTACCGTTTTCCATGGGCATTGTGGTTTGGTGAAACCGTTCTCCTTGCTCATCGGATTCGGTAGGGAGTTGTTTGATAAAATCGTCAAAATGAAAATGAAGAAAATGCAGCTTTAATGTCATCGATGTGGCGATTTTCTCAAAATAATACAGCATTTCTTTCACCCATTCTATTGCTTCCGGTTCCGCGTCTCGATCCCCTCCCAAGACTCTGGTGCATACACGCTGAAGGTAAATCCATGCCATTGAATGATTATAATCATGAAGCGATGATTCAAAGTTGCTATTGAATAGCTTTCTAATGTCAGGGCCATTAAGTACGCCTGTTAAATGAAGACAAAAAATAAAGGCAGAAAAGAAAACATTAACAAAGTGAAAATAGTACAATGAGGTGAACAAAAATTCGTTTTAAATTTACTATAATACCTTTTTTAATATTGTCATCGCTACGCTTTGGGAAAACGCTTTTCAAACAGTCGAATGCGTTTTGACAATTTACAACGGCCACTTCGATGAATTTGTTAACAATTCCCAATTTTATGTGGAGCGGTGGCAGCAAGATGTCTTGAGTATTGTCTATTAAAGGTGCATTCCTCAGTTTATGTTGTTTCATTTGTTCCTCCCCACTTCCTCTTGGTCTCCACGAATTACATTGGTATTGATTCAGAGGTGAGCGCGAATCCCAATTACAAAGAAAACAAAAGAATTTTGGAAAGCCGCCCTTATCGATGATCCCTTGCAAAATGTTGATGAGCTTCAAATCACAGCAAATCTTCCATTTATTTTTGTAGTATTTGATTTTTTCCATTATATCTTTCAATGTTTCATAGCTTTCTTTCATGTTAATACCCATTGCTAGCGGAATGGAAGGTTTTCGGTTCGACACATGCAACAACACTGCTTTCAAGCTTGAAACAAAACCATCAATAAATAATCTCCACTCACTAGCGATGTAGTTCATTCCCATTTTTACCACCAAAGCTTTTACATCGTTGCAGTAAGCGAACGAATTGTCATAATTTAGAGTGTAGAGGCTCTGAAATTCTAGAGGCTCTGAATGCCGTTTGCGGTACGCCGTAGAGTTCACATTACCATGTGTGAGTTCTCTTTGCTTTAAATACGCTGTCAAAAATATGGCAAGTCGCTGCGATAGTCCCAATATGGCCACAATGAAATCCAATTCCATTTGTGTGATTAGTTGTGGTCCATCTCTTCCCTGTTGGGGCTCATAATCGGTATCAAATGGATCTTCAAAAGTAACACCACTTGCTCTAGTCATTCCTGTACATTCTGTACTACGATCTGGAGTTGGCGGCCTTGGTGATACAAAATTTTCAGGTGCAATCACTGGTAGTGTGGCTGTTACAGTTGCTTTATAAGTTTTGTTCCTCTCACCATATCGATTTAGACCACATGTGTAATTTACGCATGCATAGCAACTGGTTTCATCATGATCACCTGGGAGATTAATCCAGTTTACCGGCTTACAATACTTCATACTATGTTTGCTTCACTCAACTATGCCATGAGATAGTTATAACATTGGCAACACACTGTATTAGGTGTGTAATTTTCACCGATCAAGTCTTCTTCGTCGAAAAACAACTTATATGCTCTCTTGAATTCACTAGTTAAAAAATTTTTTTCCTTTTGAAATTTTGTAGAACTTTTTTTTCTGATTTGATGACCGCAAACGTAGCAAAATAAATCAACATTTTCACACTGCATATTGAAATTGTCATATTGGCATATTGAATTGGTGGCGGCCGTGGCGTAGTGGGTAGAGTGTGTGACTCTTACGCCAGAGAACCCAGGTTCGAATCCTCCATCCGACACAGAAACTTTTTTCAATTGAACTAATTTTTCTGTTCGGCCGTCACCTCTCTGCAGTCAATGGCAAACCTCAGAGAGTATAAACTGCCATGAAAAGCTTCTTGAGAACATAAGCCGTTCGGAGTCGGCGAAAGCTGGTAGATCCAATTCTCGATCATTTGTGTGCAAACATTTCACATCACACACAACACAATTGATCATAAGAAGCTCGGTCAAAGTCCTTTCAAGGGCTGAAATGGCCATTTCTTTTTTTTTTCTATTGAAATTGTCAGTTGCCAATGTTGTGTGCGAAGTGTCGTGTCGCTTTTATATTGTGTGCTGCGTCCCTTGTTGCGTGTGCTGAGCTTACTGCATTGCCTGTGCTGCTGCGGTCAGTGCGTGATCGCGTGATACCTAAGCGCTACCTAAACGGTGTTAACCCTTGGACAAACACATGGTTCTGACCAGGCATATTTCATTTTTGTGCGTTAATTAAACATACAAGACATTAAACATGACAAGAGCTACAATGTGAATTGAATGCAGATGTCTGCTTCCAGGTAGTTTTTTGATACAAGTTTTTTTGATTTTATATGTTCACAATTTCATCTTTATGAGAGCTACAATGTGTTTCCAGGTATTTTTTTTTATATTTTGGGTTGTTTTTATGTGAATTCAATGCAGATGTTTGCTTGCAGGTAGCAAACCCACCAGCTTGAGAATTTTTATTAGAATGTACTTACTATCAGTGAAGGTACAGTGCACTCACACACTCGGCCTCCTGACTGACAATTATTTACGTTCAAAATTTTGAAATCAACATTATTTTTAAGAAATCGCTTATTTTCTTACACTTCAATTGTTTTTAACCGAAATTTTGGCTCCCAGATAGTACTTTTGTTAGAAAAACCTCACTATCTCCGATCTTAGAAGGGTTAATGCGGAGTATTATACCTTAAAAAAAGCTTGAAGTGTTGTCTTTTACTGAGTCTAGGAAGAAATAAGTTTACTAGTTCTGTTTTTTGAAAAAAGTGAGGTAAAAAAATCTATTTTTTTTTTATTTTGCCCCAATGAGTTAATAAAAATTCACATATTTATATACAGATTTATAGCGTTTTCAAAGCTCTTCTTAATGATACCCTTCTCAACCAGATCGGATAAGAAATGGGTGAGATATAAGCGATTATATACTCAAGCTATAAAGGCCTATATTATCTCAAGAAGTTGGATCGGCCTCCTTAAAAAAACTTTGGGGTTTAAATCAGCGCTGTAAACCCTACCAGGCCTAAGAAAATTGGCGCATTTTTCATGAAGTAAATTTTGTTCGTAAAAGCGGAAAATAAAAAAAAACCGTTTTTTGGGCCATTTTTCGCTGATTTTTTAAAGTTTTTTTGCGATTTTGACCTTGAAAATGAAGTCTTTTATTTTATATGTTGTTCTTTATGACAAGAGCTACAACTTTGCCTCAGAGAGTAAATCAAAATTCCGAACGGTTTGCAAGATATGAGCTTGAGAAAATTATCACTTTTTTCCAAAAATGACACCGAGGCCCGACTTCTTTGGGGGCCCATAAAAAAAAATCTGGAGGACTTTGGGCAAAAACTGCGAGACAGGGGTCTTTTTTTTTTGGTCTTTTATCACGTAGTGGTGTCCGATGTGGTTATTTTTTTTTGTGCTGCACTGTGTATTCAGTCAATACTTTAATTTTTTATTTTGTTTATAAAGGCTTTGCATTTTTGATGATGCCACTTTGTATTAGAGGAAGGTGGAGTATTAAAAATCAGCGGTTGACGGTTTACTATTGACGAGTGTAAGCGCGTTGTTTTTCATATGTTGTCACTTTAAGGGGGGGAGGGTTTTGAAATGTACTACGAAAATTAACGGATGGGGAGAGGAGTTAAAAAAAGCAAAACAAAAATTGGTAACGTAGTTTATGAACGAGCCCTTATGGACGACCACTTACGTTGTACATAAAAAAATGCTTCATATAAAAATCCATGGTATGGCAGTTTATTCACTTAACTTAAATTATTTTTAATTTTTTTATTGTTGTTTAATCTGGAACCCATTTCCTTGCTTTGATTGCCATATGCATGTTTTAGAAATATTTTTTCGTTTCCTATTGGGTTAGAATGTTGAAACACTCATCATACTGTGTCGCACTTAGCTTAAAGAGAAAATCGAAGAGTCAAAAAGCTACACTCTAAGAACAAAAAAAAAAAAGGTTTGACGACGACATATTGTTTTCATAAGTTTCATAATTGAAATAGCTTTGATTTGATTTTATTATAAAAACAATTATAAACCTCAAATCCAGTTTACTTTTCTTATTAACTTCTTTCTCCAAACTCTATATATAAACATCAGTCGATACGTCTTTTCTTTTGCAATATTCTACATTTTATCCGTCTGGTCGTCCCAATACCCATATGTTTATAATTTAACGCAAGTTTGTGCCAATTGTGGTAAATTTTTATCAATTAAACTAAAAAGAAATCAACTTTAATTTTTTTATTTCTAATTTGCGTAAATATTTTTCTCAGTGCAAAGAGCACAAAACAACAGAGCTTCGAATGTATACCTTTAAAGCAGTGTCGGGCAAAATTGAAAAACCTATTCACATGTGATTGAGCTAGATTTGCTGCCGACGTCAATGTTTTCACATGTACACAATAAAAATTTCGTGTGGCGTACGAACAGTAGCCGAGTTATGACTTTGGTTCGTGCTTATGAGAAGCTGTGAGCTTAATTTTGCTATTCAAATCATGTCAGTTGACGTTAAGCATTCAAGAAGGCAAGAACTCGCTTCTGCTCGCTTCGCAACTACAGAGAGAAAAATGTTTAATGATAAATGGATGCTAGATTTCTTTTTTATAGAAAATACAAACGCTGTAGCGCAATGTCTTATATGCGAACGCACTGTTTCTCGTTCCGTATTGATGTATGTGCAAAGGCATTACTCGGTTTGTCACGCACAATTCAATTTAATTTTAGGAGAAGAACGAAAACTAAAGCTTTTCGAATTAAAAGCTAAATATTTTTTAAGGTTTATTGCTGATGATTTTAATCAAAATATAAATAATTCTTATATTCATCATAATTTTTCTTCATTACAATTTAAAAAGGCATCCTATGCTGTGTCATTGGCCTTGGCAAAAAAATGCCGACCGTATGAAGATGGTATGTTTTTTAAAGAATTAAGTCAGGTTGTTTTCAGTTTTTTTGGGGAGCAAGGAAATGAAATGCAACAAATTGTAGAACAAATACGTTTATCCAGACGAACAATAACTCGCCGAACGGAAGTTATTTGTAAATAATTATATTTTACCACTAAGCAAAGGTTATTAAACTGCAAATTTTTTTCTATATGTCTTGACGAGAGCACGGACATAAATAACTTAAGCGTATTAATCATATGTGTTAAGTCAGTTGATGAAAACTTACAAACAACAGAGGAAATACTCTCCGTTGTTTCAATGCATGGGCATGTTACAGGCGAAAACCTCTTTAAAATACTACAACAAAATGTTTTTTCACTTTTTAACAAAAAAAAGTTGACTGCGATTTGTACTGATGGAGCCAGAGTGATGACTGGAAAAAATCAAGGGCTGATAGGTTGGTTAATGAAAAATAATATAAAAATTCCAGCTTTTCATTGCATTATCCATCAGCAGTCGCTTTTTTCGAAAGAGTTAAACCTTTCCTATGTAATGGAAATAGCCATCAAAATTATTAATGCAATTCGAGGGGGGCATAATGCACTACGGCACAGAAAATTTAAAGATTTTCTCGATGAACTTGATGCCGAGTTTGGTGATTTAATTTTGTTCACAGAGGTTCGTTGGCTTAGCCGTGGTAGGAGCTTGCAACGCCTTTTTGATTTGAGGAATGAAGTTTTACTGTTTTTGGAACAAAATTTCTTTTCAAAATCGGATGATTTAATTTCAAATCTTAAGAATAAAGATTTTTTATTAGACTTAGCCTTTTTATGCGACCTTACTCTTTTATTAAATCAATTAAATCTGTCACTGCAGGGTAAAAACAGACATATTTTTGAGCTAATGCCTATTGTAGAACACTTTGAGCGCAAACTAAATATTTTAATAATTCAATTAAAAAATAATGATCTGTCCAATTTGGATAAAACCAGGATAATATGGTCAGATAATTTAAATTTTAATAAATTAATAGACTATACAAGGATTGTTGAAGAGTTATTAAAAAATTATAACAAAAGATTTCAAGATTTTCAGATAATTAAAACCGCAATTGAATTGCATAATAATCCTTTAATTTGCAAAATTAACGACCAACCAACAGAAATACACGCAGAGCTAACAATGCTGCGCAATGATATCAGCCTTCCCTTGGAAATGGGTCAACATTTTTGGAAACAGGTAAGAGAGGAAACATATCCAAATATTAAACATGAAATCTTCAAAATATATTCTATGTTCAGTTCCTCATACGATTGCGAGGTTGGATTTTCAACCCTCAAAATTATCCAACATAAATTTAGAAACCGTTTATCAGATGAACATATCTCAGATTTACTGCGCATTAAAAGTTATGAAGGCAACATAAATATAGACGATATAATAGAATTTGAAAAGTTACTATAAAAATAATAATAATAATAGTAATAATAATAATAATGATAATGATAATAATAATTATAATAATAATAATAATAATAATAATAAAAATAATAATAATGATAATGATGATGATGATGATGATGATGATGATGATGATAATAAAATAATAAATAATAATAATAATGATAAATAATAATAATAATAATAATAATGATAATAATAATAATAATGATAATGATAACAATAATAATGATAATGATAATAATAATGATAATAATAATTATAATAATGATAATAATAATAATTCAAATAATAAAAAATGATAATAATAATTATAATTATAAATCATAATAATTACAATTATATAAATAAAACATAAAAAAAATGCATTTTATTTACAGTGTAAATAAAACCAGCGCTGTCGCTCTCTCATGGACACAGACACAAGCTTGCATGTTTATGTATTGTTTTGCCCGACACTGCTTTAAAGTGTTTCGTAGCAACATGTATGTAATAAAAAGCATAAAAATGTGTGCGTGCATTTTTTCACATTGCATTAAAATTTGAAAACGTATTAGTACATTTTACTATTTATTGAAATGATGCATAGTTATTATAAAAATATTTTATATATCTACTCGCATATGTATATTTATCTGCTCGCATATAACACACTGTGCGATGCGTTCAAAGTTAAAAGTAAAACTTTTTTCCAATGAGTAACGAAATGTCTGCTGAGTTCAGAGTAATGGAACAGAGCTGCCATATTTCATTTGAAACATTATTCTTTAACTTTCGAATAAATTCAGAATTTCACTCATCCTTAAATTTTTCCTCTCTTTTATGATACGGAGAAGGTAAATGAAATTAAAGCGGAACTTAAAGCAGAGATCCTAAAAGAAAAATCTCTTGGAAATGTTTTTGATCAAAATTTGTACTCCTATAGAGTGTAAGTATTTTTAAGTTCCAGTTATTTCAAACAGCAATATTTTTTAATGAACTAATATGCATATATACCCAGCGCTTGAAAACTTATTTTGCCTTTGAATTTACTCTTACAGCGCTGAATAAGGAAGCATCTAATTTTTGGAACGGTATCTCATATCAGAACACAAGACAAAAGTGAGAGTATCGCTCAAAACAATGACTAGGAATTGGTTCTATACAGCTATTTGCCACGAATCGATCCTGGTGAGCAATCGATGCTATGGTGGCAAAAGAAAAAACCGAAATGTCCACACCTTTCATCCATGGCATTAAGATATCTACCAATCCCATGTACGTCAGTCGAGAGTTAGAGGCATTTTTCTTCAGCTGGTGATATTGTCAATGAAAAACGGTAATCTTTCTACCACAAAATGTATAAAGTTTGATATTTTTGCATAAAATCTTTAGTTTGATATCTTTGAAATGTATGTTAGATACTTTAAAAAAATTTAAAACAAATTTATTTATATTGTCTTTCTTTCTCTCTCGTTCCGTTGACTTTTGATTTAATATAACACCAAGGCCTTTTCCACACTTGGTCAACGCAACTTCAACTCAAGTTGCTAGCCTGTGTATTTATACCGGAACCTTCAGATTAAGCAACTTGCACACAACAAGTTCTCGACACGTTCTCAACTTGTTCAACGCAACGCGGCTTTCCGCAATTGTCATCGCCGACTTGTTGGATCAGTTTGTTTGTTTTGTGAATTCAATTACTTGTAGTGAAGTATGCTTTATATTAATCAACATGAATAAGTTAATTAATTAGTTCCTTTTTTTTTATTAATAGAATCTAGAAGAAGAAGAAATAGTTCGCAGTATAAATGAACAAGGGTAAAGTATTAAATTAGTGTAAGAAGCACGACTTTTGAAGCAAGTCTGAAAGCATTCGGTTTATAATTGCATTGCTTTTCAACTTTTTCGCTGTTGCGTTGAAGTTGCGTTGGATTTGCGTTGACCAAGTTTGGAAAGGCCTCAGAATAAAAAGTAGCGTTTTTGGATGCCTCGAGTTAAACTCTCCACAATACAAATTATAAGTATTCACAGAGAAGTGGCAATCCTGTTCCATTCGTTGAGCCGGTTTTATAACATCGTACCGAGATGATAAAGAAAAGTACCCAGATGAAAATGCATTGTTATTTTTTAAACATAGAACCAAATCATTTAAAAACCCTTAATGTTTTATTGCAATGTTACCCATATATTTTTAAAGTTCTTCCATTTTAAACAGAACACATCGATTTTTATAATTTGACATAACTGAGTCTTTTTGAATATATAATACATATACGAGCCCTGCATGAATATATTCATCAAGTGAACACACTCTGCTTCTCGAATAAATGTAAACAACAGGTCGTGTAGTACATATCAAATCTGCGCAAGAGAATAACTACTTATTTATTCTTGTTGTCTTTTCATGCACTCTTGCAATGAATTGACCTTGCGAGCTACGCGTTGTGTCAGTTTTTTATCTGACTTCAGGTGTCGACGTTTGGCCTTCGATATATGGACTTTTCATCCTTTGATTGAATGGAAATACAAATTTGTGGAATTTTTTACATTTGTCGCTAGTCATAAACAGCTTTAAGTGTACTCGCAATTTGCATAAAATAGCCTAAAACTTAATGTTTATTTGAGGATTATATCGAAAAGTATGTATCTTTGCAAAAAAGTAAAAAACCAATAAAAAGTTGTAATTATTTATGTATTTCATGTTCCATTATGTATATCTTCCCTTAGTTTAATTAAACATTAATTTCTACTGAGTAAGTATTATTAAGAGTGAAAATGTAAAAAAAAAAAACTCAAGCTGCTCGATAGTTCCTCGAGTTAATCGAAAATTCCTCGAGTTACTCGAATTTCGAGTTATTTGATAAACTGAATTACTTGAATCGAAAATCGAGTCGATTGTACTACTCGACTCGAACTCGAAGCAATTCGCACAGGCCTAATAAATACTTATTCGCACAGGCCTAATAAAAATGAATGTAATTTTTATTTCTAAATGGCTATTTAATTTTTTTTTTTTTAAGGAAATCACATGTTATGAACCTCTATGAATCTGTTAATACTTGTATATCGCTAATAGCTGAATCGCAATACCGCGTTTGGTCCATGACAGCATTCAAAAATTTTAAATAACGTTAAGTAAATTAAAAAACTCACTTTAATATTCACACCAGAACATTTTATTACATTTCATTATTATTTTATTACATTTTACACTCATTGATACTTCAACGCACTTGTGGGCAATCGTTAATTTTTTTCGCACTGTGCAAAAACAAAAAAAAAACATGCACCAACAACACAAACGCATTCACAACAAAAAAAAAAATCGATGCTGATGACATCTCATAGCAAGTAGAACCAACATTTTTCTTACTTTTTGTTGTTTGGATAGCTGCTAAATAGGATGCTATGTAGGATACCCAATACCCAAACCTTTAATATTGTGATCTGCTGCAATATAGCTTCAGTGATACTTAATATTGAATCAACAACTCTGCGTAACAAAGGCTTTTGGATTGGTAGGTAGTGTATAGAACTATCAATCGATGGGGTACGAGTTCGATTCCCATATATTTTCATAGGATTTGTTATATCACTGTGCGAGAAATTTTTCACGATAGAATGATTAAAGCACCCAGCTACAGACAACATATGAAGGTACTCAAAATCAGAAAAGGGTTGCTAAAGTTAACTATTTTTTTTTTGGCAATCAAAATTCTTCAGGTTCAAGAATAATTTTTTAAGTTTTTTTGAGATTATACACCAAGTAAATTGAACTCCTTAAAATCAAAGAATAAAAGTTCTTGTAAAACTGTAACCAAAATGTCTTTGCCACAAGGAAACTATCGATACACTTATGATTTATCCTTTAACTATGCAAGTGCTGCATCATCGAAACAAAAGACTGATGTTCTTTGAAGCTAAATCAATGAAACAATCTTTGCCGTGAAGATAAAATATTTACTATAACGATTTAATTCTTTGTTAACAAAGAATTGAAAAAGTATGTAAAATCAACAATTTTTCTTTGTTTTTTTGAGAATAAGCATCACTATTTCAAAGACAAAGTCTGTTACTTTAAAGAATGTTTTCTTCAAAATGATATTTGTATACGAAGAATAAGAAAATTGTGTGGGAGTTAAAATCATTTCGAAATTGCAAAACAAAAATTTAAAACGAAACGTCGCTTGTCACGGCAACAAAAGAAGAGAGAAAAAAAACTGTTTAAACAGTTGAAAATTATTTTGTTCGCGTCAGTGTTTTGGAAAAGTTATTAGAAATTGAAATTAAACTACAAAAAGAGCTGTGTAATGTACTTGATTATGAAAATTTATTAAAATCAATGTTGCAGATTTATAAAAGAACAATATTCCAACAATTTCTTTGTTTCTTTTGCAGAAAGTAGCAACTTCAAATTATTTATTGCATCCACCACGACGCGCCTGCACATCTTTATCAAGAGATCTTCCTCTGCCAACATTAAATAGTCCACCGCAGCTTCAGCAGCGCTCTTTTTTTGCCCCTGCTAACGTATAAGTTTTTATTTTAAGTTGTGAAAAAGTGAATTAATGTGTGAATTAAGTAAAAAAGTTAAAAGTGGAGGCCGTGGTGTAGTGGGTAGAGTGTGTGGCTCATACGCCAGAGGACCCAGGTTCCAATCCCTCATTGACACAAAGTTTTTTCAATTGAATTAATTTTAAAAACTGTAAAAAACTGTACAGTAACAGTAACAGTAAAAACTGCCATGAAAAGTTTCTTGAGAAAATAAGCCGTTCGGAGTCGGCATAAAACATGTAGATTCAGTTCTCGATCATTTGTGTTCAAACATTTTCAACACATACTGGTCATAAGAAGCTCGGTCAAAGTCCTTTCAAGGGCTGACATGGCCATTTGTATCAAGTGCAGTGTGTTTTTTTTTCTTTTTGTTATATAGAAGCATTTCCAAAAATTTCAGGGTGTAGCAAACATTGAAAAATGCTAGCAAACATAACCTCAAATGAAAAAGGATGTAAAAAAACGCTAATAAAGAAAGTTTGCTCAAATAAGTTTTGGTTTCATTTAAAATTTGCAGCGTAGTTCGTTTCAGTTAACAATTTAAATAGCAATTTGAATGTTAAAATTAAAAAAATATGTGCTTAAAATCAATGACCTAAGTCTTTGGTTTAAAGTATATTTTTTTGGGAATCTAACAGTATGCGTCTTTGCCGTAACGAATAAAAGTCTTTGTGTCAAAGTGCATTTTCTTTACTTTTACGATTTTATCCATGAAAAGAATTGAAGTTTTTGATTTAAAGTATATTGTTCTTGGGAATTTAACATTCTTTGGGTCTTTGCCGTAACGATGTTGTGTCTTTGGGCACAATCTAACCAATAAAAGTCTTTGTGGCAAAGTGTATTTTCTTTGGTTTTACGATTTTTTCCCTGGGTAACATCACCCATTTTTGTACTAGATGTAAGTTGGAAAAAGTTAAAAATTTTTTCATACTTCTTTCGGCAAAGCTGTTCTGATCTTTATCTATTACTTTATCATTTACTTTTCAAAACAAACTATAGCTGGTATCGAATCGACTTTTTTTTATTTTATGTTATTTTCGTATATGCAGTACCAAATATATTTTTAAGTATCAAAGATAAACACTTTTATAGGGTGATGTGCGTGAGGACTGTTTATTTTATAAAAGTTCATATTGTGTCGGCCAAGGCGCAGTGGGTAGAGTGTGTGGCCCATATTCCAAAGAACCCTGTTTCGAAACCCACCTGGCACAAAAAGTTTTTCAATTGAATTAATTTTTCTGTTGGGCCGTCACCACTCTGCAGACAATGACAAAGTAAAAACTGCCATGAAAAGCTTCTTGAGAACATATGCCGTTTGGAGTCGGCATAAAACATGTGGGTCCAGTTCTCGATCCTTTGTGTTCATACATTTCACAACACACACAACACAAATTGATCATTAGAAGCTCGGTTAAAGTCCTTTCAAGGGCTGAAAGCGTCATTTCGTTTTTTTTCATATTGTTTAAACTCTTTGTGTTGGTGGTTCGTAAAATCATCGCTGTCATCAAAATTGAAACTAGCAAGACATTTCAATAATAACAGTAATCTTAAACGGGGAAAATATGTTACACCTCTAGTATTACGCTACAAGTGTTTTGTCTTGCAAAATTATAAAAAATATTCTAAATTCAATGAACGCCTTTTTTTGTATAATATGCTCAGCAAAGTTGTAGAACAAGTCAATTTGGAAGTATGAACAAATACTCAACCTCTTTCATGTAATAACCAGTACAAAAATAATAGAACCTCAATTTTAAAATTTTTACTTGAGCCTCAAAAATTTTAAATGCATATACAAAAATTTTTTTAGCTACCTCCACCAAAAAGTTTTTGGATTTGAGTACCAACATACGTCTACTTTAGCTGGGTGCTTAAATCATTCCATCTTTCCATCCTAAGACATTGCCCTGGAATTTATCGCATAGTCTAATACTGCGAAATTTACAGAGGGGTGAAAAATTCGCTACCATCTAGTTACTTACACTGTTGGTTAAATATGGGCTTACACTTCTTTTTGGTGAATATACTTTGAATGTTGAAAAATCGACAAATTCATGTTCTTAAATTCAAGTTCATAAGGTATAAAAAACCAGTTGGAGACATAAAATATATATTGTTCTACTAAATGGTTAAACTTTGTCGTAATTTTATTGTCGTTACAATTTTCTGCCTCTTAATATTTGAACCCACTGCCTTGGAGTTACATACTTTTGCCACTCCACTTTCGAATTTTTAAACCGTATCCAACAGAAGTGTGACTTTGGTCACATTTTATTTGTCGATATTTTTTTTAGAAATTTTCTATTTAATTGAGTTCGTGTGAACACCTCTACAAATAAAAATGAAGCAAAATTAGTTTTGCATCTTTTTTATATGTTAAAATAAATATAAATATTTAACACATCAAACAAAGTGTGGCTTTCAGAAATAAAAGAACGAACGTCTGACTGAAGAATGAATTATCTCGGTAAAGCAATGTTTATTGGGCAACGAGGCAATAGTAAAGAGATGGTCTTGGAGAGCTAGTCGAGTGGACCTATGAAATACATGAGCTGGTGGCGTCAGACCATGTATCTCCCTTGACTACTTCCCATCTTAGTATCTGTATAGAAGGCTTAGGCCAACATTGCATCAATAATCAATTGAGTTGAGAGAATCAAATATCCGGTCCTGAAACTACAAATATAATCTTAAAGCCCCTGCCCGAGTGTGTGAATTGAACTCCATTTTTGGTGAAGTATTTAACGCGTGATCAAAAAATGTGATCATTCAAACGAAAGACTGATTGTACCTATGTACCCATACCGTCAATATCATCTGAATCCGAAAGGTCTATAACGTTCATATTGAAAGGCGCTATAGGACAATTAATTCGCTTTAGGGTCTTTGGATAACAATGGGTTTTAACATAAACTATAGTTTTTTGAAAGAGTTTGAATGGCAAATGCTGCTATCGTCAAACGAATGAATTGGGTTGTTAGCCGACGACAGAAGGTTGTTGATAAAAACCAGAAACAAAGTTGGCGATAGGACTGAACTATGGGAGACTCCTGGGTAGATGACATGCCCTTTGGACGATTTGCCATCGATTACAACACGGATCGTTCTGTCATGTAATTCAAAATGTTTTTGCTCTTATTATGGAATGAATGATATTAAGTGTTGGGCATGTTCGAATGGTTTAAGGATGTTATATAAATAATCTTTTGCTTTTTTTCCAGAAACAGGATTTCAAGTTTTGGCTTTTGTCTGAATTAAACAGGTCTGTTCATTAGCGCTTTGAAACAAGCAACCGTTTTAAATTGAATTACGTTTGTTTTTATTCTACGATAACGTTTTCTAAATTTTCAAGTACTATTTCATAACAGTCTTTGGAATGTACTTTCAAAACTCTGATGAAATATATGCGTACCTGTTTAGTAGCTCCCTGCCTTAATTTTACTTGTCTAAGTAATTTCTGTTTTGCTATATTAATGTTTTATTTTCAAGAGGAAAATGTTTGCCTCTTCCGATATGTGCTCATTACTTAAAAACCAAATTTTTTTTGTCTTGCGCAAAAAAATTGATTGCATTGACCCAAATCCGTTGACCGCAAAGTTTTTGCTTGCAAAACAAATATACTGACCCATTAATATTTCAAAATTTCGTAATAATTCTTGCTCACGCACCTTTAAAACGCAACCACAATAAAAGTAATAATTTTTTTCATTTAAGCTCAATAAATTAAGTGAAATTCTTGTTGAAGGTATGTTTGTCTGTTTTTAGAAGTAAAACAATTGAAATGTCTTTCAATTAAATACTTTCAAAAAATTTTAATAGAATTGCGTGTTTATTTTGATAGATATACGTTAGTGTCTGAGCAATTGATGTAAAGTGATGGGCAAAAGAGTGTTTTCTCGGGTGATATCCAAGATATTGAAGGTCTCAGTTGATGACCTAATTACTTAAATAATTTTTGTTATACTAAATAGAGATAAACGCAGGTTGTTTATGGCTGATATTATTAGGAAGTAAAGATATAAAAGTTAAATTAATTTAGCTAAAAAGGACAAAAAACAGATTAAATTAAAGGTTTTACTCACAACTAGTGTCTGACAAGGCTGACACTTTGACCTATCCCATCAATTTTCAGTGTCGCTTTTGAAAGAATTTTTGTTGTTTTTACATACCTAAATATTTCTCTACCATTGGAATTGGAACAAGGCAAAATTTTATTGAAACAAAGAAAAAACAAGCCATGCCGAAATGTTATTTTTATAAGATTTTATAAAAGCCACTTTCGATTTCGCAATAAATTGTTGCATTTTTAATGATTTGTGGACTGTTAAAGGGGGCGTGATTAAAACTAATTACGCAATAACGTAATATAGGACGCAAGTAATACACGTTTTAAGTTTGAGTGAAATCTGTTCAACCGTTTAGATTTGTATAGTATTCAAACGAACAAGCAAACAGAAAATGATTTTTATTAATATTGATTGACACCCTGAATGCTATATCACATAGTGACCACCACTTGAATTCATAGCACCTTCACACAAATTTCATTATGAAAAAATGTACAACTTAGGAGTTATAATGATTTCTGAAAGTTGGGCGTAGTTATAGTGCGACCACGCCCATTTTTAGTGCCGTTGTCGACAGTAACCATACAAACTCAGCTACAAAAGTTCAGCAAAATTTTTGAAATATTGCAGTTTTATTTATTTTTGGGTTGTAAAAGGGGGTGTGTCATTTTTTTATATTAACGGAGATATAAGCTTCAATAACAGTTATTATAAATATGGTGGCTTTAGGTGTTACCGTTCCTGAAATCTTAAGAGACACCGCACGAACGATTTTATATAAATAAAAGGGTGATAAAGGTAGGCGTGCCAATCAGAGAACTGCACAAGCCTACTTGAAATCGTTTTCAAGTACTTGCTTAAAATACAAGTTCCAGCTGCTTGAGCTTTATTAATTTAATTTAATTTCCAATAAAAAAGCAAGTATCTGAAAAAATTCAATTAGCTTGTTTAGGAAAATCTTAAGCGAATTAAGACTTTTAAGGGTTCTGTGGAGTCGGTGGTTGGCAATTTTGGGGGTAGCTGATTTCGGAATTGATATCAAAATTTAAAATTGAAGATGTCGGGTAGAGTTGCCACCTTGATTTTTTTTTTTTATTTCAGAGCTGGGGCGAACACTATTATTAATGAGTGGCTGAATCCGAATCCATTGTCAGAATTTTAAAATTATGTAATTTTTTGATAACAGTGTTGCCACCTAGTAAAACGTATTTTTAAGAGTTTTAAACATCATTTAACTGTATTAAAGGGTCGCAGACTTCGAAACTGACGTCAAAATTTTGAAATTCAAGATGGTTAATAGTGTTGCCACCTAAAATTTTTTGTTCGCTGAATCCGAATACAAATAGAGGGGTCCCCTATTTGTCATAGTTGTAAGGGGGGTTCGAAACACGTGTTTGACTAACAACTTGACTTATAGTGGACAGTTAAACACGTGTTTCGACGTCTCCCCCTAAAAATGTAGCAAATGGGGGATAATAGACCCCTCTATTTGTGCGTCTCAGAAATGCTTCCCCCCTTATAAGCTCCCAAAAAATGGTTAATTTTTACCTATCTTGCTTCCCCTTCGGGATATGGCACATTTTCTACTTTTTCGAAAATTTTTCGAGGTTTTTTCGATATATTTAAATTTTATGTTGTTCCATATCTCCTCCCTTAGCAACCCCTAAAAAATGGTTAATTTTTACCTATTTTGCTACCTTTTCGAGATATGGAACAACATAAAATTTAAATATATTGGCTGTTAATTTGGTGTCCTTAGGTGTTTCCGTTCCTGAGATCTTAAAACACCAATCTGCACGAACGATTTTATGTAAGCAGATGGACGGTAAAACAAGGCGTGGCTACATTTATCTATATAGTGACCACCACTTGGTCTTATAGCACCTAACCATCATTGTATTAGCAAAATATGTACAACTCAGGAACTATAATAATCTCTGAAGAGTGGGCGTAGTTATAGTTCGACCACGCCTATTAACAGTTCACTTGCCGAGAGTGACCGTACAAACTAAATTACAAAATTTTAGTCTAATACAAACAAATTCGTCGAAATAAAGCGATTTTATTGATCAGTAATAGGGGGTGTGGAAACTTTTTTTTATTATTTGAGATATTGACCTTGACAAGACATGTTGTAAATTTGGTGCCCTTAGATGTTACCTTTCCTGAGATCTTAACGGACACCAACCCGCGGACGGGTTTTACGTATATGTATAATGGATATATTTGTACTAGAATATTTGATTTTCTTATTTCAATGGTATTATAAAATAAAAATTTATGTTAAAAAAATCTAGCTACACTTCCATGGGACAACTTGTTCGCAAAATGTAATCGGGATTAGATCTCAGCAATGGGTTGATCGATTTTAAAGTTTTTTTTTCAATGAACAGTTTTTCGCTTCTAGAAGTAGAGCTTGATGAAGCCCAAATTTTGTTTACTTAAAAAATATTATTTAAATCAAATTCATAAATTTAAATGCAAATAATATTTACAACATTTTCAAAAATGTTATGTGTGTGGAAATTCGCCGTATTTAATGTCCTAAAAAAATTAGCGTTTTTTTTTTGTTGTTGTTGTCTGGCTGTTGGTTTTTTTTTTTTTATTTACAGAATATTAATAAGAATAGTGTTGGACGAATTTAAAATTTTACTCGCTTCTAAAATTAGGTCGCGACAAAACCCAATTTTAGTAAGCTCAAAAATTTTACAAAAATTAAATTTGTGCAACCAGGAAATAAAATCGTAAAATCAAAGAAATTGCACTTTGTCACAAATACTTTTATTAAGTAGTTAGATTGTGCCCAAAGACAAAACATCGTTACTGCAAAGACTTAAAGATTGTTAGATTCCCAAGAACAATATATTTTAAATCAAAAACTCAAATTCTTGTGGCAAGACGTACGTATTTAAAAAAGCATGGAAAAGTAGTAGCAGACTGTTAGATTCCCAAAAAAATACACTTTAAACCAAAGACATAGGTCCTTGATTTTAAGCACATAACTTTTTAATTGCTATTTAAATTATTAATGAAAAAAAATACGCTGCAAATTTTAAATAAACCAAAAACAAATTTGAGCAAACTTTATTAACGTTTTTTTACATCCTTTTTCATTTTAGGTTATATTTGCTAGCATTTTTCAAAGATCACTGCACACCCTGCAGTTCTTGGAAATGCTTCTATATAAAAAAAAAAAAAAACACTGCACTTGATACAACTGACTCTTGATTGCACTTAATATATAACTTTTTTCCTTAATTCACCCAATAATTCACTTTTTCACAACTTATAAGAAAAACTTACACGTTGGCAGGGGCAAAAATAAAGCGCTGCTGCGCCGGACTATTCAATGTTAGCACTCGCACACAATTGTCTTATTCTACGTATACAAATATGATTTTGAAGAAAATATTCTTTAAAGTAACAGGATTTGTCTTTGAAACAATGAAGCTTACTCTCAAAAAAAAAAAAAGAAAAGTTGTTGATTCTACATACTTTTTTCAATTTCTTGTTAACAAAGAATTAAATCGTTAAAGTAAATATTTTATCTTCACGGCAAAGATTATTTCATTGATTTAGCTTCAAAGAACTTCAGTCTTTTGTTTCGATTATGTGTCGAGTCAGTGTCGCCTAAAAAGCACCTTTGTACAAAACTCCCTAGTTTTCCTCTTGACGTCAAACTTGAGGTCGCTCCGTTGACCTTAAACATGTAATGTGCGCAAAGTTTTTGTCCAGCCACATCATTACTGCCAAATGAAAACTAATAAGCCTCGGATAAAAATCCCAATTATGTTGACGACCACCACAAATGAAAAAGGATAGTAATTTATCAATATGCACAAGGAAGCCCTCAAAATAAAAAAGGCGGACATCACCGACGGATGTGCATTTGTTATAAGCCGGAAACAACGCCACCTTATTGCCAGATTCACACCTGTGAATGAAAGGTTGGCTACGATCCGCATCAAGGCAAACTTTTTCTTTATTAACCTAATTTGCGCACATGCCTTAACGAAAGAAAAGGATGAAGCCGTCACGACTTTCTACGCTAGTCTTGAGGACGCACACGACCACCTTTCGGTTCATATCGTGAAGATAGTCCTCGAGGATTTTTATTGGGAGAGTCGGATGAGAACGCATCTTTGTCCTCACTGTCTCACTGTCACCAACGGTCTAAGGCTGATCGACTTCGCCTTGGCGTGAAACCTGGCAGTAGGTAGCACCAGATTTAAACACCTTGACATCCACAATGCCACCTGCCTGTCACCGGATCAAAAAACGCGAAACCAAATTGATCATGTTGTAATCGACGGAATACACGTCTATAATGTTCTAGATAAGGGTGTCCCAAAAGAAAATTTCTTTTCGAATTTCATAGTTGCTCAGCCTTTGTTTGAAAGCCTATGGGATAAAGTATTTTTGAGAATTTTTTCAAATTTTATTGGAAAAGGTTTAGAAGTCGCGCTAATCGGTTTTTCCCTAAAAATCAAGAGACTTCGAATTTCAATTACAAGTTGGACAATAAGAGACATTTTCTAAGTCTCATTTCTCATAAGTCACTCATAAGTCATCATTTCTAAAGACAAATGTACAAACTTTACTTTTATGTACATCTATCAAAAGTTTTGGCAATTTGTTTGTGTAATTTTCGTAAATTTTTTAAAAAACGATTTATAACTTTTAAAAATCCCATCAAAATGAAAAAAGTAATGATGCAATTTGAATTATGGTAAAATTCTAAGCAATTCATACAGATCATAATTATACATAATTATACATAATTATACATAATTATACATAATTATACATAATTATATGATTATACTTCATAATTATATGATATAGCAGCAATGGCCTTCAGCTGATTATTTCAATTGAATATTTTTGTTATTTTATACATATCATATATGGAGACAATTTTAATAATATAAATTTTTTTTTTTAAATATGTTACATGACAAGGTGTATATCAGTGTTTGAAATTGCTTGACTATTCAATTCATATGTGATTGCTTTGCTGTGACTACGAAAAAGGAATCAGCGAAAGTATGAAGCAAATGCAAAAAAGAAATAAAAAATTATTTTGCTTCAGTTAACTGCGTAGATAGTTATGCTTACGAAGTTAGCCGAATGAAATGCTTTGAAACGAATTTCAGCAACTGCCAGCTACTAGCTGTTGTTTTCGTTTTCTTTGCTTTGACTTTAGTTTTTTGTCGCTTTAGTTCTTGCCGAAGAAAGAAATAGTTAATGCAGAGTTTGAAAATTTTTGCTGTGCTTGCTTTACAGCTATAATTTATTGCTGTGGCTTGCTGCTTCAGTCATTCAGTTTTTTTAAGATTGATCCATTTAAGCGTTTATCAATGTTGCGTTTGTACTAAAGAGAAACAGACATACGACAACTAAAATACAAGCATGCTGTAAGCAACGATTGTTGTTTTTCCATGTTTTTTGTTGATAGTAATTTTTTATTTTGACACAAATTCAATGAATGTTGTTGGTTCGTTGTTGTATTTGCTGTATGGTGACAGGATAAGATTTCAGGAATAGGTTGCCCAATCTTAAAACATTTTTCACTGAACGATTTTTCGTGGCTAAGATGTAATTCGAGTAGTTATAGTTAGTTATAATATTTCGTAAGTTACTTAGAGCAGTTTAGAAAATTGTTAACATACATACTTCTTTATGTATCTACTTATAGAAACCAAGTGCAGTAAAAAAAAAAGAATTTAAAAGAATCTATTCAAATAGAGAATAAAATAAATAATAAATTAAATATTAAATAATTAAATTAAATAATTTAAATAAAACATAATTATTAATAAAGAAATATATTATTAACAACAAAGACTTGGAAAAATTAAGAATTTCTTAAGGTATTATATACGTGTAACAACTAAAAAACCCAGCGGTTTTTAAAAATTTTTTTTATATACAAGGATTTTTTTTTTCAAAATTATACAGCTCATTTTAGATAAAAGGCACTTTATAAATATAATTTTTTTTTTTAAAATAATTTCCAGGCTTTTATATAGAGGGCGCTGAAAATGACATTAAAAAAAAGACATCCAAAACGGTTCGATGGATATCGCCTTTCCCATGTATCTGAAACAAAAAAATCAAACGCCATTTTAAAGTACAGACCACTAACTTGTCATCCCCCCTACGCATGACCTGCGGAGGTTTTTTAAATTTATGGCGAAAATTAAAAAAAAAGTGATAGACTTTCACGTTTTTCGAAATTTTGCATATATTTTTAAAATTATCGGTTGATAAACTTACTATTATTTAATCTGCAATGCCAGGTATCGTTTTCAAAACATGTATGTATCAGTGATCTGCAACGGATAGCTTTTTTGCGACTCTGAGTATATCCGAAAAAAATAAGTAGAAAAACCGACTTAACCCTTAGCGCACACAACTCGGCTCATAGTCTCTTCTAAGAAGCTGCAATGCGGTGGCTGAAATAAATTTGAGTATCCTAAATCATGAGTCGGATCAGGAGAGATATGTTTTTTCGATTCATAAATACTTATGGTTGTTGTCGTCTTGCTGATACTTATCCTACTTACTGAAATACTTATAATCGACACAAGCAGCCGAATCACTCGGCTCATCTACCACAGATATTATTATTTTATCGCCATTTTGAAAAATGCCTAAGTTGAGGTCCCATTCTGATTCGGCTGCCAATGAAACCGAAGAGGACAGCAACAGCGTAGAAGAGCTCGACGATACTGTCTGTGAACCTGCAGCTTTGACTGCCAAGGCGGGCACCATGGAAGTAAGGTTAAGTGAGATGATGAAGGAAATCCAGGCCTTACGTGCTGAGGTCGCCAGAAGCAAGCGAGGCTTAGCAGAGAATCAACGCGTTCAGGAACAGCCATAAATGGCAGTGAGGTGGAAGTGGGGAATGCTATTTCAGTTGCTGTAGAAAACTTGAACCGCACGTTGTCATCAGCTAGAACTGAACAAACGCGCACGCTTTATGACTTGCCTTCATTCGATGGACAGCCCGAAGACTGGCCAATGTTTAAACAAGCATTTATTATGACAACTGACGAGTATGGTTACAACCTTCGTCAAAACATGTTGCGACTTCAAAAAGTAGTCAAGGGAAAAGCACGCGAGGAAGTCGAGTGCTTATTGATCCATAGCAGAAACGTGCCTAAAGTTATCGAGACGCTGCAATATCGATTTGGAAGGCCTGACCAGCTAGTAAAAAGCCAAATTTCAAGAGTTCGTAAATTTTCGCCAATTTCTGAAGAACGGATTGAGCTTCTGCTGCCTTTCGCGGCAAAGGTACAAAATCTTACATCATTTTTGGAAGCCGCAGATTGTGACCACCACCTTTCCAACCCAACTTTGATGGACGAGTTATTGCTTAAGCTACCGGTACAGCCTCGTATGGATTGGGCACGACATGCAGTAGCATTAGGCTCAAGAGCAACTGTAAGGCATTTTAGTGACTGGCTGCAAGAGCTGGCCAGCCTGGTGAATATTGCTTGCGTAAGTGCCCCTGATCAGCGTCGTGAAACGCATAATAGGGAAGATAAGAGAGCTAAGTTTTTTCTAGCAGACAAGGCCACTAAGCAACCTTCGAGCGACGGCTGTAAGGTGTGCTCGGGCGTACATGAAGTGGCCAGCTGTATGCGCTTCATAAATATGAACCTGAATCAGAGATGGCGTATTGTAAGGCAACGACAGTTATGTTTTATCTGCTTACGAATTGGTCATAGAAGCGACAGCTGCTCACAACAACATGAATGCATTCTTGAAGGCTGCACGAAAAAGCTACATAAGCTCTTACATGAGCAGCGGAACTCGAAAGATACACCCGAAAGACCACAGCAGTCGGAGCAGATATTTTTGGGCACGACACTACAACCACTTACAGATAAGCCTTTGTTCAAAATATTGCCAGTTAAGTTGTTCGCCAACGGTAAGGAAGTCCATTGTTTTGCGTTTTTGGATGAAGGGTCCCCGCACTTGGTACCTTCCACATTTCGGTGTTTACAGCCCCAGCAAGCCAGGAAAACTTCGTCTTGTTTTCGACGCAGCAGCGAAGGTTAATGGAGTTTCGCTTAACTCAGTTTTACTAAGCGGGCAAGATCAGGGTCCACCATTAATTAATATCCTTTTCAAGTTTAGGCAAAAGGCAGTCGGCGTGTGCGCAGATATCGTGGAAATGTTCCACCAAGTAGAGATTCGCAAAGCGGATAGAACATCACAACGTTTTTTATGGAGACCCGATCAAGAAAAACCTGTTGAAGAATACGAAATGACGGTCATGACATTTGGAGCAACATGTTCACCGATCTCAGCTCAATATGTAAAAAATGCGAACGCCTTGGAGTATCGAGAAAAATATCCAGAAGCAGTAGACGCAATTATCAATAACCACTATGTTGATGACCTGGTCCACTGTTTCGAAAATGAACGCGAAGCTGAACAGATTTCCAAAGAAATTGTCTGGATTCATAAACAAGGAGGGTTTGAACTAAAGAGATTCGTTTCCAATTCAGCATTGATTAACAGTAAGTTCAACCCAGATAATAAAGAAGCAACTACTTTCAATCTAGAAGGAGGTGAAAACGCAAATTTTCAGAAAGTGCTTGGAATGCGGTGGGAGACCCAACAAGATACATTGAAGTTTGTTTTAACATTTGGAAGAGTGGACCCTGCGATTATTAAAGGTGAACGAGGAGTTACAAAGCGCGAAGTACTACGAATTACTATGGTAGTATTCGATCCATTCGGAATTGCTGCGGAATATTTGCTGTTGGCAAAACTTTTATTGCAGTCAATTTGGCGTAAAGATATAGGTTGGGACGATCCAATACCAAAAGAAGATCATGAATCTTGGAAGAAGTGGCTTGAAATGTTAAGAGAAGTAGCTGATATCAGTGTTCCCCGTTGTTACGGCACTGAGTTTTCAAGGTCGTCAATGGAACTGCATGTCTTTGCGGATGCCAGTGAGGAAGCATACGCTGCGGTTGGCTATTGGAGATTTGAGGAAGGTGATGGATTAAAGCTCGCATTTATATGTGGCAAATCGAAATGTTCTCCGATGAAATTAACATCAATTCCTTGCCTCGAGCTTCAGTCAGCGGTTTTAGCCACTCGTCTTCGAAAGATTATCATCAGTGGTCATAATTTTCAGCCTGCCAGAGTATTTATGTGGAGCGACTCTAAAACTGTTCTCGCATGGATTCGGTCAGACCATCGGCGATATAAGCCCTATGTTGCACACCGGGTTAACGAAATCTTGGAAGCAGTAAGGTACTAGAATGGCGATGGTTACCAAGTGCCCTAAATCCAGCCGACTTTGGAACTCGGAGAAAAGAGAAAAAAAGAAAATCATTTTGGGTGACTGGTCCGCAATTTCTTTTGAAGCCTGAGTCAGAATGGCCATGCACGAATTCCCTTTCAGATACTAGTGAGGAGCTTAGAGCCAAATTTACCTGTTTGTTTATCAAAATTGATTGCAGTATCTTTCTGAAATTTTCATCGTTTTTACGCATGACTAGAGTCTTCGCATGGATCGTTCGGTTTCAGGACAATTGCCGTCGAAAAATGGATCAAGGACATGGTGGCTGCCTCAAGGTGTCAGAGCTGGAAAGGGCTGAAACGATGATTTGTAAAAGCGTACAAAGGTCTGTTTATGCTGATGAGTACGAGGCACTTAGTGCCAACAAACAAGTGGATCGAAGCAGTAAGCTCTGGACACTTACACCGTATCTGGACGTTCAAGGAGTAATAAGAGTAGGAGGAAGAATAGATGGAGCGATAGCTGTACCGCAATATACTCGGTGGCCGATCATCATGCCGCAAAAGCATCACGTGACCAATTTAATAATTGATTTCTATCACAGCTTATGGAAACATCAGAACCAAGAAACTATATTTGCTGAAGTTCGTCGGAAGTAATGGGTTCCCCATCTAAGAGTTGAGGTACGCAGAGCTGCCGCTAGATGTCAGAAATGTAAGAACGCATTGGCAAGGCCGGTAGTGCCACAGATGGGACAGCTACCACGAGACCGAACGACACCATTTATCAGACCGTTTTCCTACGTAGGCATAGTTTTTATGGGACCATTTCAGATAGTCATTGGTAGGCGCACTGAAAAGGGTGGATTGCACTTTTCACTTGTCTCACCATTCGCGCGGTCCACTTAGAAAAAGCTTGTGACCTTACCACTGACACATGTCTAAAGTGTATTCGTAACTTCAAAAATAGAAGAGGAACTCCGGTGCGTATTCGTTCTGACAATGGCACAAACTTTGTGGGAGCCGCCAGAGAACTAGAGCGCCAGTTCAACGATTTTAATAATGGTAAAATTGCTAATTCTCTTTTGAATCAGAAAGTGGAGTGGTTGTTCAATTGTCCCTTAAACCCGCATGCAGGCGGCTGCTGGGAACGCTTAGTGCGAAGCGTAAAAAGAGCGATGGGACATGCGCTATTCAGTGAAAACCTTCAGGAACACGCTCTTTATAGTTTAATGTGCGAAGCCGAAAACATAGTAAATTCAAGACCATTGACTCATATACCGCTAGACACGCCAACCGATGAGCCTCTTACCCCCAATCATTTTCTTATAGGTACGCCAAATTCTGAACAGACGCCTCACCCCGACCAAGAGAGACTGCGCGCAACTAGGAAACAGTGGCGAAAGGTGCAACAGTTGCAGCAAAGCTTCTGGAAAAAGTGGTTGATGGAATACCTTCCAGACTTGTGCAGAAGGCCTAAATGGTATCAGGTCGTCAAGCCACTGGCACTAGATGACATCGTGATGATTTGCGATAACAACGTGCACCGCTCCAGATGGCAAATGGGCAGAGTGACAAATATATTCCCAGGAAAAGACAAGCAAGTAAGATCGGCTGAAATAACAACGAAGGTAGGAGTCCTCAGGAGGCCAGCGTGTATGCTCGCTAAACTTGATGTAGGTGAATCCTAGGGTTTTGGATTCACGGGGGTCAGAATGTTACGATTATTCAATATTTTAAAATTGTAAGTGTGCCTCCCTGGAACAGCAACCCCGCACGGCAACCCTGATTGAAATATATTTGACAGTTTCCTTTGCTTGTTCATTCTTAAGCAAATTAACTAATGAGTTACAAAAATTAAGCAAATCATTCGATCATTCCAATTTGAAGCGAAACGGGTTGCACGTCGAGGGAGACACACAAAAGTCTAAGCGAATTGAAATTAATTAAATTTATGTAAGAGAAATGAATTCAAATACTTGCAGGAAATAAAACGTATTCAAACTTAAGGAACGTTTTTATTTGTCCTCCCTCACCCGAGGAATCGATAATAATACCTTTATACGAGGTTTGACCGGTGATCTTCCAAGACTGCTAGGCATGAAAGAGCCTGCCGACTTACCGGAAGCTTTGCACTTGTGCACTAAGCTTGAGAACCAGAACTTCAAAACAGTACATGCAAATAACCAGTATAACATTTCAAGAAAACCAATTCCAACTCCACGACCTTTTTATGCGCAACAATTTCAACAAAAGCCTTTGTTACCACCTAAAAAGTATCAATACGAAAAACAGACATTTTTCCCACAGCTTGCTTATGTCCCTGAGAATATTCCACAAACAAGACCACAAGCACCTCAGTTTTATCACCGACAACCCCAATATTTTAATCAACAACTTAGACCAAACGTTCCTTTCAATAATTTTGCATATAATGTCCCACCAGCAAGACCATCTCAACCAAAACCTCCAACACCGATGGATGTCGACAAATCCCAGCAAACAAGAAATGTGAACTATATGAACAGACCGAACTTTAATACTTTTCAATCCAAACTCCCACCGCCAACACAGTCAACCCAATTCAACAAAAACTTCACGAATAAAATGCAACGAATCAACCAGATTTCTCAAGAACCCATAGATAACACTTCACAAGAACCTGAAGCAAATGAATACGACATACAGCAAGGAAGTCAACCATGGAACGAATATTATCAGGATTACACTAAACAATCTCAGGACGAACAAGATGACGACGACGAAAAATTTTGTGACATACATTTTTTAGGCTGACGGACTCTACGTTACCATATTTTCAATGCAAAACCGGTAACGGAGAGATACTCAAGTTCTTAATAGACACCGAATCTAATAAGAATTACATACAACCTTCATTAGCAAAAAATCCTCTACCAAATGACAACATTTTTTACGCCAACTCAGTAGGTGGAAAAATTAAAATATCCCACCATATTTTTTTAACCCTTTTTGGAATAGAAACCGATAAACTTAAATTTTTTTGTATTACCCTCTCTTAAGTCCTTTCATGGCATTCTTGGCAACGATAGCCTCAAACTACTAAACGCAGTAATTCATACGGCAGAAAATTATATGCTAATAAAAAATGGGAAAAAAATTCCAGTTAAACAACAGGCAGCTAAATCTGTCAATACTTTAGACACTAAAATAGAACATTTAACAAAAGAACAAAAAGGAAAACTTCAATTATTGTGTAGCCAATATCCAACACTTTTCGTAGAACCTAACGAAAAGTTAACTTACACCACAAAGGTAAAAGCGGAAATAAGAACGGTAACAGATAATGCAATATACTCCAAATGCTATCCATATCCTATGTCCCTGAAGTCTGAAGTTGAAAGGCAAGTCAACAAGTTACTTGAAGATGGAATTATCAGGCCATCTCGTTCACCCTATAACGCACCTGTCTGGATAGTAGACAAAAAACCAGATTCTTTAGCCAACAAACAGTACAGATTAGTCATAGATTACCAAAAATTAAATTCAGTTACGGTTGCAGACCGATACCCAATACCAGAAATAAATTAAGTCCTTGCCCAATTGGGAAGCAATAGTTTTTTTTCAGTTGTAGATTTAAAAAGCGGTTTTCACCAAATTCCCTTAAGGAATTCGGATATTGAGAAGACAGTGTTTGCAATTAACAACGGAAAGTATGAATTTACAAGATTACTCTTTGGATTGAAGAACGCCCCCTCAATATTTCAGAGGGCGCTAGACGACATCCTACGAGAGTACATAGGACGTAATTGCTATGTGTACATAGATGACTTTATCATTTTCAGTAAAACAGAATCGAACCATGTAAAAGACTTATCAGATATCTTTAGGACACTCGAGCAGGCGAACATGAAAATCCAATTAGATAAGTGCAAATTCTTTGAAAAAGAAGTAGAATTTTTAGGGTTCATTGTGACGCCAGAAGGAATTAAAACCAATCCTTCGAAAATCACAACTATTAAAAATTTTCCAATCCCGCAAAACCTTAAAGAACTCAGATCCTTTCTGGGTCTTTCAGGGTACTACCGTCGCTTCGTTAAGGACTATGCGAAACTCGCTAAGCCCCTGAGAGCCCTATTAAGAGGGGAGGACGGACGGACGTCCAAGACTCAGTCAGCAAAGAAGCAGATCACTTTTGATGAGGACGCTTCCAATGCATTCCATAAAATAAAAAATGTTTTAATTTCAAGTGAAGTAATGCTAGCCTACCCCAATTTAAATAAAGACTTCGAGCTCACAACAGATGCATCTAATTATACAATAGGTGCTGTTCTATCTCAGGAAGATAGACCAATAACGTTCATATCGAGAACACTCTCAAAAGCAGAAGAGAATTACGCTGCCAACGAAAAGGAGATGCTCGCCATCATCTGGGCATTGAAGTCTCTGCGAAACTACTTGTATGGCTCAGCAAAGGTGAAGATCTTTACCGATCATCAACCGTTAACGTATGCTTTGAGCAACAAGAATAACAACAGTAAGATGAAACGCTGGAGAGCGATTCTTGAAGAGCACAACAATGAATTGAAGTATAAACCAGGCAAATCTAGTGTAGTGGCCGATGGATTATCTCGACCACCACAACAAGCGCCAATTAACACCCTAACAGCTACGCAACACAGTGATGGAAGCTCATCACAAAATTTAGTTCCACACACTAATGCTCCGGTTAACGTATTTAAAAACCAACTTTTTATAACAACAGCAAAAACTTCATCCTACCAGCTTAAAATAATTTTTCCGACTTACCATAGGCACATTATTACCGAACCAGAGTATACAGACGAAATTTTAGTAAGCTTGCTTAAACGCTACCTTAACTCTTCGGTCACTAATGCAATCATTACAGAAGACCTCATCCTTGGCAGAATTCAAACCATTTACCAATCACATTTTAGTCAATATAGGGTACTTTACACTCGAAAGACAGTGAAAGACTTAACGCAGGAAACAGAACAGGAATCCGAGATTTTAAAAGAACATAACAAAGCACATAGGAACCCAACCGAAAACAAAGCCCAGCTTCTGAAGAAATTTTACTTCCCTCAGATGAAAGCAAAAATAAAGAAAACTGCAAAACAATGCACAATATGTCAAGAGAATAAATACGAAAGACATCCTCTAAATCCAATTTTGAAACCAACCCCTATTCCGAACTACCCAGGGCATATTGTCTATATCGATATCTATCACACCAATGGTAAAGTTGTCCTTACCGCAATAGATAAATTTCCAAATACGCTCAAGCCAAAATTGTGAAGTCAAGAGCAACCGAAGACATAAAACAGCCGTTACAAGATCTACTCACATCTTTTGGGATACCAGAAAGCATTGTAATTGACAATGAAAAATCCCTAAGTTCAAGCCCCATTACATTCATGTTAGAAAATCAATTCGGCATTGCAATATTTAAAACACCTCCTTACACTAGTTCAGTCAATGGACAGGTAGAGAGGTTCCATTCAACCCTTTCCGAGGTATTACGATGTGTTAGAGCAGAAAATACTCATAACAATTTTAGCGAGTTGCTAAACAAATCAATCTGCAAATATAACTACTCAATACATTCCACCACCAAGAGGAAACCCATTGAAACATTTTTTGGTAAGAGTTTACGCAAATCCAACATTGGTCGAAGAAGAAAGACGCGATAATATAAGGAACATAGTCGACAAACAGGGAAAAGACCTTGCATTTCACAATAAAAAAAGAACGGAAGTAAAAACATACGCAATGAACGACATTATCTATGTTAAAATCAATAGACGTCTAGGCAATAAACTCACACCTAGATACAAAAAGGAGACAGTACTAGAAGACAAAGGTAATACAGTTATGACGCAATCCGGTCGGTTAGTACACAAAAGCCATATAAAACCATAATTATAATGAGTAATAAATAGAAATAACATAATAATAATTACACCAATAATAATAAAATTACATGATAAAGAAAATAATTTTAATAACGACAATAATAATAAGATACAAATATATATAAGTAATACAAGAAAATCGAATAATATGCCATAGGCATACGATCATATTTTTAAGTTATAAGTGAAAATTAAAATATGGCAAAGGCGTACAATTTATAATTCAAACATTGTATTAAATAAATTATCATGATGGTTATCTCTTTTCAGTCTCCTCGTCTGCGTGGCCTATGCAGATGTCCAAATCCATGATTACTCCTCATCCCACCTAATAACCATGAAAAATGGACAATCCAAAATAAAAGACGGTACCTTAAATTTTATGAACATAATTAATACTCAAATCTACAGAGATCTTTTGGAAAACAGCTAATTTAATAGATAAAAATATACCGCAAGAAAATCCATTATACCCCACTCTACAACATGAAACCCACCGAGCCATCGAAATGTTAGAAATCTTTGAACCCATTCGAAATCCCAAATCAAAGAGATTCCTTGATATAATCGGCACTGCATGGACATATCTCGCAGGTAGCCCTGATCATGACGATCTTAATATGATCAACGATAATTTAAACAAATTAATAACGAATAATAATAAGCAAACCCTTGTAAACAATGCTTTTAATCAACAAATAAATAAGTTAACTAGAATCACTAACGATTTATTAAACGCAATTAAAAAGGATAATATTGCAGCAAATGAAGTAGCTTTAAGCCTACAAAGTAAATTAAGATTAGTCAAAGAAGAAATAATAAATGTAAAATACGCAATACAGTGGGCTAGAATAGGAGTTGTAAATTCATTTATATTAAATAAAATAGAAATTGATATAGCTGTAAAAGAAATTAATAAAGAAAATATGACCTTTAATACAGCTGAAGAAGCATTCGAATTTGCAGATGTAAGCATTTTAAGTAATTCATCAGCAATTTTATATATTGTAAAGATACCATTGACTAACAATGAGATTTATGACAATTATATCGTTAAAGCTGTTATAAGAAACAATGTAATAATTAATTTAAAATATAACAATGTTCTAGTAAATCAAAGAAACATTTTGGGAATAAAAACTAGTTGTAAGCAATACAATATGATAAGTATCTGTAAACAAAATGAATTGCTAGACTTAAGTGACGATTTTTGTATACCAAATTTATTTAGAAGCCTCAACTCGTCGTGCCACATGATAAACTGCCACCACATCCCAAGAGACGAACTCATAGCACCTGGAGTACTTTTCCTGAACAATTTCCAAGGTAACATTATGATAGATGACGGCGTTCGAACTTTAAATGGCACCTTTATATTGAACTTCAAAAATGCATCAATAATAGTAAATGGAAAAACATATAAAAACTTCGAAACACCCCCCCTAAAGATTATGCCAGCAATAGCTCAGCCAACACCAGCGGAAAAAAGCCGAACTAGGTTACTGTCACTAGAAGCCATTAGCGAATTACATATCAATAACACAGCAGAAATCAGATCATTACAAACTGAGAAGGTGATAAATAGAACCTTTGCAGGAGTGACCTTCATCATTATGGTTAACGCCATAGAGTTAACGCTAAACATATTTTTCCCATAACTCTACACGCGCATCCGCTCCAGACGCGTAATATGAGAGCGGTACGTGACAAAATGCAGTTGCAACGTTCCCACAGAGTCAGCAAGTAGCTGGTAATCCAACAACAACAACAATAACATAAAGGGTGCAGCGCACGTCGGCAGAGGCAGTGGCAAAAGTAGTTTAAGGATAATAATTTTTTAGTTTAAGTTTGATTGCAAAACAATAAAGAGCTTAAGCTCAGAAAAAATAAATATTTTTTTTAGTGATTTTAAACTAATCTTATTAATCTTACTTACTTACTTACTTAGTTGGTCGTAACAACCCGTGTCCGGGTTTCAACCGACCTCATCAGCTCTCGCCAGGCGCCTCTGCTTTGCGCGCGCCTTCTCCAATCGGATACACCAAGTGCGGGTAGGGCTTCCTCAGCCTGGTCCATCCATCGGAGGCATGGTCTCCCTCGTCGTCGTTGACCAGCGACCCTCGCATCGAGCACCTTTTTCGCTGGAGCTTCGTCGTTCATACGATGGACATGACCCAGCCAGCGTAGTCGCTGCAAAGTTATACGCCGAACTACGTCAATGTCAACGTAGAGCTCATACAGCTCTTGGTTCATTCGGATGCGATAGTCATCGCCGACTCGAACAGGACCGAAGATTTTGCGAAGAACTTTTCTCTCGAACACCCCCAGAGCGGCTGCGTCAGTTTGCGAAACTACCCATGCCTCAGCGCCATAAAGCAGCACAGGTAGAACGAGCGTCTTGTAGAGTGTTAGTTTTGTCGATCGAGAGAGGGCTCTGGAACTTAGTTGCTTACTGAGCCCGTAGTAGCACCTATTAGCAATTATTGTTCTTCGCTTTATCTCCAGGCTGACGTCGTTGTTGTTATTAATGGCGGTGCCAAGGTAAACGAACTCCTTGACTACTTCAAAGTTATAGCTGCCGGATGAAACGTGGGAGTCTAAACGCCGAGCTCCCTTGTTTGTAGACAGCATATATTTTGTTTTGCCCTCATTTATCGTCAAACCCACTTTAGCTGATTCCTTTTCGATAGCGGCGAAAGCAGCGGTAACATCTCTCTTGGTTCTGCCGACAATATCAATATCATCAGCGTACGCAAGGAGCTGGACGCCTTTGTAGAAAATGGTGCCATTACGATGCACACCGGCCTTTCGTACGATCCCCTCCATGATGATGTTAAAGAGATCGCAAGACAGTGGATCGCCTTGCCTGAAACCTCTTTCGGTATTGAAGGTTTCGGAGAGGTCATTTCCTACCTTGACGGAGCTGCGTGTGTTGCTCAACGTCATTCTGCAAAGTATAATCAACTTTGCAGGTATACCGAACTCAGACATTGTTGCGTATAGGCAATCCCTTCTCGGGCTATCGAACGCAGCTTTAAAATCGACAAAGAGATGGTGTGTGTCAATTTGATTTTCGTGGGTTTTCTCCAGGATTTGTCGTAGCGTGAAAATCTGGTCTATGGTGGACTTACCAGGTCGAAAGCCACACTGATAAGGTCCAATCAGTGTTTTTGTAATCGGCTTTAATCTTTCACATAGTACGCTTGAGAGAACCTTATATGCGATGGAAATAAGACTGATACCTCTATAACTTGCGCAGATTGTTGGGTCTCCTTTCTTAAGTATAGGGCACAGTACGCTGAGGTTTCAATCGTCGGGCATGCTTTCTTCTAGCCATATTTTGCTGATGAGCTGATGCATGCGCCTTATCAATTCATCGCCGCCGGTTTTAAACAATTCAGCTGACAGGCCGTCAGCACCCGCTGCTTTGTTGTTTTTGAGTCGTTGGATAGCAACTCGAACCTCATCATGGCTAGGTGGTGGTACTTCCGCTCCGTCATTGTTGATTGGTAGCTCTGGACTGCGCTCTCCATGGGCGGCATTGGTGAAATCGTCGCCAGTAAGTAAATTGGAGAAGTGTCGTCTCCACAATCTCAGCACACACTGCGTATCCGTATTCAGATCTCCATTTTCGTCTCTACAAGTGGATGCTCTGGGCTTGAAACCTTGGGTTAGACGCTTAACCTGTTGATAGAATTTTCGTGTATCCTTCTTGCCCTGGTATACCTCTAGTTCCTCACGCTCACGCTTTTCCTGCTCTCTTTTCTTGCGTCTGAAAAGGCGCCTCTCTTCCTTCCTCTTTTCGCGGTAGTTTTCCCGCACGGCTCGCGTTGCAGCTGACTGCAGCGTTTTTCTATATGCGGCGTTTTTTACTGCAGTCGCAATGCGACACTCCTGATCATACCATTGGTTCCGAGGTTGCGGGCGCCGGAAACCAATGACTTCTTCAGCGGCAGCGCGCATGGAGTGGGATATATGCGCCCATAGTCCACCGGCGTCGTCGGGTCCAGAGGTTGGTCGGTTGAGCTTAACCGAGAGTTGAGCGGAGTAGGCTTCGGCAGTCCGTTGTAATTGCAGCTTAGCGACATCTAGCTTTCGTTGCATTCCTGTGCGTATGTTCTTCGCATTGCATAATCGTATGCGGATCTTGGCTGCAACAAGATAATGGTCGGAGTCAATGTTGACCCCCCGAAATGTACGCACATCTAGAACACTAGAGGCATGTCTTCCGTCGATTACAACATGATCAATTTGGTTTCGCGTTTTTTGATCCGGGGACAGCCAGGTGGCCTTGTGGATGTCGAGGTGCTTAAATCTGGTGCTACTAACTACTATGTTTCGCGCCGCGGCGAAGTCAATCAGTCTTAGACCGTTGTTCGTGGAGGTCTCATGAAGACTGAACTGACCGACAGTGGGGCCAAAGATGCCTTCCCTTCCGACTTTCGCATTAAAATCGCCGAGGACTATTTTCACGTCATGGACCGGAAGGTGGTCGTATACGTCCTCAAGGCTAGCGTAGAAAGCGTCTTTGACGGCTTCGTCCTTTTCCTCCGTCGGGGCGTGAGCGCAAATAAGGCTGATGGAGAAAAATTTTGCCTTGATGCGGATCGTGGCCAATCTTTCGTTGACAGGTGTGAACCGGGAAACAAGGTGACGTAGTTTCCGGCTAACGACGAATCCACATCCAAATTCGCGCCTCTCCGCATGGCAGCTGTAGTAGATATCACAGTGTGCTTGTTTAGAGCAGCCTTGCCCTTTCCATCGCATTTCCTGGATGGCGGTGATGTCAGCCTTTATCGTTTTGAGGGCTTCCGCCAGTTGGATAATGGCACCTTCCCTATAAAGGGTTTCGTTTGCGGTGGTCGTCAACGTAATTGGGGTTCTTATCCGAGGCTGGTTTAGTTTTCATTGGGCAGAAGTAATGTGGCGGGACCCAAACCCTGCGCACATTCCATGTTTAAGGTCTATGGAGTGACCCGCCGCTCAAATTAGCCGTCAAACTGACGGATGCCAGTTTGCCGTTGCCCAGGGAACACCACGTGGAGGTTTGAGTCGACTTGAGACGATTTCGACATGGATAATGCTGGCCTCGCCAGGTTGAGGCGGTCAGACACGTTGCCATGTGAAGGTTCGCCCCCTGTTCCCTAATCTAATTAATCTTACACAACACAAAAAAACAAGACTTTTTCAAGCACGCTTGATAAACATTTGCATTGGTAATAATTTTGCAAGTTGCTTTGTAGAACTATTACGTAAAATACAAAAAGTTAGTGCTGTACAATAATACTTGTAAAGGCTTGTTTAAAGTTAGTGTTTTTCAAGCATACTGGTTGACAAATGTGTTGACAAAGGTAATAATTTTGCAACTGTTCAAAGTTGCGATTGCGATATTAAGTATCGATAACTTATTCGCATCGATACTTTTCGTGAATCTAATTTTGTGAAAAGTTATTGTGATTTCAGTAATAGTGAAAAATTAGAAATAATTTTCATTAATAACTAAAACAATTTAAATAATAAAGAACAAAAATATATGTGAGTGTAATTAAACAATAATAATATGCCGTATAAGTTTAAGCAAAAAGTTCGCAATCAGAGCAAGCAACTAGTAAATTTACTTTTAAATAAACAATTAGTTTCAAATTGCTTGGTCACCGATGATGTTAGTGTTAAATTTGATGAGGATGAAATAAGCATTGGGGATGAATGTTCGTCCAGTTCCACAAGGAGTACGCTTTCCAATGGCCAATTGCCGAAAAGCTCCGATTTGAGGCAACAGATTGCACATTGGAGTGTTAAGTATAACGTTACCCACGATGCTCTGAATGAACTTTTAGTAATCCTTAGAGAACGATTGCCGGAATTACCGAAAGATGTCCGGACATAAAAAAGAACACCGCGTGATTCAAATGTGATACCAATGGATGGTGGTGAATATGTCCACTATGGTCTAAAGGATTGGATAAGTATTCAATGGTTATTACAATTTATTCTTTGCGAATCAGAAATATTAGTATACCACTTTTTTCCAAATACAAAAATGAAACTTATTTATATAATTGTTTCTTATTGTAAATAAACAGTTGAATTAAGCTTGTTTCAATACTTATTTTCAATTGTAAAGAAACAATTGAATCAGGCCCGTAGACAAGGGAGGCGTTTGCGTTTTAGGTGTTCAAACCCCTCCCCCCCCCTAAGGGTCCAAAAAGTATAAAGAAATAACACAAAAGAGAAAAAATGAATTCAAAATGTGATTTTTTTTAAGATAAACTGTGATAATTATGTTTATTTTCTTGAAAATTTCAATTAAATAATAAAACACTTTGTTTGGCCAAGTGAAAGATTAACTTTGCTTATAAAAGTCATAATCATTATATTTGAATTAATCTCCAAGGAGTTTGTATACTAAAAAATCAGTTTCAATGCTCAAAAAGTGAATATATATAAAATCATTATAAGAACGAATATAATTTTATAAATAAAAGAAAATTAGCTTGACATTTTTTATGCAATATCTAAGCTTATTGGACCCAAAACTTTTGAAAAAGCATTCATTTGAACGGCTTTTTTTTAATTTTTAAAAGCTGTGTAGTGCAAAAAATACATGAACCACGAAATTTAACGCATTATGGGGTATTCCAAGTAAACCAAATGACTGAAAAGTTTGACCATTTTATTTTGTTGTTTTCTTGGTATTTAAGACATCTAAAATTTCCAACTTGGCACACAAATGTAGCCCTGTGCGAAGTCTTTTCCAAATAACAGGCTTCGAAAATCACCTTAAATCTAAATATGCTTTTTTTCGAAAAAAAATTCTCAGTTGAAAAAATATTTGTAAAACATTTTATACAGTCCAATTCTAAGTGATTTGATGATTTTTTAATCATGTTACCAATGTTCATTAAAAAAATTAACAATTACAGTTTTTTAAACTGCGGCATTTTTAAAATTATTTTTATAATATTTAAAATTTAAAAAACAATTTGGAAGTTCAAAAAATTTTGTTTTCAGTTTTTTCAATTTACAAATAATTTAAATATAAATCCACGACCGTTTTTATCTTATATATAAAAAAAAAAATACTGTTTCATTCTTTTTATAAAAATTTAACCGCCTGAGTAATTATTTTAACATTTACATGAACTTATTTTTATGAGATATCTTATATAAAAAATTGGGTATAAGATACTGGTGCTGTGTAAAAACCAGTTTTCGAATTACAGTTTTTGAAAAATATTCTGAAATTTAAATATGACTTTTATCGGAGTCGATTCCTCTGCTCAAAAAATTTTATTAAAAAAAAAAATATTAACATAGTAATTATTATTGGAATTGAATCATGAGGAAATGAAACTGTTGAATTTTTAAAGATCTTAAAATATATTCTTTTTAATATTATTTAAATTGTCGAAATCGTTTTCGAGAACAGCAATATTTTAGCCCTTAACGATAACTCGAACTAGGGTTCACACAGGTTCAAATAGTTGTCATCTGACCGCGCTCTAACTTAGATGTGTGCAATGTCGAACCCGGTGACTAATTGCTGCAAGTGTAAAAAAAAAATTGCATAGAAGACTGCATGATAACATGTGGCTTTTGTGCTAAATATTTTCACAAAACCTGCATTGATATTGTCAATGATACTTTATTAGACTATCTTCTAAATTCTAAAAGCATTGTGTACAAGTGTTATAATTGCATTGAAACTAATAGTGCTGTGCCAATAACTTCGCAAAATTCTGTTTTGGAATCAAATATGAACGAGTTAAAAATTCAAGTGATTCAACTCAGCGAAAATTTTGCTAAACTTCAAAGTGCATTGAACTCTGAAACAACTTTAAAACTGCAAAACTATCAATCAAAACAAAACTTCGAAAAATCGAATGCACCTCGCGCATCGCCTGCGAGGCAAGACAAGATTAGACTCACTCGTTCTCGGGCTCGTGCCCTCGCTTCACCAAGCAATATTGCTGTTTCTTCTGCTTCTACTGACTTATCGGAGGTTGCGTCTAGTGCTAAACCGGTTTCGTCACCTAATTTCCCGAATGCTTCTCTTTCTTTTGCTGCTGCTGTTAAATCAACTTCTGCTCACGATCAGGGATGATATTTGGGGGCTTTTAGGGCTTTTTTGGGCCCTTTTTCATTTCAAAAGCCCCGAGGCCCTTCTTATTAATTTTAGGCCCTTTTGGAAAATTCTACCGAAAAAAAATCGGAATTTTTTAAAAGAAAAGTTTACTGGTTGATGTATATGATTTAAATATGCCAAAGAAAAATCACCGAAAAAATAAAATAAAAAATCCTCCAAACGAAAAGAATAAAAATTTTTACACAATAAAAACGAAAAAATGTACAAAATTTTTTTGGAAAAATGTTCCAAAATGCAATTCAGCGGCGTTGTAGTGCTTGACAAAAATAAAATGACACAACCAATATCCGCCGTCACAAAGGGTTTTGCTTCTAAATTGAAAATATTGTTGCTTGTATAGACGACGACGAACAAGGGATTATAAGGCTTCTAGAACTTACGCCCGAAAAAAATGACAAAAAAGCCCGAAATTTTGAAAGCATTAAATTTCGGAAAAAACGCCCGAATTTGAAATTGCAATTGAGCCCGAAAGAAAGAAATAATGCTCGAATGGTTTGGAAATAAGACTCGAAAGAAAATGGAAATTACGAGCGAAGTTTTCAGCAGTTTTTCGGTCTTTATTTCCATATCAGATTATCAAAGTATAAAAGAACAGATTTGAGTAGTAAATTAATATTCCCCTGTAAAAATATCTGCAAAGATTTCATTAATTTTATTTGTTTTTTGATGTAATTCATGAACAAGGGGTCCATGGACATTATGTACGGATAAGGTTCAGATGGTGTTTTTTTTATGATAAAATGATTTGCTCCTTTACAGAACAATATTCTTTTACCTTCCGTAAAAGAGCGAACCATTTTATCGTAATGAATTTGAAATTTCTTAACTTTCGGTAAACAAAAATTCGGGCGGTTTTTTTATTTTTAATTTGGCGAAAATGCCTGATTTTTTTCGGCCCTAAATTACACGCTTATTTTTTGGGCCTTCTTCCTTTTCAAGTATTTGCAAAAAAGATCTAAATTTTATTGGTACAAACACCCGAAGAAATGACATAATCGGTAGAAATTTCGGTCATTGTTTTTCGACGAATTAAGCCCGATTTTGTATGGAAAATTTCGGGTTTTTTGTAATTTTTTTCGTTCGTAATTTCTGGAAGCCAATTGTAAGCTATCTTTGATTTATTTCGTAAATAGAAATATCTGGAGAAAAAAAAAAGTTATCTTTTTGTGATCATGTAAAGGTAAGACAACCGCGGGTGGAGAGAGGTGACGAATAGCCCTCGACCGATTTAAGTTAATTATTTAAAATTTTTAAAAAACATAAGGATCAAGTGATAAAAATAAAAAAGAGTTATAATTACCATTTCACTAGTAGTCAATGTGAACTATCAGTTAAAAACAGAAAGCAAAACTGCATCCAAAAAAGTAGGTGATTTTTGTATAAAAAAAAAACCCTCAGCAAAAAGCGAAATTTCGTTAAAAAATGTGCAAAATTGTCCAGTTTTTTCGGTGATTTTTCTTTTGAATTTCCCATTCATTTTTTATTTCATTCACCCCAATTTCGTATGAAAAATGTTGGGTGATTTTTCATTTCATTTCGTATGTTATTTTTTATTGTTTGTATTTTATGTAAAGGCGAGATTTCCTACGCCTTTAAAATTGTTCTCAGTAAAACAAGTTTTTTTAAATACAGTCATTGTCCCATTAAGAGCAAACTTTTTAGTAATTTCCTCAAACTTAGTTTATTTCCCAAGTTGAGTTTAGATGAAAAGAGTGAACCCTAGTCCCGCTTCATAAATTAGACTACTTGCAAGACTTGACGGAGAGTCTTCATTAAATTGCTTATTCATTTCTGACATTCTATGACTATTTCAAGATGGAAATATCTGGTGTGTGGTTTTTGTGGAAAAGCTTTACAATTTTTATTTTTATTTATCTAATTTAGGATTGACTAATCAGAAAAATGTTCTTGTTTAAAATTTCCTTTTAGAAACACTTTATCTATAGATTAATTTTGGCGTCTTTTTAACTTTTACAAACAACGCGTGTAATAAAATATTTTGAAAGAATAACCTGAAACTAGTTATATCACTTTCATCCAAAATTTTTGATTTAAGATGGAAGTGATTTCATTTAATCATTTAAATTACAGTTCTTAATCATCATCATCATCGTCATCATGCGTGGAGCGTGCATTTCCTGCCTTAAAATTAGTTAAAATTAGTAAAACTTTGGTTCAATCGTAACCTTAGATCCACATTTTGCTTTTTATTTTTGCCTTAAAAAATAAAAATCAAAACTTACCAGTTATTTAGTGCTCAAAAAATTATCGGTAAAATTTTGCTTTTTATTTTTGCCCTAACAAATAAAAACTAGAAATAATTATTACTTTTTGCTCAAAATTTTTAAAGTCAAAATATAATTATTATTTTTTGCTTTTTATTATAAAATGCATAATTGGTACGGCCTCTGATATTGAGTTACAATTTTTAAATCTTAAAGCCCTATTAATGTCAAATTGGCCCTATTTTTATATGAATTTTGGCCCTTTTACAGTAAAGCCAATATCATCCCTGCTCACGATACAATAAGTAGTTCTGCTTCTCTAAGTCATTGCCTACTTGCTCAAATTAATGCTGCTGTTGATGCTGATGCTGCTGCCGTCGAAACTCAAACTAATATGATTCATACACAAGATGCTGCTTCTGTTCTAACTAATAGCAGTCAAGCTGATTATGGTTTTTCTGTTGTTAAAAATAGAAGGAAGAAAAATCACTCAAAAACAAAAACAAACTCTTTACAAACGATGCAAATTTTCGGATCGGATTCAACCACTAACTTGAATGTGGTTCCAAATCTAAAATGGGTGCACCTATCAAGATATCTTCCAGATACAAATTCGGATTATATTGTTAACCACATATCAGATAAATTAAACATAACAGCGTCTCAATTTAAATGTTTTCCTCTCATCAAAAAAGATGCCGACATGAGTAACAGATCTTATGTAAATTTTAAACTTGGTTATCCGGCTCAATATCTCGACCGAATCATGGATGCCTCGGCATGGCCTTATAATGTCAGAGTAAAAAATTTTATAAATAAACCATTGTCAAAAAACTCAGAAATCAAAATCGGCTCCCTAGATCAAATGACACTAGACCAAATGACAACAACATGATTTCATCTACTTCTAATCTTCTTATTTGTTATCACAATATTGGTGGCTTACGAACGAAAGCTACAAATTTTTTATTATTTTCTTCTTCGCTTCAGCATGACGTTATTGCGCTCATCGAAACGTGGCTATCAGATAAGTTTAACAACGCTGAATACTTCAATTTAAATCAGTACAATGTATTTAGAAAAGATCGATGCCCCCTCTCATCTGGACTTAGAAGAGGAGTCGGGGTTTTAATGGCTGTCCGCTCTGCGATTTCCTGCACGCAGATTGATTTGCCTTTTTCGAGTACACATCATAGTTTGGATCAGTTAATTGTAAAATTAAACTTACATAATTATCATGAAATTTTCTTTATATTAAGGCGGTCTTCTCATTCAAAACCCGTTTTTTGGACCCTTTTTAAAAAAATTCTTATTTGAAAACGCAAAGAATAATTGAAAACTTTTTTATTTATTGTATTACAAAAGGTTCAAAGTAAATAAAAAAATTTTTTTGCCTCGATACGTGGGCTGTTCAAAAAGTAATGAGACTTCAAAGTTGGTGGTGAAAAAAAAGGTGTCGTCACGGCGGCCACGATTCCGGGTCTCCGGAGCGTCTGAAATGAAAAAAAAAAGGGGTTATAATCAGTATAGATGTAATTCTCGGGTGAACCTCAAGCTTAATTTTGTGATTTTTTTTGACAAAATGGCGGCCATTCAAAAAAAAAAATTCAATTTCGGCTTTTTTTTTTGTAGTTTAGTGTAAAAAAAAAATAGTAAAAAATTTTTTAAAATTATGGTCGAGGTTCACCCGAGAATGGTGACAATTCTGCGTCGATTCCACTTTGTTTCATGAAAATCGGTTCAGTTGAACTGGAGATATCATGGCCGCCAGTTCGAAAAACGTGGGTTCGAGATAAACGCGCTTAAAGTTTGAAGTAATTTTTTTGGGGGAAAAAAAAAAAAATCAAAAATGTTTAAATGCAGTTTTAAAGAGCTGACAATTTTTACTTACAAATATTAGTCGGCGATGCCAGCTCCATACAGGCCACCTTCCTCCTTTTTCGTAGAAACTGCTTTCTGCTGCCCTCTCTGCTCTGCGAGCCGTTCTGCCAGCTTTTGATGATGCCGCAGCTCGAGTCTCTGATCGGTTCAATCTGTCTTCATTGCGAGATAGTGCGTATTCGTATGCGTTTTTGCCAATCGCAATACCCATCAAACCCATAATATTAAGTATGGGTATAAAACCGTCGTTGAAGAGGCACGTTGCAATGAAATTGGCCACTTCGATGGTGCGTGAGTTTTATTATTTGTTCGGCTTAATGCGTTTTTAAAAAAAGAAACAAATTGATTTCACGGAGAGACTGAACTGAATTTATTTATTGCTTAACGTAGACTGACTCTTAACAATTTTCATTTAATAAACTAAGTAGGTACTTAAAATCTTAATGCTGATTATGCGTTTTTATATTCTTAGTTTTGCAATACAGTTTTTGTGAACTGCAGTTTAATTCAGTTCACACACTTAGGTTTTTTGCTGTATCGGTTTTCGCTTTAACTGTTCTTATTTAATTTTATATATTCTTTATTTGTTCTATAAATTCCTCGAATTTATCAGGTGTAGTGTTGCTGTCTGCTTTGACATATGTGTTTGTATATGTAACTACCCCCCCCTTTAGATTCGAATTCTCCTGAATTCTTTTGTTTAGTTTTATTGTTACATATTAATTTTTTATTAATACAATAATTAAAGTGATACTTATTATTACAGCTAAGATAAAACTACATCCATAGGATACATTACTATGATATTTCAATTTATTTATTTTCAAAATATTGTTTTTGTTTTCTTCAATTATGTCACTGAAAGTTATCTTTTTTGTGAAATTTTTAATATTTTCATATTTAATTGTTAGAACTTTTGTTTCATCTTTTTCAATAAAATTAGAAAAATAATAATCTTTAATATGAATTGAGCAGTTATTAAATTGTACTATATAATTTCCATTTACAACAGTTTTATTATTGTTACAGGTATGCTGAACTGATACGTTTATTGCATTCTTTATAATTACTGTTTTCATGTCTATTGGTATTACTTCAAAATCTTTACTTTCAACTAGTTTACAATTTTCTTTTATTATACAATGAGTGCTAGGATTTAATTGTCCCAATTGTTTGCTTTCCTCGAATCTATAAGTTTTATTTTCGTAAGTGAATATTTTTTCAATTTCAGAATCAATCTCGTTACGCTCTTTATTTGGTATTGGTATTATATTCCTTATGTTTACATGTACAAACAGCTTAGGTATCTTAATGCCAAATATTAGGTATGTATCGTTAAAAATTGCTGTTCCTAATTGAATATACTTAAGCTTATTATAATCTATGTCATACTTTAAAATTTCTCTACTTGTTAAAATATTTGGATGGATTATTCCATATTTAGCTGAAACTATATTATCTTGTATATGATCAATTTTATTTTTTAACAATTGTATTTTTGATAAATGCTGTAGATATATATTTTGCTCATGTTCTTTATCAATATATTTATTTATAGAATTTAGGCCTTTCTCTATTTCTTGCCTATCACTTTTTACAATTTCTTTTAATTGATTTATAGCTGAATTAAAATAATCGTTAACTTGAATTTGTTGGTGAACTGACTCGTTTGTTTGTAAAAGATGATTATGAATGTCCTGTCTGTCGTAGTCGTCCATCGTTCCAAATAGCCATTTTGACATGCTTCCTATTGCATTTATCAGTCCGCGTTTTTTTCTGTTGGTTTTTGGAACCAGTGTTAATATTTTATTTCGAACTTCTAATAGTTCTTGCTGAAGTACATCTTTATGCATAGTTTTCGTTAATATAATGTTGTCTGTCATTTCGTTTACTATATTTTCGAAGTCTCCTACGTTGATTATATGAATTATTATGTCTGTTTCTTTTACTATTTCCTGTAGTCCCAGTTGAATATCTGTAAATCCTGTTTGCTCCGTTAATTCAGTTATTGTCATTTCTCCTACAGTTACCGGTGTACTTGTCATTATCAGTAGAAGGATTGCCATTATCTGTAAATTTATATTGTCTTTTAATATTACATGGATGAATGTTGTTCAAAGGTCCTTTTTTGTATTTAGGCTGTTCTTTATGTCTGACGGCCTTATAGTTTTTAATAAATCCTTCCTTTCTTGTTTCCCTATAATCTTCTCTGTTCAAATTAAGTTTATCAATATTTCTTCTTTTGCATTCTTCTAAATTTTGTTTAATTTTTTCTAAATCTTTTCGTCCTTCTTGAACTTCTTTTGGTGTACATTTTATGCTAGAATGATATCTTTCATTATAGTTTCTAATTGCACGTTGGATCAATTGCTGTATGGGTAAATTTTTGTAGATTTGATATAAAATCCTAAATTTTTCTGCAAGTGTGTTGTGAAATCTCTCTATATCGGCATTCCCAGTGTGACTGTTGGGTTTGGTTAAATGCAATTCAATCCCTTGCTCTGTTAGAAACTCTTTTAACCTTAATGTGTTAAACTCATTGTCTGCTATAATTTTTTCTGGTTTTCCAATTTTAGTTATATGTTCTTCTAATTTTTCTATTAAAGTTATGTGATTTCTATTACTCAGTGGATACCCAGTTCCAAATTTAGAAAACTTATCTATTGCTGTTAAAAAGTGAAATCCTTTGATTACGTAGGTATCAATATGTATAACTTGGTTTTTGTCTGATGGGGTTTCTGTTAAGTAAAATTTATTTTTAATTGGGTGCCTTTCATACTTTACTTGTTGGCAAATGTCGCATTGATTTATTACTACTTGGATTAATTCCATAAGTTTTGGGAAATATATTTTATATTTTATTTTATTGTACGTTTCAGTGATTCCTGAATGTAGACTTTCTCTAACATGGTAGAATGCTATTTGTTTTACTGCTTCAACCTCTGTCTCCATATCCTGTGCCCACATTGTACATTTAGTGAATGAAATTTGTTTATCGTTTGAATACATATTAATTAATTTTTCCTGTACTTTATTATAGCTGTGCTCAGATAATTCCGAAAATATCCCTATTTTTCCTTTTGAAATATATCTTCTAAAAATTTCTCCCATTTGATCAAAGTCCCTTTCTGCGATAAAAATAATTCTTTTTCCATGTATTTGTTTAAATTCCTCGATTTTGTTATTTGTCAGGATTATTTGCGTTTTGTATTTATTTACAATTTCTTCTTTTATAAAGAAATGATCGCCTAAATCTTCTTCAGCTGAGTGTACCGTTGCCATTGATACGTCGTCTTCTATATTATTAACTGATAAAATATCTATGTCTTTATCCCCTTCTTTTTCTAGAGTTATGTCTTCACTGTTTTGTATTCTACTCAAAAAATCTGCCACCCTGTTTTCTTTACCTTTTAAGTATTCAATCTCAAATTGATACTCGCCTAATTTTAATAACCACCTCTGGTGTCTGGGTGACATATCTTTTCCTCTGTATTTCGAATGTAAATATTTAATTGGCTGGTGATCGGTAAAAATTTAAAATTTTCTGCCATAAATGTAAGGCCTGAAGTAATTTACGCTCCACATTATTGCCAAAAATTCTTTATCCGTCGCAGAATAGTTCTTTTCGTGATTGTTTAATGTTCTCGAGGCATAACATACTGGGTGCCCTTCTTGTGACAATACTGCACCAATCGCGTAGTTGGATGCATCTGTCGTTAATGTAAACTGTTTTTTAAAATCAGGATAGCGTAAAATGGGATGTGTGCTAACTAATATTTTTAATTTTTCGAAGGCTTCAATGTAAGTTGGATCCTTAACATTGATTTTTGTATCCTTTTTCAAATATTTAGTAATTGGTTGCGCAATTTTGGCATAATCTTTTACGAATTTTCGATAATACCCTGTTAGACCCAAAAAGCTCTTTATTTGTTTTTCAGTTTTTGGTAACTCTAAATTTTGAATAATTTCGATTTTGTTCGGGTTAGGCTTCATTCCATCTTTTGTCTATCTAAGATGTGCCCTAAAAATTCCGTTTCCTTTTTTAAAAAATTACACTTATCAATTTGTATTTTTAGATTTTTGCTTTCGAGAACTTTAAAGATATCTCCTATTGCCTTAATGTGTTCAGTTAATGACGTACTAAATATAAGAATGTCATCTAAATAGACGACGCAGGTCTTGTTTATATGATCTCTCAAAATTTCGTTCATCAGCCGTTGGAACGTGGCTGGTGCATTTTTGAGGCCAAACGGCATTCTTATGAATTCATACAGTCCATGGGGTGTAACAAATGCCGTTTTTTCTCTATCTTCCTGTTTTACTAAGATCTGATGGTAACCTTTCGCCAGATCTAACGTAGTGAAATACTGAGCTCTACCTAGTTTGTCTAATATAGAGTCAATATTTGGCAGTGGGAATTTATCATCTATTGTCACCTCATTAAGTTTTCTGTAATCAATAACTAACCGATACTTTTTTTCACCAGAGTTGTCCACCTTTTTCGGTACCACTATTAATGGGCTTGAGTATCTGGATTGGCTTTTTTGAATAATGCCCTGTTCTTCCATTTCTTTAATTTGTTTCCTAACCTCCATTTCATGTTGGGGTGGATATCGGTATAATTTTGAATTAATCTGCTGTTGTGTTGAAGTTTTTATTTCGTGTTGGACTTCAGTAGTGTTTGTTAATCTATCACCTTCTTTAAATAAAAGTTTATTAAATCGCTTCAAGAGTTTAGTTACTTCTCTAAATTCTTCTGCATTTAAATGGTCTAGTTTTAACCTTTCTATATCTAAATCGCTAGTTTCTAGAGAATGAATTTGTTTAAAATCGTAAGGGTTATTTAGAAAATTACACTCTTTTTTATTAAGCATTATCGTTCTTTCTTCAATATTTATTTGAGCATTCAAAAAATTTAATATGTCCATGCCTATTATGAAGTCATACATTCTACCTCTGAATGATGTTACCTTCCATCTAACCCTTGCATTGTCAGGTAAATTAAATTCGTCAGGTCCTTCTGTGTGTACTTCATAATTAATTGAGTTTTTGTTTGTTAATGTACTAAATGTTATTGGTTGTTTTAATTTAATTTTTGTAAAGTCGTTTATGTCACTACTTATTAGACTAAAGTTTGCTCCCGTGTCTACTAATGCAACGTATATTTTTTCCTCAATATTCAATTTTATTTTCGGTAGACACTCCGAGGCTGCTTCGTAAAAAAAATGGTATTATTAATTTCATTCTCATAGTTTATTTCAGGTCCTTCTGGGCTTTGCCTATCAAAGTTTAAGCGATTTTGGCTAAACCTATGATTAGGGTGTCCTGCCATTCGAGGATTATTATAACTTCTTTCAATATTATCAACCTCCATGGGTTCCGCTTGGTTTTGTCTAAATGGATTCAAACGAACTTGGTTGGAGTTTGGTCTAGGATACCCTGTTTGCTGTAACCGTTGGGAGTGCCCTGAGGGGTTATTATTTTGGAATCTGTAGCGTCCTGAATTATTAAAATGATCCCTATTATTATTTAAACCGTTTTGTTCTTCACGTCTATGAAAACTAGGGTTCTCGTTATTTTGTTCTTGATATTGTCTATTGTGATATGTCCTATTTGGATTATTAAAATTTTGTTTATTATGATATTGATTTCTATATCTTTCTTCCTTCATATATCTCTTATACTCTGGTCTTATGCACGTATCTTCAAATCTTCTTTGATTCATTATAAATAAGATGTCTTTTAATTGTTTATGTTCGTAAATTTTGTCTAGTAATGTCCCTTGTGTTACTTCTTTAATAGTGTTTACTAACAAGCTATCTATGTTTGTTAAGTCTATGCCATGTTCACCATTATAATATACAATTAATTCGTCAGTTTTATACTTAATATTTTGTATTGTAATAACTAATTCACTTACTGTATTTACTTTTAAGTTGGCAATTTGCTTATAGATTTGATGAGGCTGTGTATCCGGTCTGTACCTCAGTTTGAGTGTTTCCTTGATGAGTCTCCAATTGTCTGGTTCGGGAATATTGATTATGGCGTTTTTTGCTTCGCCTTGGATGGTTTTGTAATATATGCTTCTCACTGCTTCTTTTTTATGCCTTTCGTCTTCGAGTGTTGATATTAAGTATTCTATGCTGCTGAAGAATGAGTTAATAGACACGTCTCCTTGTCCTGTAAATATCGGAAGATGGTTGATATTTTTTAATGTTCTGTCTAGTTTGTGCTGGTCCTGCTGCTGTCTCTGTTGGAGATCTACGTAAGCTAGCCTTAATTGTTCGAGTTGTTGCTCCCTTCTCGCTAGCTGCTCCACTAGGTCAACGGGGGCCATTTCTTGTTCCATTCTTCTCTCGTCAAATCTTCTTTGTCTTGCTTGCCGAATCTTGTTGTTTGATAGTGGCTTGTCTGCAAAAAAAAATTTTTTTTTTCTTGCACACTTGCTGCACTTCGCAGATTTTCAGTTGAGTGTTATCACTTGTTAGCTGCGCTTTGTATTTAATATTGTGGTTCATACACCAATTTTCTTTGTGTGTATTCACTGCACTTATTTAATTTTATTTAATTTATATTCTAGAGGGTTCTCCGTCAACTTTCTGGGCTGATTAAGGAATCACAGAATTTAGTTAGGTGTTATAATTTTACGGTTTTCGTTTCACGCTCCTTTCAGTTTTACTAAAGGAGTACCGACTGCGCCAGTTTTATTATTTGTTCGGCTTAATGCGTTTTTAAAAAAAGAAACAAATTGATTTCACGGAGAGACTGAACTGAATTTATTTATTGCTTAACGTAGACTGACTCTTAACAATTTTCATTTAATAAACTTAGTAGGTACTTAAAATCTTAATGCTGATTATGCGTTTTTATATTCTTAGTTTTGCAATACAGTTTTTGTGAACTGCAGTTTAATTCAGTTCACACACTTAGGTTTTTTGCTGTATCGGTTTTCGCTTTAACTGTTCTTATTTAATTTTATATATTCTTTATTTGTTCTATAAATTCCTCGAATTTATCAGGTGTAGTGTTGCTGTCTGCTTTGACATATGTGTTTGTATATGTAACTCGTGCGCCTGAGTTGATGTGTTTGGGCGAAAGTGACCAAAGAATAGAATTGTAGGACTCATTGGAATTCTTTTCCACTATAGGGTCACCGTCATAGGGGTCGACATCTAATACACCTTTGAAGGTCTGCGAATCACCATCGCCGATATACTTTACATATTTTATGCCGTGTGTTTCAAACGACCTGGAGAACATCTCTATTACAGCGTCCACCTCCATTTTCCCAGAGCTTCCTTCATGGTTTATGGTGCATTCTTCGTCATGAGTATCAAGCCAAATTTGGTAAGCCTCTGGCTCTTCTTCCTTCTTGGCTTCCCAATATTTGCAGCTGTTACACAGACGAGATTTTACGACAGTGTCAACAATTTTTTTGCTATGCTTGGCAATTAAAGTTGTGACACCATAAAGGGAAGCAAAGCCACGCTTCTTCCAAGTCCCATCCCCCGACACAGTAAATAAAGTGGGATCGCACTCTGGATTCGCTTCGATCATAGCCTCTTTTTCTTCTCCAATAGCTTTTGAAATGACATGTTCGTACATGGCTTTTCCAGCAACGTACAAATTTTGTAGGATAGTATAGTACAGATTGTTGGACAAACTTTGTCCGAGGTCCATGAGGCCACAAAACATGGTTATACCTTTTGGCCCAATCCCTAAAAGCCGCATGGCAACAACCAAGCGTCGATTAATTTCATATGATTTTCCGATCATAGGTGACGAAGGAATATATGTTGTGCGTGGGCAGGCGCAGTTCAAAGCGATTTTAAATCCAACTCCATTTGGTGAGGCTTCTGAGAACTCAATTTTTTGCTTGCATGAGGCACAAATTACCAACGCTGACAACGTGGTAAACACAGAACAGAACTCGAGAATGCAATACTTCAAATTGTTTTTGATTGATACTTCGTCGTCTTCGTTATTTCTTCGATTCGAATTTCTTGGCCGATGTACTGGTATATTCAGAATCCTCTGGTCTAAGATGCTGATTTCCACTAAACCCGCGTTTTTTAGCACGGGCTTTTCACTTGGGCGTTTTTTTTTTTTTTATTACTTTTCCGATCCATTTTACAAAAATTACAATAAATTTATGAAAAATTTACTTTTCCGTTCACTGAAGCGCACGCGTCTGTTGCTCAACTCGATACAAACTGAACTAAATGATGCTTTCAGTTGAACACCTGGACTCAAAAAATGCTTCAACCCCTAAAATAAGCAGAAATGTGTATTCGTATGTTTGTATGAATATGTGTGCAAACACGTTTTTACCTAACAATAAACATTTTCAACGGAATTCGGTGGTTACTTTATGCCGCTTCGTTCGAAAATGAGTCGAAAAAATAGCTCATTTTGACGAAGACCTTGCTTCACAAAAAAGGCTGTATCTTCTAAAGTATTTCGAATTTCTAAAAATCCTTTTAGGGGCATATTCACAACTACCCAAGCTATAAATAAGTTGCTCAATGAGAAGACCCCCTTAAGTTATATACCACCTAGCAGTGCTCTTGATTTGTACAAAACACATTTAGATAACTGTATTAGTATTTTAAATAATCTTAAAGATAATCAGCATGTAATTGTTATGGGTGATTTCAATCTTCCCGATATAAACTGGATTTACGATGACGGTTTGCATTATTGGATACCTTACAATGTTACTAACACACGTGAGAGCGAGGTAGTTGACAATCTGGCAGAATTTAATCTTCGCCAAATTAATGGTATTCAAAATAGTTTAAATCGCACTCTGGGTCTGGTTTTCGTTGACAGTGAATTGAATGCGGATGTCAACTGCCTAAGCTCTCCATCCTTGCCTAACTCAAATCATCACAATGCATTATGCCTAAGTGTTAAGTTCTATAATTATATGAAACCAGTAAATGAAAATAGTCTTAGTTTTGATTTTGCTAAAGGCGATTTTCTTAGGATTTCAAATCTCTTGAGCGCAGTCGATTGGTTGTCAGTCTTAAGCAATAATAATAATCTTTTAGTTAATTATAACTTTTTTTGAACAAGCTTAATGAAGCTCTCCATCTATATATTCCTAAAGTTTCATTAAGGAATTCTTCAAAACCAATATGGTTCAATAAAGAACTAAGTAATATAAATAATAAGAAGAATAAAGCATATAAACTCTATAGGAAATCTGATAACAATTCAATTCTTCTTAATAACTATCGAACTCTTCAAAGAAAATTTGATTTTTTAAATAAATTCTTATACAAAAATTATATCTTTCAGATTGAACGCCAGCTCAAAAATAACAGCAAAAGTTTTTGGCATTTTATTAACAGCAGAAAAAAGTCAACGGGTATTCCAAATACCATTAATTATAAGGGTAGTACAACATCCAACCCCCTTTCTATTTGCAATCTTTTCGCAGAATTTTTCAAATCAGTTTATATTTCATCTGATATTATCCCAGATACTTACGCTTACTCATCTGTAAATTCACCTTTATTAATAGGTAGCCTAAATCTTAGCTTACTAGAAGTTTCCGAAGTCTTAAAACAATTGAATCAGGATAAACAGTCTGGGATAGACGGATTTCCACCCATACTCTTAAAAAATTGCGCTGACTCGTTAGCCTTACCTCTTATGATGATCTTCAATCAGTCACTTAAGGAAGGCAAATTTTTAGATAGTTGGACAACCACCTTTATTATACCGATTCATAAATCTGGTTCAAAGAATGAGGTCACTAACTATCGCCCAATTTGTAAAATATCTACCATTCCGAAACTTTTTGAAAAATTAGTCTACAACAGACTTACTTTCTTAGTGAAGGAGTTAATATCACCGTTTCAGCATGGCTTCTTTCAGGGAAGGTCAACAACTACAAATTTAGCAATATTTACAAAATATATCTTAAACTGTTTTGAGAATGGACATCAATGTGACGTTATATTCACGGACTTTTCAAAAGCATTTGACAGTGTTCATCATGACTTACTGTTAAAAAAACTCAATTTCATTGGATTTCACTCTAATTTACTTAAGTGGTTCAAATCATACCTTATTGGTCGTACTCAATTTGTTCGTATAAATAATTACCTATCTAATGCGATAATGGTCTCTTCTGGTGTCCCGCAGGGTAGCCACCTGGGACCACTTCTGTTTTTATTATTTATAAACGATTTTCCCAAAATGGTGACTTTTTCTCAATGTTTAATGTACGCCGATGACATAAAAATTTTTTCTGGTATAAAAGATACAAATGATAGTATAAATATGGAGAGGGATCTGTCCCAACTATCTTCTTGGTGCAGTAGCAATTTATTGCCCCTCAATTTATCTAAATGCCATAGCATGACATTTTGCTGAATTAATTCTCCTACATTATACCCGTATAAGCTGGGAAATACGACTTTGTTAAGAATAACCGAGAAAAAAGATCTTGGTGTAATTTTTGATATCAAACTCACATTTTCAAGTCACATTGACTATATTGTTGCAAAGGCTAATGGTATGTTAGGTTTTATAATCAGGAACTCTAAAGACCTTTGCGATCACTCTTCTCTTAAAGCTTTATATTTTGCCTTTGTTAGGTCTATTTTAGAATATTGTTGCATAATATGGGATCCCTTTTATGCATGTGCTTCTAACAGAATCGAGAAAATTCAGAGACGTTTTACGAGATTTGCAATAAGTCGCTTGAAATGGAATATTGATATGCCTGAATATAAGTTATTTAGTGTATTTAAGTAATCAGTTAGAGATATTTATACTCTGTTTGATGAAGATCAAATTAAATGAATAAATAATAAATGAATAAATAGTTGTACACAAGCTGGGGATCAATGAAAGTGTAAGATTGCCAAAAAGAAACCAAATCTAAAGACTAAAATTTTTTTTCTCCCGTTTATGTGAAATGTCCATTATTAAAAATTGTTTTCATTTATAGCTGATTTTAATTTTGATTTAACAAACTGCAAGAAATCTAACCTATTTTTACCGTTCACACTAATATTGTTGACTTAGTAAAATTTTGTCACGGAAATTGTAACTATTTGTGCAAATTTTCGGAATTAGAAAGAAAATTAAAATTCTCAATTTGAATCATTTTTCAACAAACCATAGGCAAAAATCAAAAAACTTATTACTCAAAATTGGTTTGTAAAAAAAAACTTAAATAAACTCTCCACATCTCTCTTATGGCCATTTAAAAACAGGCATACTCACAAATAGTCTTAAAATGGATTTGCTTACAAATTTCCATATCCTTTCTATTAGTTTTTACTGATATCGACTTATAGATTTTTTATCAAAACCCCCCCCCCCCTAAGGTAAATCCTGGCTGCGAGCCTGAATTGAATTAAGCTTGTTTAAATACTTATTTGTAATTGTAAAGAAACACTTGCATTAAGCTTGTTTAAATACTTGTTTGCAATTGTGAAGAAACACTTGAACTAAGCATAATAATAATAAACAAGATTATAAAGCATTAGTGCAAGGGATCGTTTTCGTTTATAATGCAATTGCTTATAAGCATTTTGCAATAGAAATTCAAGCTTTTTTCAAGCTTCATGCTAACGTTTCTAAGTTTGTTTCAAGCTTATTTCAAGCTTGTTTGGCTGATTGAGTAGACCCCTTTTCCACACGGCAATTTTTTTTGCCGGCAAGTCGAGTTTTTGAGCTCTCGGAACGTGACGAAAGGGGACGAGTACAGACTTGCTCGTACCGGCAAGTTTTCTTTTGTGCTGTTCTTTCTTTGATTTTTCGTTTTATTCTGATTCGTCAGATATGGCAGCGCATTAGCGAACAAAGTATTCATATAAGAAAACATAGATTGTAAATTAATGTTGTAATATTTCAATGATATGAACATTGAATAAAACATTGAATGCATAAAAATTTAATATTAACTACTAAAACTACCTCAAACTTTATTAATTTTTTTTAAACAGTTCTAGCGCTTTCTTCAAAGTAAAAAAAAAAATTACTCAGAATTACTGTGTGGAAACGAGTCACGATCTATTGTGCGCTGCAAACATTCAAATTTTTAAATTAAAAAAAAAAAAAAATTTAAAAAACCCAATCAAAAAATTAGTGTGCATTTTTAATATAATTTTATTTCAATAAAAGCCTTAGCTTTCACTAATTAACGCTCAGAAACGTTGGCAGAGAGAGAGCAGTACTCAGAGTACACTCAAAATGCATTCGGATCGAGCGCTTTTGTAATAAACTCATTCAATGCACTCATTGAAAACGGCTCAAAGTGCTTCGGATCACGCGGCGCTCGGATATAAGAATGTACTTATACCCGAAAATATGCTAATGAGCCGAATGCTTATAAGTATTTTACATATATCATTGAGTCTGGATAGAGTTGAAAAGAGCAAGAAACTCGGATATGATTTGAGTATCCGATTGCGGTCGGATACTCATTGCAGTTCTCTGGTATGTATATGGGCATTTCCGTGGTGGCGCACGTGACGATCGTACTACTTTAATCAGTGAAAAAACAATGAAAAATTTAACTTACAAGTTCCTTATTTTGATTTTCCAATAGCTTACTAAGCACACTATACAAGGTGTAAAATCTATGAGTAGTCAAAAGTTCGGCCCTCAGATAGAAGCCACCAAAAATTATACGTTACGAAAAAAAACGAAGTGGCCATTTCAGCCCTTGAAAGGACTTTGACCGAGCTTCTTATGATCAATTGTGTTGTGTGTGATTTGAAATGCTTGCACACAAATGATCGAGAACTGGACCTACATGTTTTACACCGACTCCGAACGGCTTATGTTCTCAAGAAGCTTTTCATGGCAGTTTTTACTCTCTGAGGTTTGCCATTGTCTGCAGAGAGGTGACGGCCGAACAGAAAAATTTATTCAATTGAAAAAACTTTCTGTGTCGGTTGGAGGATTCGAACATGGGTTCTCTGGCGTAAGAGTCACACACTCTACCCACTACGCCACGGCCGCCACGTAAAATTATACGTTACGCGACAAGAAATAGAAGTGGTATTTTGGATCACAAAATTAGTAAAATTCTGGAAATTGGCGAGAGTTTTTGTATAAAACTTTTTTTAGAAGGTTTTGAAATAGTATAAGTTTATTTTCAAAGTAATCAAATTTAAAAACCTTTTCTCCTTTTTTTTTTTTATTGAGCTTAGTATGAAACGTTACGTGACATCGCGTTACGTGACATTTTTTCCATTGTAATTCATTGGGTAATTAAGTAATTAGTTAATTAAGTTATTATGTGATTTAGTTATTAAAAAACAAATTTAATATATTCTGCCTCTCCTTGTCTCAACCATTTTTCATTAATTTAAGCCAATGCCTTCCATTTTTACTAAAACAAAAACGTTTACGAAACATTTACAAAATATTAACTAAAAAGAAAAATTACATTTGTGAAACAGTGCAGACGATTTGATCGTCATGTTAAATGAATTTATATTTTAATTGCTTAAATCAATAAAATAAAAAAGTTTCTCTAAGATAGTATAATTAAATAATAAGTTTTTAATAACTTTTAATTTTCGTGTCACGGTGGACTTTTCGGCGGAAATGCCCATATTCTAGAAACTATGAAAAACATATTAAGCAAACAGAAAAATTTTTTTTTGAAAATTTACACGTATATTATACCTTAATCGAGTTCGTCGTCTTCGAACAATGGCGAAGTTTTAAGGTTGGCACATTAAAATTAATATCTTAATGAATAGTTATATTATGTTAGGTTAATAACAGGCTTATGGCATGGACCGAAAATAACATGTTGTTTTAAAAATTTAAAGGATTTTTAGGAGTTTTAAATTGCAAATGGAGGTGGATTTCAAGTTTACCAAAATGGTCCTTGTTCCATTCACTCATGAAATATTTAATTTTTTTTATTTTTCACGTTTTATTATAGAGCTCATAAAATATCTTTGATTTTACAGTTTTATTTTTTTCTTCACAAAAAAACGAAATAGCCATTTTAGCCCATGAAAGGACTTTGACCGAGCTTCTTATGATCAATTGTGTTGTGCGTGTTGTGAAACACAAATGATCGAGAACTGGACCTGCATGGTTTATGCCGACTCCGAACGGCTTATGTTCTTAAGAAGCTTTTCATGACAGTTTTACTCTCTGAGATTTGCCATTTTCTGCAGAGAGGTAGCGGCCGAACAGACAAATTAATTCAATTGAAAAAACTTTCTGTGTCAGGTGGGATTCGAACCAGAGTTCTCTGGCGTATGGGCCACACACTATGCCCACAGCGCGACGGTCGCCATAAAATAACTTTCATACACAAAATAACTTTCATTTAAAAAAGTAAGTTGAACTAAATGAATATACGTCCCTAGAACGTACCTATTTACGTGCCCTTATATTATGGTGATGAGTAACCAAGAGAGGGGTTCTTCTGAATCTAGAATATACCTACTATATGCATATATGGCAAATGTCACTTGTGGACGGTTTTATTTTAATAAATCATCTCGTACTCGAAATAAGTTTACGGACAAAATTTTAGCTCAGTCGGAACAGTAGTTTTGGAGATATAGCATTTTAATTGATTTGTGAACGGTGAAAGGGGGAGTGGCCAAATTGTTTTCTAAATCATCTACTGGAAGAAACTATACTGCGTAAATTTCAGGTAATTTGGCGTAGTAGTTTTGGAGATATAGCAATTTTATTTATTTAAGGGCGATAAAAGGAGGTGTGGTAATATTTTTCCTTAATCATCATCTACTTGAAGGAAATTAACTGCCAAAATTTCAGCTGAACCGGCCTAGTAGTTTTGATGATATAGCATTTTTATTGATTTGTGGCAGTAAAAGGGGGTGTGGCAACATTTTTCCTAAGCCATCCTGTACTTGAAAGAAATTTAGTGCCTTAATTTCAGCTGAATCCGCCCGGTAGTTTTGGATATATAACATTTTTATTAATTTGTGGGCGGTAAAAGGGGGTGTGTCAACATTTTTTTTTTCTTTACCATCTTCTACTGAAGAAAATTTACTGCCAACATTTCAGCAGAATCGGCCTAGTAGTTTTGGTGATACAGCATTTTTATTGATTTTTTAGCAGTATAAGGGCGGTAAAAAATAATGTTATCATAATATTTCATTGTCAGCGGACTTACATATGTATTCTAAATTTTAGCTTAATCGGTTACCAACAAGTTTTCAAAAAATGGTTCGCAAATTTTGACGGACGTTCATACATACATACGAACCAACGAAGCAATTTAAATAAAAGCTTATAAACTAAGGCCTGTTCCACATGGAGAAACTTAAAAGTAATCCAACTGCAACACAATTGCTTAAAAGTTGCAAGCCACTGCAATTCCAAACATTATTGCAACCTATGCCTTGATATGAGCAAGTCACGCACAACGCAACATTGATCTCTCGCTGATATTGAATTAATTAAATAAGTAGGGATATTTCTCTACTTCTTGTACAAGCATTATATTTGTGAACTGCTCGTTCATTGCTGCTTCCCGTATATAATATAAAAAACATAAAATACAATTTTTCTGAATTAAATTGATAACATTTTTGGTTTCAAGTACCACACTATTTTTTTAAAATATCAAGAAAACGCAGGTCGCCGATAAAAATTGCAGCAAGCTGTGTTGCATAAAACTTATCGCAAAAGTGCTGCCAACCAGTTGCAAAAAAGTTGCTCCATCTGATGGTTTCGGTGTACTTACGTGGACATTTGCTGATGTTGCGTTGTTTTTCAATTGTTTGGAAAAGGCCTAACTGACTAAAGCAGCAAACATTTTCGGTTTTCGACTACAAGAACCAGAGCCAAAAAGTATATATAGTGAAGAGAATGCATGAAGATGGCGAAGTTACGATAGTGAATCGCTGCTTGAGTATAGTTTAGGTTCAAAGCAGCGAGCATTGAAGGTACTACGATGAATGGCAGCGGCCAGCTTCGGCAACATTTCCAAAACTACAAATTCAATGCATGCAAGCCAAAATCCGCTCAAAACAGGTTTTGCGAGAATAAAAATATCTCTTTGATACAATTAATATTTGCATGTGTTTTGTTTGCTATTCATTGCAGGAAAATCAACTAATTTTAAAGTAGTTGATAAAGTAGTTTTTTGTCAACCACAACTAGTTGAAATTCTGACTTTTTTCCATAGAACGAACTAACATATTTTGTATGGTAATGTCCGCTAAATAAGTCAATTGACTTTCGCCTGCATATATTTTCAACTACTTCTTAAATTAGTTATATTTAAATTATTTTTTTAATTACTTTAAAATACCCAATTGAAAACTATTACTGATGGTGTTCTCATAATTTGAACAATCAATATTTTATCTATATTTTATTATTACTTTTGCATCATATTATTAATCTAATTTAGTTATTTTACTTAACTTTATATTTCAAACGTAAGCACACCTCACCCTGTAACAAGAAAAAACCTGTTTTATTTTAATGTTATAGATTTGCAGTTTTAAGTATGCTCTAAGATTTAATAGCTGAATTAGCGGGTCATCTGCTTAACGCAAGTTGACGCTCGTTTGTTAGTCATTTACTAAATTTCTTTAATTCACTTTTGCTGCAACCACATATTGGGTAAGGTCGTGTCTACGTTTGCTGACTTAGCAATAAAATCATTAAATTATATTTAACGCTTAAAACACTTGCGTTTGTTTTTTTTTTTGGTGTACAGTAAAAAAAAAAAAGAAGATAACTAATTTTAATTTATTGAAGTAACTTTTTTTGAAGTTTTATAAACATTTTTTGGTGCCGAAACCCGGGAATCATTCCCGCCTAAAATTAAAAAAGAAAATTTTGATTAAAAGGGGCAAATTTAAATTTTAATAGTTTTAAAAGTTGAAGAAAAAAGTTCTACTTAATATTAGCCCTCATGGTATAGTTGGTACATTTAGTTTTTTTTTTTTTCTTTAACTACTTGTACATCTACTTGTACATTGAGGCAAAGTGAATTGGTGTACATTTTGTCATTAAATAAGTTTTTGTCATTAAACCAATAAGAAGGTTATTTTTTTTGAAAAGTGAAATCATTTCACACATCACATTATAATTTAAAGTGATTTTCATTACCCGAACTAATTGATATTATACGCGGATGAAATTTTGTCATTCTATCATAATTTTTTCTTACTTTCGTTATTTCTTTGTGGTTGAAACTCTTTTGTTAAAACTGCCTTGCTGCCAACAAAGGTTCTACACTTTTTTTTGTGTGAAAAAATAATCCATTTTTTTGCCAAAGTTTAATTATATAATTACTTTGTGGAAACATTTACATTAATGCAATTAAAATTTATTCAACATAAATAAATTCAAAGCATTTTTCGCTCTTTACTTAAACTTGTTTAAAAATTTGTACAAAAATGAGTGCCGTTGATGAATATGTACAAAAACAAAATGATGCACTTGAACATATCAAGCGTTTGCAAGATAGCCTTGATAGCAAATCTGCTAGCGATAAAACAAGTGGTTTTATAACAAGATTTGTGTATGTACTTGAAAATTTGTACACTGAATTTAGGCAAGATCATGATAAGCTCATTGCTGCGGTGCGCGCCGCCAAGATGAACAAAGATGAGCTTTCATATTTCAAGGAAAATACCTTTTATAAATTTTTTGATATATACATCAGTTCCACCGCATCTTTGGTTGATGCTATGCCACACGAGGATACAAATTCTCCTTTTTCTACAAGTTCGTTTGCTGTGCCGCATAATCAAAGCGAAGCTTTGCACAACAAGAATGTCAGTTTACCTAAGATTTCTTTGCCTAAGTTTTCTGGAGAGTATATGGAATGGATTCCATTCCGTGACATATATTCTTCATTAGTTCATGAAAACAATAATATTTCAAAAATTCAAAAGTTTCATTATTTGAAGGGTACTTTGTTGGGTGAAGCGGCAAATTTAGTAAAAGCCATACCTGTCACTGAGGCTAACTATGCAACGGCATGGTCAATTTTAGAAGGCAGGTATCACAAAAAAAGGTTTATTGTTGATGCGCTCTTGCAAAACTTTTTGTTGTTCCAGAATCCAATGGTATACGATGGTATTCTTCAGGGGGAATACGACGCATTTTAAATACATTTCAGGAATGTTTACAATCTTTAAAAAATTTCGAAATAGATATATCCACTTGGGATGCAATATTAGTATATCAGATTTCTCAAAAACTGGACAGTCAGTCGCGTAAAGAATGGGAGCAATCTCTTAAATCTTCTACTAACGTTCCATCAGTTGATGAAATGTTTTCCTTCTTAGAAAATACTTTTCGTGCTCTCGAGTCAGTGAGCAATTCACAAAAGACAACATTTAAACCTTCTAAACGTCAAGATTTGAAACCTAAAAGAAACTCTTTTTGTTCAAATAATGTTTCGCATAACCTAATTTGCTTACTGTGTGAGAAACCTCACTCATTGTACAGATGTTTCAAATTTTTGGGACTTCCTCATAAATCAAAGACTGAGTTTTTAAGCAATAAAAATATATGCTTCAATTGTCTTACTCCTGGACATAAATCAAAGGATTGTAAATCATCTTATCGTTGCAATTTATGCAAGAAACCTCACCACTCAATACTTCATTTCCAAGAAACTGCTTCCTCAGTCGCTACTGTTGATGTGACGCCATCAAGTTCGCAAAACACCTTACCTTCTAGCTCTTGCAATGAAGTTTCGATTCATTCTACTCAACTATACCCACATGTTTTGCTCTCGACCATTCGCGTAGTTGTAAAAACTGCAACATCACAAATCATATTGCGAGCCTTGCTGGATCAAGGCTCACAAGCAACCTTGATAACTGAGAACGCATCTCAGCTTTTACAATTGCAAAAGCAGACAATATCTTGTGATATTTCAGGAGTTGGAGAGAATAATAAAAGTATTTGTCGTGCATTGGTTCATTTGAATCTCTGGTCAGTTCAAAACAGACCAGCTCTACAATGCAAGGCATTTGTTCTTTCCAATTTAACAGCATATATTCCAAGATCTACTGCAATGAAAGCAAATTTGGATATGTGTGGCATTGATGTTCTTGCGGATCCGTTTTATTACAATTCTGATCCAATTGACATAATTTTGGGTGCCGATGTTTTCTCTAGCATTGCATTGCCAGGACAATCGAAAACATACAAGCAAATTTTTTTACAAAATACCTATTTTGGTTGGGTGCTTTCAGGGCCAGTTGATGAACTCGCTGGTGCTAGCTTTACAGTCAACAATTTAGTCGTTGAAAATTTATTAAGAGCATTTTGGGAGCAGGAAGAATTGCCTAGCATACGTGAGCCATCTGAAGAAGAAAAGGCGTGTGAAGTCTATTTCCAAGAGACCACAAGACGTGATGTTACTGGCAAATATGTTGTAAATCTTCCGTTTAAATCTCTGATATTCGATCGCATATCACCTACGTTTAATAACAACCAAAATAATGCTTTTAAGAGATTAAAAAATTTAGAAAACTTATTGTATAAGCGTTCGGAATTTTTCGAAGCTTATAAAAATTTTGTTCATGAATATGAGCAATTAAATCATATGACAAAAATAGGCTCATATCCTTGCGATCTTCAACAGGACGCATATTATTTACCTCATCATGGTGTACTAAAAGAGGATAGCACTACCATGAAATTAAGGGTGGTTTTCGATGGAAGTAGTAGGACCTTTAACTCCACTTCACTTAATGAGGAACTAAGTCCAGGTCCAGCTTTGCAAAATGATTTGTCACAAATAATCTGCCGCTGGCGCAAACACAAAATTGCATTTACATCCGATATTGCGAAGATGTTTCGTCAGATACTTGTGGCTGAGGGTCATCAAAAATATCAGCAAATTTTGCGGCGTGAGTCATCTACTGATCCTATTTCTGTTTATAAATTAAATACTGTCACCTATGGTACAACCCCTGCGCCGTTTGTGTCTATTCGAGTGCTACGTCAGTTGTCAGAGGATTTCAAGTCTGAATTTCTAAGAGCATCAAATATTTTAATTTCTGATTCTTACGTCGATGACGTTATATCTGGTTGTGATACGCTTGAAGAAGCTATATTACTTCAAAGGGATTTGTGTTCTTTGTTAAAAAAAGGACAATTTAGTTTACGCAAGTGGATTTCAAATTCACCAGAATTAATTCAACAAATTCCTGAAGATTTCAGAGAAAATTCTGTAACTTTTAATTTGGACACCGACAATACTGTTAAGGCTCTTGGCGTTCAGTGGCATACTGTACTTGACGCTTTCACTTTTAAAGTTAAGCTTTCAGAATCAAGGAAAGTGACTAAACGCACAATTTTATCTGATGCTGCTAGGCTTTTTGACCCTTTGGGTTGGCTTACACCTTCGACGGTGATAGCAAAAATAATTTTTCAACGTTTATGGCTTGCTGGTCTAGATTGGGATATTGAAGTTCCTCCTGATATTGTCTCTGATTGGGAAAATACAAAAATTCATTACATTTATTTGAGAATATTTAAATACCACGCTATATTGGTTATAGTTCTGACCTTCAAATAGAATTGCATTGCTTTGCTGATGCATCACAAGTTGCTTACGCTGCTGTGGTGTACTCTCGCATTAAATATTCACAAGATCAGATCATTGTTAATCTTTTGCAGTCTAAAAGCAAAGTTGCTCCGGTTAAAACTGTGACGATACCACGCCTAGAACTGTGCGCTGCAACACTTTTAGTTAAGCTTGCTAATATTGTAAAAAATTCTTTTGGACAAAATTTAATTTCCTCTTGCATATATTGGAGTGACAGTTCCACAGTGTTGAGTTGGATACGCCAACCGCCATCTCGATGGTCAGTCTACGTCGCTAATCGTGTTGGTGAAATTCAAAGATTTTCTAAAATAACTGAATGGAGATATGTTCCATCAGTTGAAAATCCAGCAGATTGCGTGTCAAGAGGCATCATGCCTGGAGGTCTTGTTGACTTGAAAATATGGTGGTTTGGACCAACTTTTCTTAAGCATCAACATTCGTTGTGGCCATCAAACCTAACAAATTTTGAAACCAATTTAGACGAGAAAAGAATCAAAATTTCTTCTCATAACATCACTGAAAATTTTGAAGCAAATTTCTTTGCTAGATTTTCTAATTTGACTCGAATGCTACGAGTCTTAACTTATTGTAAGCGGTTTTGTAAAAACTGTAAAATTAAAAAAGAAAAACGGGGAATAGATCCCTTATCTGCTCAAGATCTTGATTGTACATTAATTTCCATTGTCAAAATAACTCAAAGTATTGATTTTTCGTCTGAAATAATAAAACTTCAAGCTGGAGAGCAGCTTAAAAATAAATCTTTACTCAAACTTATGCCATTAGTTGACATTGATGGCATTTTGCGCGTAGGAGGCAGGTTGCAAAATTCAAATATTTCAATGGATTCAAAACATCCTATCCTTCTATCAAAAAGCAATCCACTTTCAAAGCTTATTATCTTAAATGCACACCATCGCACTCTACATGGAGGACTTTCTTTAACTATGTCTTACGTTAGTAAAAGATTCTGGATTCTTTCTGGAGTACAGCTTTCGAAAAAAGTCATTAGCAGCTGTATTATTTGTTTTAAATATATGGCTCGTACGTCGCAACAAATCATGGGAAACTTACCCTCAGTTCGCCTAAATGCTACGAGACCCTTTAAACATAGTGGAGTGGACTACGCAGGTCCTATTCATATAAAAAATAGTAATTTGAGGCATACTACTGTTTCAAAGGGATATATCTGTTTATTCGTGTGTATGGCAACAAAAGCCATACATCTTGAAGTTTCATCAGACTTAACTACTAGCGCATTTTTAGCTGCATTCCGAAGATTTATTTCTAGAAGGGGCTGTTGTACTGATTTGTATTCTGATTGTGGCACTAATTTTGTGGGTGCTTCTAAAGAACTTGAAATCCTGTTTTCTAGGGCTGGCTCGTTGCATGATGAGATTCGGGACAGTTTGTCTATTCAGGGCACAAAATGGCACTTTATTCCACCAGCTTCAAACAACTTTGGTGGCCTGTGGGAAGCAGGGGTAAAATCCGTTAAACGCCATTTACGGCGTACTATGAGTGAAAAATTGCTCACTTTTGAAGAACTGACAACCTTGTTGTGCCAAATTGAATCCTGTCTTAATTCAAAACCGCTCTGTCCCTTGTCTTCTGATCCCAGAGATGTCAATGCTTTGACTCCAGGTCATTTTTTAATTGGAGAGCCAACTAATTGTATTCCTGAAGACTCTTTATTCGATTTGAACATGAACTACATCTCGCGCTGGAAGGCCATAGAAAAAATGAAACAACATTTCTGGAAACGATGGCACTCAGAATACCTAAATCGTCTACAAGCGCGTCCAAAATGGTTGTCGTGCAAGCGGAATGCTAAAGTAGGAGAGCTTGTACTTGTGGCGGATGTACGTTGTGGACCTGGTCAGTGGCTGTTAGGCCGAATACATGAAGTGCATCCAGGAACGGACGGACATGTCCGCGTTATATTTATTTTTACTAAAAATAAAATCATTAAAAGACCTATTTCTAAAATATGTTTTCTTCCCTCAGATACTTTTACGGCTGCAGTAGATACTGAAAACTCATCCACTGAATTGAATGGAGCCTACCCTTCAGGCTGCGAGTCGGAGCGTAGCTTAGCTGAAGCTAAATAAATACATATTTCTCCCAACGATAGGCCGTTCAGTTTTACTTTTGGTTGAAGAACAGTAGTTCTTGGGGAGGAGAATGTTCTCATAATTTGAACACTCAATATTTTATCTATATTTTATTATTACTTTTGCATCATATTATTAATCTAATTTAGTTATTTTACTTAACTTTGTATTTCAAACGTAAGCACACCTCACCCTGTAACAAGAAAAAACCTGTTTTATTTTAATGTTATAGATTTGCAGTTTTAAGTATGCTCCAAGATTTAATAGCTGAATTAGCGGGTCATCTGCTTAACGCAAGTTGACGCTCGTTTGTTAGTCATTTACTAAATCTCTTTAATTCACTTTTGCTGCAACCACATATTGGGTAAGGTCGTGTCTACGTTTGCTGATTTAGCAATAAAATCATTAAATTATATTTAACGCTTAAAACACTTGCGTTTGTTTTTTTTTTGGTGTACAGTAAAAAAAAAGAAGATAACTAATTTTAATTTATTGAAGTAACTTTTTTTGAAGTTTTATAAACAGATGGCCTAAAGTACAAAATAATTGATGAAATAACATGGTTAAATATATATAAACTTGTAATCTAATAAAAATTTGCAATTAATACATGTCAGTTAAAATCAGAGTAGTTGCCGAGTTAATATAATTGAAAGTAGTTAATATACTAGCTTATTTTAAATTAGTTATTTAATAAGTTGTTTTTAAAAACAAGTTAGTTTGTTCCTATAGGGCTATTATTTGAATATGCGTAGGCATGTGTGTTTTGTTTCTAGCTGAGCGCTGCGTTTTGTTTAGGATTTAGATTTTAAGAATTTATTGAAATTTCTATTAAATACTTCGTTCAAACATTTCTCTTTTGATTTTGAAGAAAAATTTTTTCCTTTGGAAATGACTTATTTTTCAAAAGTTTTCTTCCGAAATTGAAGAAATATTTTTGGCTATAAATTTTTTACTGCTAAAAAATGATTTTGAAGAAAAATGTTTACTCCATAAATTTTAAGCTGCTAAGGATATTATATTTTTTTTTCAAAAGTTTTCTTCAGATTTTGAAGAAATATTTTTGCTCCATATATATTTTAGCTGCTAAAGAAAGTTTTTTTGTTTTTAAAAAAGTCTTCTTCCGGTTTTGAAGAAATATTTTTAGTTTATAAATTTTTGGCTTCTAAAGAAATGCTACATTTTTTCTTGTTAAAAAATTTTTCCTCTGATTTTGTAGAAAAATGTTTGCTTCATAAATTTTTAGCTGCTAAAGGAATGATATATTTTTTTTTCAAAAGTTTTCTTCTGAAATTGAAGAAATATTTGTGGTTTATAAATTTATCGCTGCTAAAAATTATAGATTTTTTCTTGTTAAAAAATGTTTCCTCTGATTTTGAAGAAAGATTTTTGCTCCATAAATATGAAAATTACAATTACATTCTTAAAAAAATTTCTCCATTAATAAAGAGGCAAGACACCAACTTCAGAGAAGCCATACCTCCACATGAGCGATTGGCCATTTCTCTCCGCTTTTTGGCTACTGAAAGGAATTTTACCGACCTGAGCTGCAGTGGTGTTATGGGGGTATCAACTATTGCCTCTATAGTTTTGGATACCTGCCTCGCTCTCAGTAAGATTCTTAAGGACTACATTATGGTAAAAATTGTTTGAATTTACGACATAATTTTAGTTTAGGGCCCAGGACCGGATATTGTTTCCTAAGTTTTTGAAAATGAATATGGGTTTCCTTAGCACATATATGCTCTCTAAGTAATTTTTTTCTTTGTTTACAGGAGTTGTCCAAAACGTTCCAATTGCAATCACAATTATATAGTTTCGGTTTCCGATTTGTTTCTTAATAAGTGTGTAGAATTTGTTAGCAATTAAAACAATTATATTAAAAATTAATTTTTCATTTTATTAAATGTATTGTTATTAAAACATTCCAATAAACTTCACAAAAAGCATTGATAGAACTTTACATTTTTAGTATTCTTAGGATTAAATTAATGAAGAATAAATATTTTAAAGCAAAAAGTCATAACCAACATTTTTCAATAAATCAAAAATGAAAAGAAAACAGTTTCAGTTGCATTATAAGAACATGCTGTAATATTTCAATATTTTGAAATATTTTTTTGAAGTGTTGAGACATGTCAAAAAGCTGTAGAGATTTTGATTGATTAGTTTTGTGCATATTTGGTTTGGTGAAGTCGAGGTAATGAGGCGTAATTTTTGATGTTTTGGTTGTCTATTATTGAAAAAATTAGGAGTTGATGATAAAGTTTGCACTTTTGGCTCTGAACTTGGGAAGGTGATGGTACTGGTATAGTTGACGCAGGGTTTGGTGAGGTTGACGTATGTTGAGAAGAAGAAAAACTCGAGTAAGTATTTGGTGATGGTGATGGCGGCAAAATAGTGAAAGCTGAATGGCTGGTGGATGCTGTACTTTCGGTGTAGTTTCTTTTGGCAATTGTTTCAATAGTAAGAAAACCCAGCTCGCCTTCGAATATGGTATCATTTATTATTTTTTCAGCAATTATGCTTTGGTTTCTTTCCATTTTTCTCAACTTATCCGCCCACGTTTTGGCCATAGGTGTCCTCCGGTTGGGTTAAATAGCTCCAGGCAGTTGAAAGCATTTCATCATGTTTTGTGAATTTTTTTTCTTTATTTTTTTCAGCATCTTCATCAAATTCACTCTGAAAAAAAAAATTCATAAATTAACACGTTTTTTTCTAATTGCAGTTACCAAGCAATAAAAGAGAGTGGAAATAGGTGGCAATGGAGTTTGGCAAGAAATGGAATTTTTATAATTGCTTAGGCGCTATAGACGGCAAGCACATCGCTATTCGGAAGCCATCCAATTCAGGATCGCTTTATTTTAATTATAAAAAATTTTTCAGCATTGTGCTAATGGCAGTCGTAGATTCAAATTACCGGAGCTAACGGTCGTGTTTCAGATGGTGGAGTAATGTTTTACTCAACATTTTGGCAGAAATTTTTACATAAACAACTCCTTCTACCTGATGCTTGCCCGCTGCCAGGGACTGATACTAATTATCCCTTTGCTGTTATAGTCGATGATGCTTTTCCTATGTCAGAACATTTACTAAAACCATATTCTCAAACAAAATTAACTTAGTGGAAAAGCGAATTTTCAATTACCGTTTGAGTCGGGCTCGACGAGTTTCAGAGAATGCTTTCGGAATTCTATCATCACGATTCGGTGTTTTTGAAAGAGCTATGCGTGTAGAACCGGACAAGGCAGCAATTATAACTCTGACTTGCTGCTACTTGCATAATTTTTTAATAAAGCACAATAAAAAGAATTATGCTCCAAAATTAATTCAAGTTGTGGAAAACATTGAAAACGGCGAAATTCAAGCAGGAAAGGTAGTAATGAATGAAAAATTAACTTCTTTGCAGTTAAGTAAGAATAATCATACCTACGAAAAGGCGAAAGAAACTCACGAACAATTTTCAAAGAATTTTAATTCAATAGGCTCAGTTCCCTGGCAAAATAAATTTATATACTTAGATAATTTATACTTCGAATCATACATGGGCACACTGCAGTATATATTAAATGCATTAAAAAAAGCAGTAATCAGCTAACTTTAATTTAAAATTTAATTTGCATTACCAGTAAATTTTTACTGAATACTGAAAAAAATATCAGTAAAAATAAGTTTTACTGATTACTGAAAACATATGCAGTAAAAATAAATTTTTAATGGTTATTGAAAAAAATTAGAGTAAAAATAAATTCGTACTGAAATTTCATTTGCATTACTAGTCAAATTTAATTGATTGATAATTGATATGCTAATATGAGTGAATTACATTTCGATAGTGAAGATTCAGTAAAAATTTATTTTTACTGCAATTTTTTCAGTAATCAGTAAAATATATTTTTTACAGCAATTTTATTCAGTAATCAGTAAAAATTTATTTTTACTGCTTTTTTATCAGTAATCAGTAAAATTTTACTGGTAATGCTATCTAAATTACATTATCAGTAAAATTTTACTGGTAATGCAAATTAAATTTCATTATCAGTAAACATTTATTTTTGCTGCAATTTTACTGGTACTGCAAAGTGCCCATCTATGCTTCCAATTTATGATTCTAATTTGTTTTTCCTTTTAATCTTTGCTAAACAATGAACATGTTCTCCAATAAAAACTGTTAATTAAAAACAACAAGAATTATTTTATTTACCAAAGGTATGAAGTAGGGATGTTACGGAGGTGAGTTTAATGGAACCGGAGTCGGGACCGAAGTATTTAAATTTGATTTATTGGAGCTGGAGTCGGAACCGAAGTCGGTGCCGGAGTCGGAATCGAAGTACAAGAAAGATGTGTTAGTGAATTGTTAAGGTTGTGCCTTATAAAATAATAAAAATATAGTAATGTTCAGTATCTTTAATTTCAGTTAATTTTTTAAAAAGAGGTTAAGGAAATTGCCAATAAAACTGCAAGTTTTCATTAAGATATTATTTTAAAACGATCTTTTTTTACGATAAAATGATTTGCCCTTGTAAAGTTATTGTACGAAAAGAGGAAGTGGCAAAATGTTTTCATATAAAAACACGACACTATCAAATGCACTGTTATGCAAAATTTCAAGACAATCGGTGAAGAACTTTCGAAGATAAGCGGTTTGTACAAACACATATTTACATTTTTATACCGCAACGCGTACTGCGTCAGGTGTATATTAAATTTGTCATTCTGTTTGTAACGCCAATAAGGAGGAGTGACAGGTATAGAAAGTATATATATTTTTGACCAGCATCACCTTCTGAGTCGATGTCCGTCTGTCTGTCCGTCTTTTGACACGATTACAGCCGTAATTTTAAAGCTATAGCGATGAAATACAGAATATAAGTTTATTTTTAGAAAATAAAGATCAAGTTCGAGATTGAGCCAAATCGGATGAAAACCACCCCTACTTCCCATACAAAGTGGCTTTATTTTACACCTAACATCTCTTAAAAATCCGCAAATATTAAAGAAATGCCTTCAAATTTTGCACATAAGCTTTGATATATAATATGAAAAATTTCTATGATATTTGGAAAAATCGGATGAAAACCACGCCTACCTTTGATACAAATTTACGTCATCAAAATAAAAAAATTTTCGTAAATATATAAAACTGAATGACATCGTGTATGTATATATCCAAAATCCACCCACATCGTTTATCCAACCCATACCAAATTTTGCACATGTATTCTTCAGTATAATGTGGAGTATTAAGACTAGAAAAGTGGGTACATATTCTTTGAAATAATAACACTCAGTAGTCTAGAAAATTGGGTGGGATTGAAGGGTGGGGGGGCATGGCACTTAAATTTTAAATGGAATGTTTTACACCGTTGATGAATTTCCACATACCAACCAAATTTTGCGCATACATTCCTTAGCATAATGGGCAGTCTACAAATTTCTCTATGAACAAGCTAAGGATAAAATTAAATTAAGCGAATGATACAAATATTTTTGGAGAATATACATAAACATTTTGTAAATGGCAAAGTACTTCGAATATACTTCAACACGGCCGCGGGGGGTATTTTAGCTTCGGTACCCTGCCGAAGCTCCATTCCTTACTCGTCTTAATATTTTTTCTTTAAATCCTCTAATATATATATAAGTTTTCTAACGTTATCTTTTTTTCCTTCGTCAATTCGTGTAGGTGAAATTCGTTCATCGATTGCACCACGCAAGCCCGAACGTACCGCCAGCTTGCGTGAGCGTGAAGCACAATTAGAATTGGAGCGTAAACGTCATGCTTGACAGCATAATGAAAATCTCGATACTATCCCGATTGCTCGTCAAACGGAGAAAATGTATTGACAGAGCAGGAGCAGCAACAACTGCAGAAGAAGATCAGACGATTTTAAGATTAGCAAGCTGCACCTGCCGTAAGGCATAACCAACTTGGGTTATCTAAAACTTAGGGTAATAGTTCATGAAACAGACAACCAGAACTTTGTGTTGTACCACAACACGGACCCGTTTATGTTTTAAGCAAGTAAAACATACGGTTATTTATAGTTATAACAACCATTTCAACACTTCCCTCAGTGACTGCCGTGCCAGTTTGAGGATGCAAGTCAAACTCTTGACAAGCAAAACTTCGGAAAGCCGAAGAGCCGACATTTTTATGCACGCATGCCAACACTTCACATCTGTTTTAACCAGCCGAATTAAGGTCTCAGTGCGGTGGATAGATAGGGTCTACCCCATTCGACGGGTAAAGACTGTCCCCGAACTAACAAGTTTTAAGGTCAATTGCTATACCTTCGCAGGCTTGTTTCATATCGATATACCGAATATGACCTGCTACCAAGATGGGCGCCACCCCGAGATCTTGGTTGGCCCTATCAGTTTTTACGTTTGCAGGACGTATCCTACAAACAACCCTCCTCCTTTATCCTGGCTTGGGACAGGCAGGCGCAAGCTAGACCTGGCGAAGTTGCAGAACAAGATCAATTAAACCACTGTCACAACTATAACTCTGAGCCCACAACTATCCAGCAGCGGTAGAGTGGCAATCCTAAGCTCAGCAGATGGTAAGCCACCGACAGGCTCTAGCCGCACCAGCACATTTGAGCGCTCCATTCCTTACTAGTTATTAATAAAGATAGGGTTAATTAAAAAACCCTATAAACCTTTTTATATCAAATGATAGGTAACTTTTAGGCTTTAAAAATAAAATACACTAAAATAGCGTACCTCTAATATTTCTGATGATGTTCTTGATTGCCGATCATCCATCGATGCCAAACTGTTAACTGGCTTTTCTAAATGGTGCTCAGACTCCTTAATATTTTTAAGTTCCCGGCGGTAGCTGCTTCGTAAACTATTAATTTTTCTTCTGACGTCATCCTTGGTGGCGCAGTTTTTATTTTTTTCAATATTTCCAACAACTCCTGGTATCCGGCTTCTTTTTTTTCCCTCTGCAGGTACTCCTTCGACGAGACGTCCCATAACGCAAGATGGCTCTCATAGCAGCAAATAAATGCTTCTATGAATTCCTTTTCTGCATCCATTTCCTATATACAATGAAATTTCCTTCTATATTACTGCTTAATAATTTTTCAATTAAAATTACCTTGTTCTCCTATAAATAAAAAATTTGTGTAGCATTCTTGCCTTCACTTGCTTTTTTTATTTATGCTTGTTATGTTGCCTTCACGGAATGTAACTCGGTATGAAGCTTACGTTCAAATTATAGAACGCGTTTGACAGTAACCCTTGTTCGACGGAGAAAATCAAAAAATTTTGCAAACAGGTCCAACCGGTTCGTCAAACTGTCGAATAAGCTTCTTAACCAGCGAACTGGTATGAACATGGCTGCCGTATGACGAACAGGTTCGCTGATGTGTAAGCCCTTTAAAAATTTGGTAGTTTTTAGGAACAAAATCATGCATTCGATTTTTTTTGGGTTCGACAGTTCAGTAAGGGGGTTGGAGTTGCCAAACGTTTGGTTACGTTGTTTGCTAAAATGTGGACAAGAAACCAATATATGTTCGATAAATATATCTGCAACAAAGTTACAGAACTGGCATAAATTAGATTCAGTGTTATCGATGAGGTATCCGTGTGCTATCCTTGTATGGCCTAACCTAAGACGAAAACATTTTGTCATATCAAATCTTGATAACTCTATGTTATATAAGGCTGCCCGCATAGTAAACTCCGAAGCAGGCAGGCAGGCAGGCGGAGATAGCAACTTGCTCTACAAATAAGCATCACAGTGTGAATGCGATAATCAGAGCAGATCAGTGCGACATTGTTTGTTATTGTTTTGTTTTTTTTTTTATTTCTTTTGTTATGAATGTTTCTATACGAAAAAACGTTTGCCAACAGCGACTCAAAACACACACTTGCTCATGCGCACAACAAAAACAACACTCACTCAATGATCCAAGATAGATAGATTAATAGATTTTATTATTGCTTTCTTTTGTTATGTTTGTTCGTATTTCGTTTTTTCTTTTCTTGTCTATTTTATAAGCTCCGCAATGTGTATTTTTAATTTTGATTTGATTGAAATCATAGCTGTACCAAAAAACACAAAGCAAGAACAGGTTGAGACTTTTGTTTGTTTTTGGTTTCCCCGAAATTTGTGTTGAGTGCAGAAAAGCGGGCATAAATTCGCGCATCTTGTGGGCAGCAATCATGATACGAGAATAAAGGTAGAAGTGACAGTTCCTTGGAATACCATAAGTTGTCAAACAAAATGCCAAGAAATAGGGCGTCAATTATTAGCTGTGTTTAATTCACATTGGCTGCATTCAGCGGAAAATTTGCTAAATAGCTGTTGCACGACTTTTGGGCTGAATGGTATGTAGCATAAAGCAGGGTTGGTATTATTGACGATTTATCGTCATTTCGACTTTTTTGGCTACAATTATGACCTGACGTTTTTCTTTCAATTTTTGTCAAAAATTACGTTTTTTGGTTAAATCGCTTTTCCTTTATTATTTTAAATTTGAGATTTAAATCAGATTCAGATTTGATTTGTGTGCTTAGAGCAGCTACCCACCGGGATAATCAGAATTGATACTAATAAAAATCGTATATAGAATGAGTTATTTTGCTTGCATATTAAAATGTATTCCAAAGAATGTATAAAATTAAAGCAAACCTTAAAGATTGGAATCAATAAACAAAAACTTTACCGATTCGTTTTTATTGCTGCAAGAATCGATTATGAAGTATATAATAATTTATAGTAAAGTAAATGTAATGACCTCCAAGAAATGTTAAAAATTTGGGCAAACAAATTCAATATAGCTCTTGAAGCAATGAAGCTAAGTTTTGATAGCTTGCTTAACATCTTAAGAGCTAAAAACATTAACTTGCCATAGTCATCGAAAAGCAATATTCAAGCCAAAAAGAATATATTGTTGAGGACGGTGACACCAGGATCTTATGTTCACATAGGTGTAAAACACCAATTGTTGAAAATTCAGGATTTGATAAAAATCAAAAAAATTGTGTCATTGGATATTGGAATTGACGGATTGCCACTATATAAAAGCAGTTTGGAAAGCTTGTGGCCTATACTGGCGAAAGTCCATGATGCTCCGGAGCTCATAGTATTTCTAGTTGGTGTTTACGCTGGAAATTCAAAGCCTGCTAACGTCAACAATTTCTTACACGATTTTGTGTATGAAATGAAAGATTTAATAAAGAATGGTTTAGAAATTTCAGAAGAAAAATTTCTATTGAAACTAGATTATTCATTTGCGATGCACCAGCCAGGGCCTTTATATTTGACACCGTTGGACACAACTCATTTGTTGGCTGTGGCAAGCGTCAGCAAAAAGGAAGAAAGATCTTGAATACAATAGTTTAAGTAAAAAAATTTAACGCCTTAGAACTGAAGATAAATTTTCTGCTAGAGTGAATAAAGATTACCACAGAAATTCAGAGGTTGGCAGAACTTTACTAGAATCTTTAGGAATAAAAATGGTTACGCAGTTTCCTTTAGATTCTATGCATCTCGTGGATCTTGGTGTTAAAAAAAAAAAATGCTTACATGTATGATAAAATGAAAAACAAACAAATTTAAACTTTGTAACAAATCCAAGGAAGATTTTTCAATTTATTTAATCAGTTTAATGCCCTTTGTCCCAAGAGAGTTTGTTCGTAAGCTAAGAGGCTTGGCAGATTTACCACGACAGAATGTTTGGGAATATATATATGCGATCGTATGGAAAATTCTTCAGCCGGAGAAATAATATTTCCTGTAAAAGAAGTGCTGTATAAAATTATGGCTTTACCATATGAAGATAAGCTTTTGATGATCCCAATTTTGCATTCTCTAAAGGAATGACTGCAAATCATTATTTATTTCAATAACTAAAGATAATCATTCCATTCTTCTTTTTTTATACAGAGCTCTTAAAATGGAAAATTTTTTTTTTCGACTCAACATATTGTGGAACAGGCATGCCGTAAATATATAAATTCATTGTTAAAAATCTGAAGCCACTTTTGCCAGATTCTAGCAACACTGATGCAAATGGTTCCATGAAAGCAGAAATTTTTAGTGAGGTGTGTAAACGAATTAAAGAGTAAGTAATTTTCAAAATAATTGTTCTTACTTTTTAATAACATAGTTACATATTCTTCTTATTTTTTAAAAATGTATTTTTCTCAAAGGTGAATCACAGCGTACCAATACCCTTTTGGCGAACTTATTAAAGGTGCAAGCAGAAAATAATATCCTTTTAAAGAACATGACAGCAACGTCAAACCACAAGCAAATATTCCCTATTACAACAGCAGATGATCTTTACAAAATAAATGATGACATGCTTGAAAATAAAGAATATTATGTAAGTTGTTTTCCCATACTTTAATGACACACAAAACATTAATTGATTATTTTTTTAAATAGCTTTCGGCAATAAAGTCTATCATTAAACACAACCCTTTGCAAAGAGTCAAGCAAGTTAATTGAAAATAAGGTGCTTGTAGAATTCAATTTTGGAAGCGTTAAAGGAAAGGACTGCTTCGGAAGTCTCGTATATTTTAATAAAGTATTGTTTGGTAGGTTATGATAAACCATCGTCCTTTAATTCTTGAATTTATTTTTTTATGTTTTTATTTTTCTAATTGCAGATTGGCTTTCCAAGGAAGGGTACAACCAAGAACAGTATCAAAAAGACATAAAGGAAGCAATTCGCAAATCCAAATGTAAATACTACAAAAATAAATTTGAAGCAAAACGGAAAGAACACCCCACATAATAAACATTAATATAATTTAATTCCATTTAGTATTGTTATAACTGTTAAATCTGCTAACTGCTTGACAAATGATCTTAAAGTTATGTATTCTCTTTAATTATCTCACTAATTTTGAAATCATTTTTTGTTTATTATTTCAAAAAGCATAAAAGATTTTTATTTCTGCCTTACAAACCTTATACATTCTGGAATTCATTCATATATACATATCTATTCCGAAATGGCTTCAGAAACATTCATACTTTTTTCATTTTAGAAGAATTTATACTTTTTTTATTTAAAGAATCCATTTAATATACGAATAATAGAATCGATTTCAGCAGCGATTCAAGTAGAAGCAAAAAAGGAATGTACTAATTTTCGTAGGACATCGCAACGTCAAAAATAATCAATTCGAGAATCTAAAGGGTCCGCCAAATAACTTTTTTTTTTTGAAAATGCAAAAAAAAACTACTGAATATTTTCTCAAATTTCTTTTTTTATTTGAATGTAAAATCCTTCCGGTTAATAATGGGAAAATAGTTTCAATCAAATGGCTGCCTCGGCTGGCCATGCAGTAGCCTACACGATCGGTCCAATTTTTAAGCACATTATCGATTGTGTGCAGCGGTATTTCACCAATGGCCTCACGAATATTGTCCTTTAAAGCGTCAATTATCTCTGGCTTATCGGCGTAACACTTATCTTTGAGGGCACCCCACAAATAATAGTCCAACGGTGTCAAATCGCAGCTCAGAGGTGGCCAAACGACATCAGCTCTGCGGCTGATAATGCGATCTTCAAAAACAGGGCGCAAAACATAGAGTGTAGCTTCGGCTGTGTGGCACGTAGCGCCGTCCTGTTGAAAACAAATGTTGCCAATATCCTCCTCTTCAATTTTTGTCAACAAAAATTCGTTCAACATGGCCCGATAACGATGGCCATTGACTGTAACTGCCACTCCTTGCTCATTTTCGAAGAAAAATGGCCCAATTATGCCTCTGGACCAAAATCCGCACCGAACAGTGTCTCGTTTTGGGTGCATCGGCTTTTTAATGGATGCGTGCGGGTTTTCTGTGCCCCAAATGCGACAATTTTGCTTGTTTACATACCCGCCAAGATCAAAATGAGCTTCATCTGAAAAGATGATTTTTTTTGGCAAAATCGGCATCTTCTGTAAGTCGATCGCAGGCAATATTTCCCAGAGTTGTTCAAGCGTATAAGCAACCATATTCGTTCAGCGGAAGGATAAAACTAATAATCTGTCAAATCAGACATGTGCTAAGTGTTACCATTCACGAAATAAGCACTAGTTGAAAAAAAAAAACGTTAGATGTCGGACCCGTTACAAATAGAGTTGAGAATTGATTCATTTTTTGTATACAATTGATTCCTTTTTTCCGGTGGGTTGAGGTAAAATCAAATTTGATTTGTGTGCTTGGAGCAGCTATATTTGGGTGTTGGGGTAAAATTTAAGTTTGAGCAATTATAAAATGCGATAATTCCAATAGAGATACTGACATTTAAAAATACTTGCCGATTTGCTCAAACTTTTTCCTAATTTGGTTTTAGAAAACGAAGTCTTGATTCTGAAGTTTCAAATTTAGAGTTTTCTTATCTTTTCAGTGATTCAGAAGAATAAGTAGAAACGGAATATTACTGGAAAACAGTTTATTCAATTAGAAGAAGAGACTAATCTTTGGCATTTTCTTTTATCCGAAAATTAATTTTTAAAAATTTGACCTAGCCTAATTTGTCAGCAAACGTTGGTCGCATTTTTACTCAAATAAAACTAAATAAAACAAAAATCAGAGGCATTTTGAGCACTCTCACGTTGATTTAAGAGTGAAGAATTTGTCTTATCATAATTTGGACATAAGGAAATAATTAACAAACAAATACAATAATATAATACGATACAAATTTAATTGAATCTTATAATTTCTTAACCTTATTAATATATATATTTAATTTGATATTAATAACATGAATAAACTCTTAAAGGTCCTTTTGAATTTTTCAATAAAACCTAAATGTATAAACATGCTTATGAATAAAGAAAAATTTATTGTAAAATTAAGAAATTTACAGTACGAAAATTACTTTTTTTTCATATCAAGCCTGTTCGAGAGAGTGATTTTTTGCTTGTTCTTCTTATCTCTTTTGAGCTAGAAAAATACGGAAACACGTTCTAGCAGCTTGTAAGTTACTACAATCAAGTACCTAACCTAGCGTCCACACGTGCAAGTGAATGTTCGAAAAACTCAATACATCCAAACATTTTTACTAACACACTCACATTTTCGGACTTGCAGCCTACTTGCAGCGCTACTTGCATGGTAATTTCCTAAGCAGTGAATTTTTTCACTTGCTGCAAGTAAATGTCAAAAAAGAGGATTAAAGTGATGTTTTTGTAGTGCTTTTGTGGATTTTTCCGGGATTTCCGCAAGTATATAGAAGAAGGAACATTAGTTACATGTTTTCCTCGTTTTCTAACTTCTTCAAGCAATACTGCGATTTCAGGGAGGACCTTCGCATTCGACGACATTTTTAAAAGAACTTCCACTTGCACAAGTGGACGCTGAAGCAACTTGCAGCTAATTTCGAACTTTTTCGAAAACAATATATATTCTCCACTTGCAAGTGATTACTGGCACATGTAGACACAGGGTAAACAGTCCTATTGTTTATGTTTTCGCTTTCGTTTATGTTTCAGAGTTTGCAAAGAAGAAACACTTGCTTATAAAATATTTCCTATTTTATTTTATTATCAATAGTGAGTATTGCAATAATAGTGAGTGATTATTAGTGGAAGTTAAGTAATTTGTTAATTCCATGTTATTTAGCAGCAAGTATAATTATATCATGGCAAAAAGAGAGCGAGCACAATCGGCCATTTTTTTTTCAGAGCTTGCAATTAGCTAAACATTTTCTTATTCACGTACAAACATTTACCATGTTTTGTTTCATTGTAAATATAATAAACTATTATTTATAAAACTAAACTACTACTTAAACTACTATTATAAAAAAAAGTTTAAGTGTTAATTAGTGAAAACATAAAAATTGTTGAAAATGTAAAAGTGCGGCAATAGAACAACTTTTGCACATGCATATGACCGAAATTAAATACATATATTTTCATAGCAAAGTGTATGTTCATTACGCTGCAGCCACACGTGATAGTACTGGCATGCTAATAAAGAATATGTATTTACTTCGAAAATATTCCGAAATATTCAACAAATTACGCTGCGGCCACATGTGATAGTAAATGTTCATTTGCAAAATGTCGTCAAAGCCAAAGGTTCGACCACTTTATTATTCCTTTTACTTTTATTCAGTGATGCTTTATATACCAACACAGCACGATACTAAAATGGGATAAAAATGAGGAACTCATGATTTTGTAAAATCTGTTTATCAATAATTTTCAAAATTAAATGCAACTTTTCATATGATATTTTATGTGTCAAATAAAGGCAATTAAAATAATTGTATATATTTCACTACAAGACATGAAAGAAAAGAGCATATTTAAAGTTCGAATATTTTAGGGAGAAAATACAACACTGTTTCTTTACTTCGATTTCGCACTGGCTGTGGTTGTCAAAATTCACTGTCTCAGTAAAAGTTGTTGCCAGTGAACTGCCAGTGATGTCAAGGTGTGAGTGTATTAGTGAAAAGGGAGATTGTATTGAGTTTTTCGAACTGTTACTCTCTTCGAACTGGCACGTGTGGCTAGGGGGTTAGCTTCACTCTTAGCTGTGTTGCATGAACAGCTGTTTTTGACAACTTATGGTATGCCTTTAGAAGAGAAAATCAACACTTATCATTGCTACCTGGGTTCTTATATCATCGGCAGCAATAAGTATTGTTGATATTTTTTCAATTCGCTTGTTTTGTTTGGGAAAACATGTATTTATTTTAATTACTTATTATTCTTTTTTTTTTGCTTTTACTGACTTCATGTCAATCAGTTTCGCTTATTGGAAAATCAAAAAAAGAAGAGTAAAAAAAACTTTACACTTGTACTCGCTCTCGATTGCACGCATTTGTAACAAAAACAAAACGCAACCCTCACTCTAACATTTGCGCCGACTCAGCCGCTGCTGTTGTTTGTATGTGTGTTCCGAAGAATCTATTCTGTTGCTGCTGTTTTTTTGTTTTGATTCTTTTTGCACTCAAAAGGTGATGAAAACAAAATCAAAACAGTCCTTCGGTTTGCACAAAATTCACCAATACATCAAAGGATTATTTTTCATCATGGTGTAAGAAAACCAGGTGGAAGCGAATTTTTCACCACACTTTAAATTGCCCCGTCTCTCAAAAAATTCTGACAGGGAGAGAGCAACTGTTGATTAGTGCCAAATTTTATTGGCTGCGTTCAGCAGGTACAACTTTTGTGCAACCGGTTAGTGTGGGTCTGCTGAACGAAAAAATATCAGTGTCTAATCGCAACATGTGAAAATGTCTGTCTTTCGCCGCACTTTATATTTTTGATACATTTGCTCAAGGTATTGAGTATTCCTGTTAAAAATTTGGCTTTTTTAGAATAAGTGTGCTTTTATGAGAAATGATATAAATAACGCAAAATATAACGAGAAAACACAATTTTTCCCCTATTTGATCACTTTTAAAACAATTGTGTTCACAGAAATAAAAAAAGGAACGTAAACTGATACCTGATCATTGATTATTGATCATGAATTATTCATACTGATCATGAATTATTATTAGGTTGTTCAGATATTTGACGTCAACTCACAAGAATAATAGCTTAAACACATTAATGACGACAACAAATTTGTCGCATGATTCAATTATTATAAGGTTGTCCAGATATTTGACGTCTACTCAATAGAATGTATACTCTTATTTCAAGAGGAGAGCAAAAGAGTAATTTTGTAAGGACATAAAAATCACGCAGTTGCCGGAATATCACACTTTTTCATAGTACAAACCAATAAAAATACATTTAACTACTACTTTTTGAAATACTGGCTTGTGTTGAACGAAAATATCATGAGCTTTAAAAATGTTATGGTCACATTTTAGACGTAAAATAATATTGGAAAAATAAAACTTCTGAATGTTGTACGCATTTCATACAGAGTTTGTATGAATATTTTTATTACATGTATGTTTTTTTTTATATTCGAGTAAAAATAAGTAAAAATTATACAGTCAGTTAATATGTAAAATTTATTGGAATAATGTTTTCAAAATAGTTTAAAATAGTTTTTTTTACCAAAAGTATAAAAATAGTGATTTTTACATTTGTGTTTGGAAAAAATCAAAAATTTTTACTTTTTTCCTCTTTTGACAAACGAGTTCAGTCAACGCAGAACTTTTTTTTATATTGTATATAAAACTATATAGTTAATGGTTGTGTTAATATGTCTTCTAAGTGTTTTGTGATATAACCATTGTCATTTTTTTAAGAACGTAAAAATATTTTTGACGTAGAATTACGTCGTACAGCTTACTTACTTACTTAGGTGGCCGTGACAACCCGTGTCCGGATTTCGACCGACCTCATCAACTCTCGCCAGGCGCCTCTGCTTTGCGCGCGCCTTCTCCAATCGGATACACCAAGTGCGGTTAGGGCTTCCTCAGCCTGGTCCATCCATCGGAGGCATGGTCTCCCTCGTCGTCGTTGACCAGCGAACCTCGTCTCGAGCACCTTTTTCGTTGGAGCTTCGTCCTCCATACGATGGACATGACCCAGCCACCGTAGTCGCTGCACAGTTATACGCCGAACTACGTCAATGTCTTCGTAGAGCTCATACAGCTCGTGGTTCATTCGGATGCGATAGTCATCGCCGACTCGAACAGGACCGAAGACTTTGCGAAGAACTTTTCTCTCGAACACCCCCAGGGCGGCTGCGTCAGTTTGCGAAACTACCCATGCCTCAGCGCCATAAAGCAGCACAGGTAGAACGAGCGTCTTGTAGAGTGTTAGTTTTGTAGATCGAGAGAAGGCTCTGGCACTTAGTTGCTTACTGAGCCCGTAGTAGCACCTATTAGCAATTATTGTTCTTCGCTTTATCTCCAGGCTGATTTCGTTGTTGGTATTAATGGCGGTGCCAAGGTATACAAACTCCTTGACTACTTCAAAGTTATAGCTGCCGGATGAAACGTGGGAGTCTAAACGCCTAGCACCCTTGTTTGTAGACAGCATATACTTTGTTTTACCCTCATTTATCGTCAAACCCACTTTGGCTGATTCCTTTTCGATAGCGGCGAAAGCAGCGGTAACATCTCTCTTGGTTCTGCCAACAATATCAATATCATCAGCGTACGCAAGGAGCTGGACACCTTTATAGAAAATGGTGCCATTACGATGCACACCGGCCTTTCGTACGATCCCCTCCATGATTATGTTGAAGAGATCGCAAGACAGTGGATCGCCTTGTCTGAAACCTCTTTCGGTATTGAAGGTTTCGGAGAGGTCATTTCCTACCTTGACGGACCTGCGTGTGTTGCTCAACGTCATTCTGCAAAGTCTAATCAACTTTGCAGGTATACCGAACTCAGACATTGTTGCGTATAGGCAATCCCTTCTCGGGCTATCGAACGCAGCTTTAAAATCGACAAAGAGATGGTGTGTGTCAATTTGATTTTCGTGGGTTTTCTCCAAAATCTGGTCTATGGTGGACTTACCAGGTCGAAAGCCACACTGATAAGGTCCAATCAGTGTTTTTGTAATCGGCTTTAATCTTTCACACAGTACGCTTGAGAGAACCTTATATGCGATGGAAATAAGACTGATACCTCTATAACTAGCGCAGATTGTAGGGTCTCCCTTCTTAAGTATAGGGCACAGTACACTGAGGTTCCAATCGTCGGGCATGCTTTCTGCTAGCCATATTTTGCTGATGAGCTGATGCATGCGCCTTATCAATTCATCGCCGCCGGTTTTAAACAATTCAGCTGACAGGCCGTCAGCACCCGCTGCTTTATTGTTTTTGAGTCGTTGGATAGCAACTTGAATCTCTTCATGGCTAGGTGGTGATACTTCCACTCCGTCATCGTCGATTGGTGGCACTGAACTGCGCTCTCGATGGGCGGCATTGGTGGAATCGTCGCCAGTAAGTAAATTGGAGAAGTGCTGTCTCCACAATCTAAGCACACACTGTGTATCCGTATTCAGATCTCCATTTTCGTCTCTGAAAGTGGATGATCCGGGCTTGAAACCTTGGGTTAGACGCTTAACCTGTTGATAGAATTTTCGTGCATCCTTCTTGCCCTGGTATACCTCTAGTTCCTCACGCTCACGCTTTTCCTGCTCTCTTTTTTGCGTCTGAAATGCGCCTCTCTTCCTTCCTCTTTTCGCGGTAGTTTTCTCGCACGGCTCGCTATACAGCTGACTGCAGCGTTTTTCTGTATGCGGCGTTTTTTACTGCTGTCGCGACACTCCTGATCGTACCATTGGTTCCAAGGTTGCGGGCGCCGGAAACCAATGACTTCTTCAGCGACAGCGCGCATGGAGTGGGATATATGCGCACAAAGTCCGCCGGCGTCGTCGAGTCCAGAGGTTGGTTGGTTGAGCTTAACCGAGAGTTGAGCGGAGTAGGCTTCGGCAGTCCGTTGTAATTGCAACTTAGCGGCATCTAGCTTTCGTTGCATTCCTGTGCGTATGTTCTTCGCATTGCATAATCGCATGCGGATCTTGGCTGCAACAAGATAATGGTCGGAGTCAATGTTGACCCCCCGAAATATACGCACATCTAGAACACTAGAGGCATGCCTTCCGTCGATTACAACATGATCAATTTGGTTTCGCGTTTTTTGATCCGGGGCAGCCAGGTGGCCTTGTGGATGTCGAGGTGCTTAAATCTGGTGCGAAGTCGATCAGTCTTAGACCGTTGTTCGTGGAGGTCTCGTGAAGACTGAACTGAACAGTGAACACTGACTGAACTGAACTGAACTGAACAGAACTGAACTGAACAGTGGGGCCAAAGATGCCTTCCCTTCCGACTTTCGCATTAAAATCGCCGAGGACTATTTTCACGTCATGAACCGGAAGGTGGTCATATATGTCCTCAAGACTAGCGTAGAAAGCGTCCTTGACGGCTTTTCCTCCGTCGGGGCGTTCGCGCAAATAAGTAGTAGAAAATAAGTTACTAATGTAGAAAAATTTTGCCTTGATGCGGATCGTGGCCAATCTTTCGTTCACAGGTGTGAACCGGGAAACAAGGTGGCGTAGTTTCCGGCTAACGACGAATCCACATCCGAATTCGCGCTTCTCCGCATGGCAGCTGTAGTAGATATCGCAGTGTGCTTGTTTAGAGCAGCCTTGCCCTTTCCATCGCATTTCCTGGATGGCGGTGATGTTATTGTTTTGAGGGCTTCCGCCAGTTGCATAATGGCACCTTATTAAAGTTGCATAAAGGGTCCGGACATTCCAGGTGCATATCCGTAAATCATTGTCCGTTTTTCGTTTGCGGTGGTCGTCAACGTAATTGGGGTTCTTATCCGAGGCTGGTTTAGTTTTCATTGGGCAGTAGTAATGTGGCGGGACCCAAACCCTGCGCACATTCCATGTTTAAGGTCTATGGAGCGACCCGCCGCTCAATTAGCCGTCAATCTGATGGAAGCCAGTTTGCCGTTGCCCAGGGAACACCACTTGGAGATTTGAGTCGACTTGAGACGATTTCGACATGGATAATGCTGGCCTCGCCAGGTTGAGGCGGTCAGACACGTTGCCATGTGAAGGTTCGCCCCCTGTTCCCCGTCTTACAGCACGTTTGCCATTTTTGGGGGTCTTTTCCACAAATTTTTTTCAAGAACACTCTAACGTTTTTGGAGGACATTTTGGAATATACTTACAGCCCTTAATATTCATCTTACAAAGATAAAATATATGTCAAAAAGCAGTTATATCTTATGTATATATAATAAGAAAAATCATGCATTGATGCTTCAGTGGCTGCTGACGTTCTTATTTGTGAAACCTAAACAAGAGCGTTGAGCGGCGCGTTACTAGCCACTTGGCGTTAACGCTGAATTTTCCCTAAATAAGAGCGGCGACCTTATGTCAAATGTTTCTGTAATTAGTACAAAATGAAATTATACAATGAAATAGTACACAAGCTAATTTTAATTATTAATTAATTACTTACCTCTATTTGTGCAAGCAAATATTTATCGTCAACATATGTTAATATTTTTCACAGAAATTACAACTTTTTCTTTGCTTCTGTAGCAAACTTCACTTCCTAACGCTCTTCAAAATTGGATTTTCCAACCGCTCAGCGTTGCCGTCGCGTTATTATGGTTTGCTCCATACAATTAATATTAGCATGACGATTTTGTGACATAAACAACGCTGCCGCTCTTGTTTAGGTTTCACAGTATCAACATCGTGTTGTTTCTTGGAATGAATTGTTTTACGAATATTTCTCAGTATCGGCTTGTATTGTTGTTGTTATTAATACGAATGTAAAATTTACATTTATGTTATATATGCATATCAGCTGCTTTAATTTTTATCGTTTGTTATTGTTTTTGTTTATCTTCAGCGAGATAAATACAATAAACAATACAGATGTATTATAGATAAGTGCTGTAGAGCCAGAATGTAGCTACAAAAATGTGTATTACTACGATGCAGGTTTACATATACAGAGAATGCTCATGGTCATTGTGCTATGAAAACTCTATTGATTCTTTAAATATCATAGTAAATTCGAATTATTTATTGAACTAATTTTATATTTTACATATTAAATATATATTTTGTTCGTTAAAATTTAAAATTTTCAAATTAATTTAAATATAAGCTCTTTACTTGGGAAAAATAAAAAAATCATAGTTTTCCGAAATATTTATTTCCATTTATTAAACCTAAGATTGAAATAAATTTATCAAAAAATATAGCAAACAAAAAACTCTACGTCTACGATAATATCTGTGTCTTTTGTTTACATAAAATAAGGGTATGTCAAATATCTGGATAATCTTATAATGGCTGCTATATCCGAAAGAGCGCTCAGGTAGCGAAGTAGCATGAAGTCATGGCAGAATTATAATGTAGGGCCGACTCGGAGAGGAATGAAATAGAAAGCTGAATAAAGCGGGCTAGATGTCAAAATCAGCTGTTCATCTCACGTTTCTTTATGTTCATGTTTCGCAGTCGATTTTAGGTTAAAATTTTTACAGTTTTTTTTTTGCCAATTTAAGACTTCTTTCACATTTTAAAGTTGTTATTACATTGTTTTAATAATATTTTCACTCAAACTATCACAAATTTAACACGCGACCGCACTACTTGCAACTTGGAAACATAAAAATTTTTCTTAATGTGCAAAATTTCCAAAAACAACTAATTAAAAACTAATTTAAAATAAACCAGTATATGAACTACTTTGAATTATATTAAGCCGTCATCCACTTCAAATCTAAATAGTTTTTATTGCATTATATATAAGTAATTGAAATACTACTTAAAAAGAAGTGATTGATAAACTACTTTGCATTATATTAAGGCGGCAAATACTCTGATTTTGACATCTTTTAATTGCAAATTTTTATTAGATTGCAAGTTTATATATATTTAACCATGTTATTTCATCAAATATTATTAACTTTAGACCATCAGTAATAGTTTTCAATTGGTTATTTTAAAGTACTTAAAAAAATAATTTAAATATAACTAATTAAACAAGTAGTTGAAAATATATACAGAAGAAAGTCAATTGACTTATTTAGCGGGCATCACCATACAAGATATGTTAGTTCGTTCTATGGAAAAAAGTCAGAATTTCAACTAGTTGTGGTTGGCAAAAAACTACTTTATCAACTACTTTTTAATTAGTTGATTTTCTTACAGGGTATATATGTGCGCTGATGCTTATTATGTTTGTGTGTGTGTTTCGTCCAACGAAAAAATAAACAAAAAATGCATCTAATATAAATACTTTCTGTATTAAAAAAAATTTCCTTAAAACTTTCGTTACATCTAAATTTTATTAAATTTCATATGCAAACTAGACAAACACGCAAAATCAGCTGCAAAATCAACCAGGACACGCCAGTTTTCTCGCTGTACCTGCTTTGCCTGCCTGCCTTTACTATGTGGAATTCGGACAGATTTATATGAAACTGAATGAAGCCTCTTTTGCCGCACTGGTGCCTGCCTGCTTTTACTATGCGGGCAGCCTAAGATGTTCTCGATGTTGTTTAAGGTGGGACATAACATTCGCGGCAGAGAAAACAGACCTTTTTTTTAAAATTCATAACTCAGTCAAAAACAAACATGTTTCCAAAATTTTTTTTTATTATTGTAGAGAATTGAACAAATTACAAGAAAAAAAAATTCAAAAGAATATATTTTTCACTCCAACATGGTTTTATAGAGCTCCAAACTGGCGGCAGAGAAAAAAACGGGGACGAGCCGGTTGCAGCGCTGGGAGTTGCAAAAATTGTCCGATCTGGAAAAAAAATTACTTTTTTAAATCTTAACAAAATTGGTTATCGTATGACACAAGCTTTTTTTTAAAATTTTTTTGTCAATTTTTGGTGATGTTCCAAATTTGAAAGTGTGTGTTTTTCGAGAAAAATACTGACTTTAAAAATTCATAAAAAATCGAAAAAAAAATTAAAAAAAAAGCTCGTGTCATACGATAGCTAATCAAGTTTAAAAATATACAAAAAGAAAAGCAAAATTTTGTCAAAAAATGAACCCGCTAGTGCCGCAACCAGTACGAAAAACATGGTTTCGAGATAAGTGCGTTCAAAGTTTGTGAACAAAAAAAAAGGTTACCTTCAATCTGCCATGCCTGCTTCGTACTGTATGCCTTCGTTATCTTGTGTTGTGCTGTTTTTTACAGTTTTTTGCAATCGTTTAGTAATTCGGGCTTCACCCTTCACCCTTTAGTTAATACGAAATAACAACCACCAAAAGTCAGGTAGCAAGTAAAACAAGTATACCAGCTGCCGTACGTAGGTTACAAAAATTAAAAATGCGCTCTCACTAATCCGGCTGTAACTTTTGAACCCGTAAGAATTTTCCCATGAAATTTTTTTTCTTAGAATCTTAAGAATATTTACTAAAACACAAAATTATTAAAAACTTTCGATTTCAAAAAACTGCCAATGTCATGTAACCCCTTAAGATAGTTATCTATTGTAAGCTTTGCGCTGTTTATTTCTTGATACCATATGGATGTTAAACCAAATTGTCTGCTGAGTTTTGAGTATTTTTTTATGTCGTTTGTATTTAAATTAATATTTTCAATTATTGGTGCTCTGGCTGTAGGCTTTGCTACTTCGTCGGCAAGTTCGTTACCTCTTATATTAACATGGCTGGGAATCCATACTAATAAGATTCTAAGGTAATTTCCTAAAAGAGTATTTCATTTCATTTCATTTATTTCAATCAATGGATTTTTTATCCTAACTGACTATACAATATTAATACTTGAAAACTAGATATGCATACAATATATCAGAAAATTTAGATTCTTATCTATAAATTGACAACAAACGGTTATTAAATACTGTCCTTGATACAGTCAAATCAATCGGATACATAATTGATATTCTATTAAATTCACTCAAAGCTCTTGTAATTGGAGTAGTATTTCGTAGAGTATTTCGAATTATTTTGGGATAATATTGACTGTTGTCAATGTTTAATATTGCTTGTATGGAGGATAGGAAGTCACTGCATATACCGAATTTATCGGTTTTTAGTTGTTCGAATTTATCTGCTTCAAGAATCGCTATGATTTCAGCAGAGAAAATAGAGCTGTATGACGGGAGAAGTGCTACCCGAATGACGTATGAGTCAGATGTGACAGCGTCACTAATGCAGTTGGCTTGTTTTGAGCCATCGGGCTGTGTGCTATTCGGAAACTTTTCACTCGGATAATGAAATTTTGAGTCGGAATGAGAATATTTGGCACTTGCGAGGTGAATATGATTGTCAAAAACTCATGAAGCCTCAGGGGCTAGTATACATTTTGACAATCGGCAAGAGAATTTTTGACACAAGCATAATTAAAAAAAAAACACTTAGAAATTAATGAAAGCTAAACTTTTTAGTTAATTATAAATTAAAAAAGCACAAAGAATTAAAAATAATGGAAATCCCAACAAAACAACAAAGGAAGTTCTACGTAATATGTAGAACTATATTGCATACTGTCCGCAATCCCATAAAGCCACTTACTACTCGATAGCTAACCACTTCATACTCTATTGACTATCCATGATGCTTCGCTGGAATAAACTCCACAATTTTGCGAAAAGAGCTAGCAGGCACTCTTAAATGCATTTAAGTTTGTGCATTGTCTCCATTCAAAATGGCATTTAATGTTTCGGAATAACCTCTTGGCCGAATATAGGTAATATCCTTAAAGGAATAATGTTTTAGGTAGTTGTCCGGAGCAGAAAAGCAAAAGCAGTACTTACTCTACCCCCTTCCCTTAAAAGAAGTCATAAAGAAGTTCAAGACTTTGTGCTTCCGACAGCAAAGCAACCAGAAGTGGAAAATATTTGCGTAAAATTCTGTTCATTTTCAGTTATATCAACAATTTTGCAAAGTAAATTAAATTCTCGCGTTAATACACTAACGAAATCTAAATCGCCAAAATTTCTAGTTGTCAAAATTGCATTGTTCTTTTGGCACAGCAAAAATGACAATTTTATTTCAACAGACAGAAATTGTATTCAACTCAGTAACTTCTTTCCTACCACTAGTGAAAAGTTTTCGAATAGCACACAGCCTCAGTGTATAAAAAGGAGTAGTCGGTCAAACTATCTTTGATGTGTTGGAATTTGGCGCGATAGATGTGGGGTGATGAGGTTGACTTATTGTGGATACATAATGAGGTATTAACTGAGTAAGGATTGAAAAGCCACGGAGAATAGTTGCTATGTGGAGTTTTGCTTGGATTGTAGGGAATGCAAAGTTCTTTGCAAAGTGAGATTGTTCTTCATATTACTGAATTGGTACTGGGATTGTTATTGTATTTTGGATGAGTTGTGAGTATGCAGTGCCACTGCTATTAATAAGGATTTGGAAAGGTGTGAGGTATGGAGGTCTCTTTGGTCTTCAATTCTTTTAATGTTAGCTTAAAATAATAAATATTTTATCGGCGTGGTACGATAAGCTTCAAAAGAAATTCTGACAGCTGAGTTAAAAACTGTTTTTAACTTATTGAGTGTAGATTTTGGGGAATACCCATATATAAACAGCCCGTAGTTAATTTTTGGTATGATTAAGGATTTAACTACAGATATGATGGAATATGTGTTTGCACTAAACTTGCTGCTTGAGAGGCACTTTATAATGTTTAGTCCATTTGATAGAGAAGGAAGAAAGTGTTTGATATGATCAAACCATCTATATTTATACCCCAACGCGTACTGCGTAAGGGGTATATTAACTTTGTCATTCCGTTTGTAACGCCAAGAAGGAGGCGTGGCAGGTATAGAAAAATATATATATTTTTAATCAGCATCATCTCCTGAGTCGATTTCCGTGTGTCCGTCTGTCGACACGATTACAGCCGCAATTTTAAAGCTATCGCGATGAAATTAAAAATATGTGTTTATTTAAAAAAAAGAAAGATCAAGTTCGAAAATGGGCCAAATCGTATGAAAACCACGCCTACCTCCCATACAAAGTGACTTTATATTAACCGTAAAATGTCTTTAAAATCCCCAAAAATTAAAGAAATGCCTTGAAATTTGGTAGGTGAGCCTTAGGTGAGTCTTAATCATGGCTATGGAATTTGGAAAAATCGGATGAAAACCACGCCTACCTCCCATACAAAGTGGCTTTATTTTAAAAGTAAACTCTCTTAAGAATCTGCTCAATTTAAAGAAATGTCTTGAAAATTTGCATATAGGCTTTGATATATAACATAGACCACCATTATGATATTTGGCAAAATCTAATGAAAACCACGCCTACCTCCCATACAAATTGGCTTTATTTTCAACGTAAAATCTCTTAAAAATCCACAAAAATTAATGAAATGTCTTGACATTTTGCACATTAGTTTTGATTTATACTATGAACCATTTCAATGATATATGTCAAAATCGGATCCAAATCACGCCTACCTCCCATACAAAAAGACGTCATCAAAATAGGAAAACCTTCGTTAATATATAAAACTGAATGTCATCGTGTATGTCTTGGCTAAAGACTTCAATATGACCGCGGGGGGGTATTTTAGCCTCGGTACCCTGCCGAAGCTCCATCCTTACTAGTTTTCATTGAAAATTACACCGAGTATTCTTAACTGGGAAACTGCTTCAATAGGAAAATCATTAGATTGTACATCGCAAACGCATGCCCTTTTGCGGCAAATGTGTATTTGCTTACATTTCGAAACTTATAATTGGGCTCCAGAGTAATTGCACCAGAATTTTATGTCTATAAGTAAATTGTCGAGAATGATATCTAAGTTTTTTCGTTTGGATAATTGTTTTATAATAGTAAAGTCGTCTGCGTAGCCACAGAACTTGATTTCTTTGTGCAACGAGATTATGTTGAATAATTTGTCATATGCAGTTAAGAATAATATAACTGGCAAGGGAGACCCTTGGGGAATACCGTTGGCCAGCGGTATAGTATTTGAGTAAATTTTTCTAGCTCTTACTTTAATCTGCCTTTGAGTCATGAAATGAAGGACATAATTAATTATCTTAGGACCCAATTTGCACTACCTAAGCTCGATCAAAGGCTTCAGCGAAGTCTAGAAAGATAGATGTTTTTTCGTCGATATGGATACTGTTATCAAATAATCAAGATATATTAAATTGTCTGATACAGATTTACCTCTTTTGAAGGTGATATCGGTCGATATGATTGGATTAATGTTTTATTTGAATTTGGCTTTAAGATGGGTATAATAGTACTAATTTTATATGATTGGGGAATAAAATTGTTGAATATGAATATATATTATATATATTATATAGCCTTTGAATCATCGGGTATGATATCCGGTCTCTAGCGGGAGTTTTTCCCTTTAGTTTTTTTAAAGAAATTACAAGTTCGTTGAAAGTAATTTCTTTTTCTAAGAATTAAGCCTTTACGTTAGGTATATAAGTGGGATGGACAAAATTTATTGTTTTTTTTTTTTTTTTTGGAAGAGAGAAGGAATTTTATCATCTGAGGATTCATCAGACCAATGGAAACAAAAACTATGTGCAATTTGTGGCAAGTTAGTGATGTATTCGTCGGTGAGGGTGAGAGAGGCAATGCTTCGGATATTATTGGATTTGATTAGTCCACAAAATGGTCTTATATAAGACCAAATTTTTCCTGTTGGTGTCGAAGGATTAATTTCAGCTGTGAAATTCTGAATAGAAACACAATTAGCTTTTGTAACTTTACGTTTGAATATCGCATTAGCTATTTTATAATTAAGAATATTGTCTGTAGATATGTGTCGCTTCAATAAATGCCAGCGTTCGATTTTTTATCCCTTAGACTTTGTAAATAATTATTTCACCAAGGAACGTTATGAATTTGAGATTGTAGAAAAGATTGTGGTATAGATTTGTTCGCGCTTTTTAATATTATTCCATGAATAAGAGCAGACTCTATGTTGATGTTAGCACTTGGCGGAAGCTTTGCATGGAATATATTATTGAATTTTTGGTAGATTTCCCAATCAGCTAATTGGACTTTGAAACGTGGTTTTGGAAGCTTATGTGTGTTGGAGGGAAACAGGATATTACTATTGGGAAGTGATCGCTTCCGAATAAATCGTCTTCGATTTGCTAATCAGAATGCAAAGCTATGCCCGGAGAACAGATAGTAAGGTCGTGGTGTATGAGGGAGTTGTGGGTACTGAGGTGTGTAGGGGAACCATTGTTCAAAAGAGTGAAGGGGGATTGATCCATAAACTGTGAAATTATATTACCTCTCTTGTTGTTCTTAGCTGAACCCCATCTCTGATGCCAGCTATTGAAGTCACCGGTGATAATGCATGGATGCAATACGTTACTTAAGACGTTATGCAAGTTGCTAAGGTTAAAAGTTTTGGTGGGGGGGATATACGAGCAGAAAATAGTAAACTTGATTTTGTAGTATATAGTAGCAGCTAATAATTCATGTAATGTTTTGTGGATGAGAAATGCAACACCACCATAAGAATTATTCGAGTGGTTGGTAGAGTAAATTTGAAAATTTATTGGAACAGGTATATTATTATGGGAATGTAAATGGGTTTCCTGAAGTGCTATAATTTTTGGGTAAAGTAATCTTAAAATAATTAGTAACTGGTCATAGTTGTTAATATATCCGTTCATATTCCATTGTAAAATATTCAAAGCCATTGCTGTAAATATCTTAATTTATATAAATTTGTAAAGTTAATATAATTTAGATCTAAATTACTTTATGGATATTATTGCTAAAACCATAAAGTGAAAGTCTTGACAATATAATTCAATAATAATAATTTGCCTAATCGCGTTGAATTGACTGGCTCTCATGATCGAGCCCCTAAGGTGCTCTCTCGCAAAGTAATGTGAGCGAGGTATAACGATAAAAACCCTTTCGGCGAGCGCTCCCCAATATACACAAAAGAGACAGTCAATTAGTAAGTTCTATTCTGATGTCATACTACAATCTTCATTACCCTTAAAAATATGTTAACTAGAAGCTTTATTATTAGACTTGTTGGTTGTTTTTCTTTTTGCTTTCTGTTGAGTTTTCAATCGGTTACTGGTGCTCTTCGGGAATATTTTGATTTTAGTTTCTGACATCATTTGAGACATCAGCGGTTCGTCTTCATCGGTACTTGCGGTAGTTATTTGTGGTAGCTCTTCGTTGTTGTGTTTATGTGTAGTTGAATCAGAAAGAGGAATGTTATTGCTGCAACTGGGTTGGGGTTCTTCTTCGGTTACGTTAAAGATGTCTAAAAATGGATTGCATTGTGTGCTTGGAGATGATCTAAGCATATTAGCGTAAGATGATTGCCTGTTTTGTTTTCGGTCATTGTATATTTTCAGTGCTGTTATTGAATCGGTTTTTTCTAAAGTTTTAATGGCTTGAAGCTCCTTGTGTTCGATAAAAATTGGGCACTTTTTGTCAAATGCGTTGTGGTTTTTATCAGTGACGTTATTTTCTGCACAGTTAACGCAGTTAACTCTCCACTCTCCACAGTTGAAACAGAGCTTAGTACCTGTGCAGAATTTAAATGTGTTTCCGAATCGTAAGCACATCTTACAACGCAATGGGAGAGGGATGAAAGCGCGGACGTGAAATTTTTGGTAGCCAATATTGATGTCATTTGGAGTTGTTGGGAGCGAAAATGTTAAAATTATGACGCCAGCCTCGTTCAATACTTCGCCCTCTTTTTTATAAGCTTTTATTTAACTTGCTTCGTTCGTATGTATGTATGTATGTATGTCCGCAAATCTTGCAAACAATTTTTTCGACAGCTTGTGGGTCTGCGATTATGCTTAAATTTAGCATACATGTGTAAGCCCGGTGACAATGCAATATTATTAAAAAAAAATTTGCCACACCCCCTTTTACCACCCACAAATAAATAAAAATGCTATATTTCGAAAACTACTAGGCGGATTCAGATAAAATTTTGGTAGTAAATTTCCTTTAAGTAGAAATGGGGTCTAATGAAAAAATTTGACCACACCTCCTTTTACCGCCCACAAATTAATATATCTCCAAAACTACCGGTCTGCTTCAACTCTAATGTCCTTCAATTATTGAATGGGTTTGAAAAAAAATATTCCCACACCCCCTTTTACCGCCCACAAATCAATAAAAATGCTATATCTCGAAAACTACTTGGCAGATTCAGATGAAATTTTGGTAGTAAATTAAGAAAAAAATTTAACCACACCCCCTTTTACCACCTACAAATTATTATATATCTCCAAAACTACCGGGTTGTTTCAGATGGAATTTTGGCAGTAAATGTCCTTCAAGTATTGCATTGGTTAGAAAAAACCCTCTTTCACCGCCCACAAATCAATAAAAATGATATATATCCAAAAATACTAGGCCGATTCAGCTGAAAATTTGGCAGCACATTTACATCAAGTAGGAGATAGGGGGTCAAATTTGGCCACACCTTCTATTCCCGCTCACAAATCAATAAAAATGCTATATCATCATAAAGTATATAATGCAATAAATAATGTTAATGGTATAAATAATGTTAATATGTACTGTTAAGATTAATGGTCTAAAAAATTGAAATGCTATATGTAAGGCTTTCAAAATAAAAGACGATCATAATCAACCTTTAAGACTAAAAAGTAAAAAATAAAAAAATATATAAAAAAAAAATTCTTAAAAAATAAGCTTTTATTTAAAACCAAAACGTGAACTAAAAAGAAAAAATAAATTTCATTGACATTTGTCATATATGTATATAGTAGGTATATACTAGATTCAGAAGAACCTGTCCCTTGGTTACCCATCATCATAATAAAAGCGTACGTAAATAGGTAAGTTCTAGAGATGTATATAAATTTAGAAATTTTCAAAATGTAAAATACATTTAAATTTTAAAAGCTTAAGGTGCTGATATTGGGAAGTAAGCCTGTATAATGGATCGCGGTTTATATACAGATAAGCCTACTAAATTCCACTGATATTGTGTAGTAACCTTGTATATTTTCCATTTTGAAAATTTCTAAATTTATGTACGTCCCTAGAACTTACCTATTTACGTACGCTTTTATTATGATGATGGGTAACCAAGGGAGAGGTTCTTCTGAATCTAGAATATACCTACTATATACATATATGGCAAATGTTAATGAAATTTATTTTTTTCTTTTTGGTTCACGTTTTGGTTTTAAATAAAAGCTTATTTTTAAAGAATTTTTTTTTATATATTTTTTTAAGAATTTTTTTAACTTCTGTTATATCTTGTTGTTCTAGTTTTTTCAAAATTTCTTCACCGGGTATTTCTTTTAAATCATTAGAGTAAACTTCGCCTTTAGAATAGTTGAGTGTTGCATGTTCTTTTTCTTCAACCGGGATAATTTGGCCGAGAGGAGTTAGTGTTATTAATTTCATTGCTTGTGTTACACTTTTCGTTTTAATTAGTAGAGTACCGTTGCGGAGTTTTTTTGCAGGTGTCGACCTCTCCTCCACAGACATTGTCAATGCATTTTTTTATTAAAAAAGGGGAAACATTCGAGAGCGTGTTGTCATTGTCTTTTCTTGATATAATTAAATATTTAGGTCCGAGATTAGTTAATTTCAAAGTTTTCGATTTGTCTATGCAAATCAAATATTGGTTGTTAACGTCAGGTGGTTTATTTATTATTAGGCACTGAGGTGTCACAAAGGATGTATAGTTTTATGTACCGGTATATATTAAGATTTTAATTATTAACTGTTATTATTATTTTTTTTTTTTTATTATTTTTAGAACAAAATAAACATAAAGAGAAAAATTATCACTTGTTGCTTTGACTACTCACTTATTAAACGAGGTATATTAAGTACGATGTTTACTTGATGAGAGAAAGCGAACGACTGCGTTCCAAAGTTATAGACTCAAAAGCTTTATAACCGTTGGATGAATCGTTAAATCGTTTGTTGGTGAATCGATTACAAAACTGCTAAAAATATGCAACGTGTAAACCTGTCCTTTCAAACATCTGGGAGAAATCATGCCAGGTGTAAACCTGTTCTAATAACCAGCTGGCCGAGGAATTAAAAAATTAAAACGTATTTCTACAAGCACATCCTTTCGTTGCCTCAAAACTTTTTGAATTTAAAAAAGCATTGTTTTATTATTTAAAAAAAAATTCTTCCAAATTTATTAAGCATTGTATGTAAAAATTATTATAGATTAGATCAAAAGATTATTTGTTACCTTAACTTAACAGCAAATATGCCTAAGTTAAGGAGAAAAAGTGTATGGTTTTTCAAAGATTTTTCAAATAACATTTAACAAACCAATTCATAATTTCGAAGAACTCTCTATAACAATGGAGGATTTTAAACCCGTGATGTAAAATGGCACGCAAAGTGAATAAAATTATATAAGATCAAATGTAAAACAGAACAAGGTGACGATAGAGAAACTAAAGACCTGCGTGGCAGATTTGAATAACGTGTTCGACAAAAAAGCTCAACATTGCTCTGAAAGTTCTCAGTTATGAAGCGTTTTTTAAAAAATGTAAGCAAATTTCACAAAAACAAAGAACACAGATTCGAAAGTATCGTAAGTGTGGATGTAGAATTTTTTGTTTGATATATTTGTTGATGAGTTTGTTGTCCTTGTTCATTTTTATGTTAGTTAAAAATAAATATAATTCAATTTTATGTTTAATAAATCGAAATAAATATTTCGGGACATAAATTTATTATTTTTTCTAATAAATAAAGTAGTAAATAACTTTTATATATTTTAAATTCAATTGGAAATTACAATTTGATCAAAAAAAAAATTTATTATTAATATGTAATATATATAAAATTGGTTCACTAAATAATTCGAATTCATAGTTCATATTGCATGGAATTCATAATTACCATGCACAGTCTCCGTATATGTAAACCTGAAAAGTAGTAATATAATTTTTTGTATTATTTATTGTATTGTACAGAATGAATATTTTGTAAAAGGCGCAGCTACACAAAAAATATAAATACAAGAACAATCAGAAATTCAAAACATGTGAATAAAAAGCATTAACTAAAGTTTAAATAAAAAAAACAAACAAAAAAACAGGTACAAAAAGTAAATAATGTTGTAAACAACTCTCTAAAAACTTTAATTACAGAAAATGAAATAAACCTCAAATAAAATGAAATAACACCCAAACGAAATGAAATAACCCCCAAACAAAATGAAATAATCCCAAAATCGAAAAATGAAATACTCCCATAATGAATGATATAACCCCAAAAAAAAAAAAAAATTAAAATTAAATAAACCTCAAATAAAATTTTATTTAAGTTAAAAGCTTATTTAAGTTTTTTTGGGCGTTATTTCGTTTGGAGGTTATTTCATAGAGCCAACCGAAAGCTTTTTAGCAGCGCAAGCATTTATATATGTAAACACAGTGGCAGTGGTGATGACAATTCTTTCGTGCAACTTAGAAGCCACATCTCGACGAGTGTTGCACCACTCCACGTGCGGCGTGACTACACAGATAAAAGAAAATGTGCTAAAATCAAGCCGAAACCGTTCATAAATGAAATTTCTAGAACTGAGATCAATATAGCTCAAAACCATGCCAAAATATGCTCTTCACATATAAATATGTTTGCAGCTTATGCCAAAAACTGGGTATGATACATTTTTTGATAAACATGTCAAAGTGTTCCTAATGAGTGTGATTTTGTAATTGATTATAAAAATATACAATATAATTGTTACATAACAACCATAATGTTATGTAACAACCAACAAAAACAATACTTTTCTTTCGTCAATATTTTTCCTCGTTAGTTTTGTTGCACGTGCCGTTCCGCTTTTGTAAATAATTTTGTTTTTTTTTTACTCGGCTATTGTTCTTGCCATTTTTTTAATGCATAGTATTTTCGTTTTTTTTATATAGAAATTACGTGAGATAAGACGATTTTCTTATAGTGAATTAATATTTTATTCAATTAAATATTGTCCTTTCTGATCCAATGCCCTTTGCCATCTTTTTGACAGTAGCATGATTCCACGCTACTCATAGAATTTTTATTCTTTGCAAGCAAAATACTGATCCAAGTGATTTTTGACTTCCCCATTTTAATTAAACGTTTTACTGTCTAAGATTTTTTGTCATTTTGACCGGAACAAATGATAATCGGAAGGTGCTAGGTCTAAAGAGTATAGTGAGTGTGGCAGTATATCCCATCCAAGCTCTAAAAGCTTTTGCCCTTTGGTCAAACTTCTACGTGGTCTCGCATTTTCCTGTTGGAACACTATACCGTGCCTAAACGATTGCTTTCCTACCAAACAGATAGCATATCTTATCTTTTTTTATGAATATTGGCTTTCGAAGTGCTTTGAGCTAGTTTATCTTTTTACTCCAGGATCCTTTTTGCTTAAAATCCTTGTAGGGAACCCATTTTTCGTCCCCAGTGACGATGCGCTTCAAAAATGGATCCTTTTCTTGGCGTTTGAGAAACAAATCACAAATGTCAATGCGACGACACAAATTTTTTCCAGAAAGAAGATGAGGAACCTATATGTAGAGCTTTGAGATTAAACCTAGCCATTTGAAATGTTCACGAATAATCGAATTCGATAAATTTGATCTTTCAGTGATCTCACGAGTTGTTATTTGCCCGTTTGCATCAAGTAATGCCTTCATTTTGTCTTCAACTGGCCTTCCAGAACGTAGTGCATCTTTGAGATCACAATTGACGGATCAAAATTTTGCAAACCAGTTCTGGTACTGGTGTTCACATAGCACATCTATCCATTCACATCCAATTCCTGAGGAATTGAAATGTTCAATTGCCAATTCCTGAGGAATTGAAAGGTTCAATTGCCAATTAATTAAAGAATTTATCCCAATTTTGCTTAAGAAAAATATATTATTTTTTTTGGGAAAACCTATTCTAGGTGTGCGTACGTGTCGAGGCGGGGGGGGGGGGGGGGGTTAACATTGACTCACACTACTATTTTGTAGCAGTCAAAATCCAAAATCCTAAGCTGCAACTACAATGCCGCGTCAGCAGCAAAAAACGCCGCATACAGAAAAACGCTGCAGTCAGCCTTAACGCTAGCCGTGCGAGAAAACTACAACCAAAAGAGAAAAGAAGAGACGTGCCTTTTCAGACGCAAAAAAAGAGAGCAGGAAAAGCGCGAGCGTGAAGATCCTCGCGGATGCGCCAAAGATTTATCAACAGGATAAGCTCGTAACCCAAGGTTTTATGCCCGGAGCATTCACTTATAGAGATAAAAATGGAGATCTGGTTACAGGTACGCAGTGTGCTCTCGGATTGGGGAGATAGCACTTCTCCAATCTAAAGGGTGGTTAAATTTTAAGGGCCGATGTTTATTTTGAATAAAAGACAAATTATTTAGGAAATTTAAAAGAAATGTTTTCTTATTATTGTGATAATGTTGGTATGGTTCAATTATGTATGGAACAAAATATCGGCCAAATGGCCGCCGCGACCTCGGCGGCAAACCTCCATCCGATGGTCCAAATTTTTGATGACGCTGAGGCATAAGTGAGGTTCTATGCCGTTAGTGTGCCGAATTATCGCATCCTTTAGCTCTTGAGTTGTTGCTGGCTTATCGACGTACACCTTTTCTTTCAAATAACCCCAAAGAAAAAAGTCCAACGGTGTCAAATCACATGATCTTGGCGGCCAATTGTCATCGCCACCACGTGAGATAACACGGCCATTGAATTTGTCGCGCAAAAGAGCTGTGTGGCAAGTGGCACCGTCCTGTTGAAACCACATATCGTCCACATTCATATCTTCCAATTCGGGCCATGAAAAGTTCGTTATCATCTCACGATAGCGAACACCATTAACAGTAACTACCTGACCGGCCTCATTTTGGAAAAAATACAATATTTTCTGCAGGACGAGCTGTATGAGCATGCACTGGTGTTTTCACATCTCCTACAGACCCGGTCTGCTCAAATTTTTGCACGATATGCATTTTGATTTGAACGCCCATTTTCATAATAAGCCTGAATAACTTTAACGCGTTGCTCGATTGTATATTTTTTAAATTGAGTTAGTCTGAAATTGAGAAATGTCAAACGAAAAGCAGAAAAAACTTGAAGTTTAGGTGTGGTTCACATTCAACATCGGCCCTTAAAATTTAACCACCCTTTATTTACTGGTGACGATTCCACCAATGCCGCTTATGAAGAAAACAGTTCAGCACCACCTTTCAGCGATAGTGGAGTGGAAGTAGCACCTCCTACCTATGAAGAGGTTCGACTTGCTATCCAACGACCCAAAAACAAGTAATAAGCGGGTGCTGACGGCCTATCAGCTGAATTGTTTACAACCAGCGGCGATGAATTGACAAGGCGCATGCATCCGTTTTAGCAAAATATGGTTAGTGGAAAGCATGCCCGACGATTGGAATCTGAGCGTACTTTGCCTATACTTAGGAAAGGAGACCCAACAATCTGCACCAACTATCGAGGTATCAGTCTTATTTCCATCGCATATAAGGTTCTCTCAAGCGTACTGTGTGAAAGATTTAAGCCACTAACAAAAACATCGATGGGACCTTATCAGTGTAACTTTCGACATCGTAAATCCAGCATTGACCCAATTTTCACAATACGACAAATCCTGGAAAAAACCCACGAAAACCAAATTAACACCCATTGTCTCTACGTCGATTATTAAGCTGCGTTCGATAGCCCGAAAAGGGATCGTCTATTCGGAACAATGTCTGAATTTGGCATACCTGCAAAGTTGGTGAGACGTTGATGCATTGAAGACAGGATGACTTTGAGCAACACAAGTAGCTCAGTCAAGGTAGGAAATGACCTCTCCGAAACCTTCAATACCGAACAAGTTTTCAGACAAGGCAATCCACTATCTTGCGATCGTACGAAAGGCCGGTGAGCATGGTAATGGCACCATTTTCTACAAAGGTGTCCAGCTCCTTGCGTAAGCTGATGATGTTGATATTTTCAGCAGAGCCTAGAGAGATGTTTCCACTTGTTTCACCGTTTGACGATGAATGATGGCAAAATAAAGTATGTGGTGCCTACAAACAGAGGAGCGGGGTGTCTAGTCTCCCACGTTTTATCCAGCAGCTATAACTTTGAAGTAGTCAAGTCCTGAGCGCTTCCCATGGTATGCAAAAACATGGAACTGTTAAAATATCTCGAAGGATGGACAAACCTGGCAGAACTCAGAACGGATCGCAATTAAAAAATACTATTACACCTAAATCTAATTCATATACACCTAATATTATATCTAATTCTAACAATATCTCAAATTCTAACCCTACAATATGCAATAGGAATAAATCAAAAACATTATCGCATAATGCTTACTTAAATTCTAACCCTAATTCTAGCTCTAAAAAACCTACATACATTAGAAATCACCATGCAAATCCTCATTCTTCCACCAGGCCTAACGTATCAGTCGATAAAATAGTACCTAAGCCCCATCCCAGCTCTGCCTCAAACTAGGAACTAAAAACCAATATTTTCCCCATTTTTCTTCCAAAGATTAGTTATAAGCCCACATTTGTTAACAATGACACTGTCCCAACTCCAAATAACTCTTATATCCCAAATAATAAACGCCAAACTTCTCATCGCAATCGCGTCTCATTCAACCTTAACCCAGTCTCTGACCCCCCTTCTAACAAAAAAGAAAATAGTCCAAAAACTCCAACCACACTCTATCCTAACTTTGTCCATTCTCATACTATAAATCCATCTTTGCCCGTTCCTGTTATAAATGAGCCATCTAACCAACTTTGTACCCCAAAGTTCTTTTTGGATCCTCTGGTACCCTCAAGGGTTAAACTGACTGAGAATTCCTGTGCAGATACTGAGAATAGATATGCGCTGTCTCGTCTTGGGAAGAATAGTGTTTACAACAACGTTCGTCTTTTTCTCGCATACATGCACAATGCCCCTGACTCAACATGTATAGAAGGTAAGACCAAAACTAATCTAACTACTGAGTTAAATGACTTACGTCACTTATTCAATTGCTTCCATGAGCAGCTTGGTCTGACGATAAGCCAAGCCGAGAAGGATCTTGACACCTATGGAGCTCATGTCCGATCGAAACACGTCTCATTTCTGCAAAAGTCACGTAAGAAGCATCAGCAGTATTTTTGCTTCTAACTTTCAGCCTAACACAATCCCTACTACTCAAAACCAGCCAAAGCCACCTTACAACATTTCTCAAGTAATATCCAAGGATCCTGCCACCTCAATTAACTCTCTCAAAATATTTTATCACAACTGTGGTGGTATGAGGGGTAAATTAAATAAACTATTTATTGACGCCAAATTATGTCATAAGTGTCATAAAGGTTCTTGTAATTACGGAAACTTGGTTAAATAAGACTTTTAAAATTGAGGAAATTCTGGACTGCAATTGGACTATCTACCGAAGCAACCGTGACTACTCCTCCACAGGTCTCTCACGAGGAGGCGGGGTAGTATTGCTATCCATAATTCTCTTTCAAGTGAGCTTATAGAAACCCCTACTCACAAACTCTTTGAACGCCGTATAGTGAAAGTGCATATAGGAAAAAATGTCTTTATGTACTTTGGTGTCATTTACATCCTCCCAAGTTCTAGTGAGTCAGCATACAATGACTTATGTGAAACAATCACTACATTTACGGCAACTTTAAATGAGGTAGATAGATTTATTATTTTTGGTGATCGTCCAAATATATCATTTGTCATTGACGAGAATGACAACTATCTTTTGCCTGTACACCTCTCTAGTAGCATAGACTTTGCATTACTTAGTAATAGCACTAGCCTTTTATAGCAATGATGTACAACAAGTCTCTGCAACATAAAACAGCAAGTGGTTAGACTTAATCTTTACTAACTCGAACGACGAAGTGAGGGTTGGTGCAACTACCGAAGCAGAAAATTTGTTTACTAACACTATCCACCATACATCCATAACAGTTATTTTCTCTGATATAAATATCCCTTCTACCAAGGCTATCAATAACTCCATTGTGTACGACTTCCTTAATGCTGATTACGAAAGCATAATATCTCTTCTAGATGGTATTAACTGGGATTGCGTTCTATCGAACAAAGACTTAGATAGCGCTGTTTCGAGTTTTTATCATTACATTTCTACGGCTATCGAAATGTATGTGCCTAAAATAAGGAAGAAACACAAACTCTCAGAACCTTGGCTAAATGCAGATCTCAGATATTTGAGAAACCAAAGAAACAGAATTTACAAACTCCTCAAAAGTACAGCAAATGCAAGCGAAGAAATGAGGCTCAGATATGATGAGCTAACGAAGGAGTTATTTTTCAAATTTGAAGTAGCGTACAAGTTTTACACAAACTTAATTAGAGAAAAAATTGTCCAGGACCCCAAAACATTTTTTGACTTTGTTAATTTGAAGCGAAAATCAGCCGGTTACCCTTCATCCATGTTTAAAGGTAGTATTATCTCCTCCAACCCTCAGGAAATATGCAACCTCTTTGCGGATCCTTTTAATGAGGTATTCTGTCCACCAACTACTCAGTCTGATGTTGAAAACGTCAACTTGACATAAGAAGACATATCAAGTGCAATAAAAGGTTTAGATACAACCAAGGGACCTGGACCAGACCTAATTCCCCCAACACAACTGGTGCAATGCTAAGACCAACTACTTGCACCCTTATATATAACATTTAACAAATCACTCTCTGTTGGAGTGATCCCCTCTTATTGGAAAACTTCCCACCTACTACCAATATACAAAAAATAAAAATATAAAAAAATAATTTTTAAAAAATAAGCTTTTATTTAAAACCAAAACGTGAACTATAAACAAAAAAATAAATTTCAGTGACATTTGTCATATATGTGTATAGTAGGTATATTCTAGATTCAGAAGAACCTCTCCCTTGGTTACCCATCATCATAATAAAAGCGTACGTAAATAGGTAAGTTCTAGGGACGTATATAAATTTAGAAATTTTCAAAATGTAAAATATACAAGTTTACTACACAATATCAGTGGAATTGAATCTTTTAGTAGGCTTATCTGTATATAAGCCGCGATTATACAGGTTAACTGCACAATATCAGCACCTTAAGCTTTTAAAATTAAAATGTATTTTACATTTTGAAAGTTTCTAAATTTATATACATCCCTAAATCTTACCTATTTACGTAGGCTTTTATTATGATGATGAGTAACCAAGGGAGAGGTTCTTCTGAATCTAGAATATACCTACTATATACATATATGACAAATGTAAATGAAATTTATTTTTTCTTTTTAGTTCCCGTTTTTGTTTTAAATGAAAGGTTTTTTTTTTAAAAATTTTTTTATATTTTTTTTTTTTCCTTTTAGTCTTAAAGGCTTATATGAACATTTTGAAAGCCTTACATATAGCATTTTAATTTTTTAGACCATAAACCTTAACAGTACATATTAACATTATATATACCATTTACATTATTTATTGCATTATATACTTTATTATGATATAGCATTTTTATTGATATGTAGGCGGGAAAAGGAGGTCTGGCCAAATTTAAACCGCTATCTCCTACTTGATGTAAATGTGCTGCCAAATTTTCAGCTGAATCGGCCTAGTAGTTTTGGAGATATATCATTTTTATTGATTTGTGGGCTGTAAAACAGGGTGTGACAACATTTTTTTCAAAACCATGCAATACTTGAAGGACATTTACTGCCAAAATTTTAGCTGAAACAGCCCGGTAGTTTTGGAGATATATGAATTTGTGGACGGCAAAATGGGGTATGGTGAAATTTTTTTCTTGACCCCCATTTTTTACTTGAAGGACATTTACTACCAAAATTTCATCTGAATCGGCCTGGCAGTTTTCGAGATATAGTATTTTTATTGATTTGTGGGCGGTAAAAGGGGGTGTGGAAATTTTTTTTTCATAATATTGCATTGTCACCGGGCTTACACATGTATGCTAAATTTCAGCTAAATCGGAGAAAAGCTGTCGAAAAATTGTTTTCAACATTTGCGGACATACATACATACATACATACGAACGAAGCAAGTTAAATAAAAGCTTATAAAAAGGTGGTAAGAGTTCAGTTGAAAATTCCGAGGCATAGCAATTTTGTCAACCATACCAAAGCTATTTGAAAAATGTTATTTGCGAAAAGCTAACACACCTTATTAATCCGCGACTAAACGAACAGCAATGTTCATTGAAGCAATGTTGGTTGCCTAAGCCTTCTGTACAGGTATTACCATGGGATGTGTTCAAGGGAGATACATGGCCTGACGCCACCAGCTCGTGTGTTTCCTAGGTCCACTCGGGCAGCTCTCCAAGCCCATCCCTTTACCATTGCAACTTTGCCCAATAGAACATCAACACAATGCTTTCCCATTTATAGGGGGCATCCCCTGAGTGCTGGTTAAGTCTAAAAAAAAAAAGAAAAAGCAGCATGGTTTTCGAAAAGGTCGGTCCACCACCACTAACCTCATTATAATAGTTTCTGACGCTTTAAGCAAGATAGAGAAAGGAGACCAAATAGATGTTATTTATACTGATTTCAGTAAAGCCTTCGATCATGTTGATCACGGCATCTTAATACATAAATTAGAAAAATTTGGTTTCTCTGGACCTTTACTTAGTTGGCTATCAACTTATCTCAGTGGTAGATCCCAATATGTTAAATTCCAAGGAATTTTGTCGAACAAAATCGATGTCTCCTCTGGAGTACCGCAAGATAGTCACCTTGGGCCTCTTCTCTTCAATATCTTCAATTCATAATCGACCTATTGATAGTGTTGAAGGATATTCCACGTCTTATGTATGCGGACGACCTAAAAATTTACCACGTAATTAAATCGCAGGAAGATGCCAACTTCTTACAGTTAAATTACTCATTTCTTGAGACCTGTACACCTGTGTACTGTGTACACAAAACAATCTTTATTTCAATGTAAATAAGTGTAACGTGATAAGTTTTTCCCCTAGAAACCAACTTATAATTCACAACTACCGCCTCAACAATATTGAACTTAACAGGGTCAATTATATAGTTGATCTTGGAGTGGTCTTGGACAACAAACTGCGCTTGAATCTATACTATGATAAGCTGGTATCCAGAGCCAGTAAACTGCTCAGTTTCATTAAAAGACGAGCATCTGAATTCAAGAATGTGTAGGTCACAACATCCCTGTACTGTGCGCTAGTGCGCCCAATACTCGAATACGGCTGCATTATTTGGAATCCAGCTTTGAATCCCATTGTGATAGAATAGAATCCATTCAAAACAATTCTTACTATTTGCTCTGAGAGAAACTGTTAACCCCGCAATTATTGAAGCCTTCCACCGCATGAACACAGACTCAGCCTATTAAATTTGATGCTACTATCAATAAGACGGTATTGGAATAAACGGTATTGGATTCATGCTTTACTTTCGATGTTCTGAGCGGTGTAACTAACTGCGAACACATTTCTAACAAGATTACCCTCAATGACCCTATAAGACGTACTAGGCATACTCGGCTATTAACAGAATATCAGAATCATACTGCATATACAAGTAATGAACCCATCAGACGTTGCTGTAGAGAATTTGATAATATGTTCGACCATTACTCACCTTCCATGTCCAAGTCCTCGTTCAAGCAATCTATATCAAAGTCTCTCTCTCTTCCGAATTAACCCAGTCTTTGATTTTTTTCTTTTCTTCCCCTCTTTCTAGTATGTAAGTATCTTAAGTATAAGTACTCTTACTTTTAATTGTCTTTTTGCCTCTAATTTTTGACGTGTTCGTGAAATCATGTCATTCAGATGGACGGATTACGCTCACTTCAATTCCCACATCTCCGAACACAAAAACAAAGGAAAGGGGAGAAGAAATAAAAAAAAAAAACAAATTAAGTTAGAATAAGTAAATTCCCTTGTTTGGCCAATAAAGAAATAAATACCTTCACACCGCCATTAATAACAACAATGATGTCAGCCTGGAGATAAAACAAAGAACAGCAATTGCTAATAGGTGCTACTACGGGCTGAGCAAGCAACTAAGTTCTAGAGCCCTCTCTCGATCGACAAAATTAGCACTCTACAAGACACTCGTTCTCTCTGTGCTTCTTTATAGCGCTGAGGCATGGGTAGTTTCGCAAACTCACGCAGCTTCTCTGGGGGTATTCGATAGAAAAGTTCTTCGCAAAATTTTCGGTCCTGTTCGAGTCGGCGATGACTATCGCATCCGAATGAATCATGAGCTGTATGAGCTTTACGAAGAAATTGAAGTAGTTCAGCGTTTAACTCTACAGCGACTACGCTGGTTGGGTCATGTCTACCGTATGGACAACGAATCTCCAGCAAGAAAAGTTCTCGATGTGAGAATCATTGGTCGACAACGAAGTGGGAGCCAATGTCTCCAATGGATGGACCAGACTGACGAAGCCCTAACCGCACTTGGCTTATCCGTTAAAGAAGCAGAGGCGAATGGCAAGAGCTGATGAGGTCGGTCAAAACTAGGGCTTTCAATCCCGAAGGTTTTTGGGAAATCCTGGGATTTTGGGATTTGAAATTTGTGATCCCGGGATCCCGGGATTCTTGGGGATCCCAAAATGCCAAAACTGAAAAAATAATATCATTAAACTCTATTAAAAGCAGAGACCGTTAATAACTCCTTATCTTAATTTTAAAATAATTGGAAGATAAAGTTGAATTCTGAAATGCCATATTATATATGTAGGGGAAACAGTTGTAAATTTTTGATTGAAAAATGAAAATTACCTAATAAACCAAATTGATTAAGACAACAATTAAACAACAACAACAATTAAACAACAACAACAACAACAACAACAACAACAACAACAACAACAACAACAACAACAACAACAATTAAACAACAACAATTAAACAACAACAATTAAACAACAACAACAACAACAACAACAACAACAACAACAACAACAACAACAACAACAACAACAACAACAACAACAACAACAACAGCAGCAACAACAACAACAGCAACAACAACACCACCAACAACAACAACAACAACAACAACAACAACAACAACAACAACAACAACAACAAAAACAACAACAACAACACCAACAACACCAACACCAACAACAACAACAACAACAGCAGCAGCAATAACAATAACAATAACAATAACAATAACAATAACAATAACAATAACAATAACAATAACAATAACAATAACAATAACAATAACAATAACAATAACAATAACAATAACAATAACAATAACAATAACAATAACAATAACAATAACAATAACAATAACAATAACAATAACAATAACAATAACAATAACAATAACAATAACAATAACAATAACAATAACAATAACAATAACAATAACAATAACAATAACAATAACAATAACAATAACAATAACAATAACAATAACAATAACAATAACAATAACAATAACAATAACAATAACAATAACAATAACAATAACAATAACAATAACAATAACAATAACAATAACAATAACAATAACAATAACAATAACAATAACAATAACAATAACAATAACAATAACAATAACAATAACAATAACAATAACAATAACAATAACAATAACAATAACAATAACAATAACAATAACAATAACAATAACAATAACAATAACAATAACAATAACAATAACAATAACAATAAAGTTAACGCGTCTCGAACGCGCTATTTTAAAAAATATATTTTGGCCCCACTGGCCAATTATTACTACTCACTTCTGTTCCAATCAAAATGAATTACAGTTAGCTTTTTTCGTCTTATAATCAAATTTATTATAACTTTTATATTATTACAACTTAATTCGGCCACGCCTAGATCACGACTAAAAACTAAGACGAACCTAACTTAAGCATAACACATAAATCTTGTTCTTATTCTATGATAATGTCTATACATACACTAGCCCCTCAATATCTGCTGACTCTGCTGTTCCCACGCTTAGCCATCGTCGCAGCAGCGTTCGCTTGCTCACCGGCATGCACCGGACGCGTGTGCAGGTGCTAGACGCATTGTCAGCACTTTTATAGTTTTAGGTTGTCGCACGCTCGCTGTAACTCCTCCCTCCTTAAATATCTGCGTCCCGCAGATCTAAGCGTTGGTGGTGTTTTGTGGCAGGCGAGCTGTAGGGATTTCCAAGGGGGGTATGTGCGTCTCTTTGTGACCTTTCGCCAAAATACTATGATAGCTATTAGCACAAGACTTAAGGTGCCCACGTCCGTAGATGTCGATAGGTCAAGCTGGTTCTTAAGTTTCTGCATTCGAACGATGTTCTTTAAACTGATGTCGTGCACGTAATCTAGGTTGACCTTCATGCCCTTGCTGGAGAAGTTTGCGAGGACCGCAGGCAGCGCCTGAGAAGTCGTCGATGAATATAGTGAGAAGGTTTCGTTGTTGAGCCATATGGTTTCATTTTGTAGTTGGATAACAAAGGTTCCTTCGAGTTCTCTGGAGGAATTCATGGTCTTCAGTTGTCCTTTAAAATTTGTTAGGAATAAGGTGTTTTCGTTGATTAGTTCCACGGTTTTTTTTTTGTTGATTTTGTAACGGCATTGCGCGTTGCCTCCTTTAAGAGCCCTGGGCACGCATGAGTCTTCGGGAATTTTCTCTAAAGATGCCATGCTGCAAACGGATGCATTCCCGATGGTTAAGCAGTCTCCGGTTAGACCATATGTTTTGTCTTGGTTCAATAGCAGCTTCGAATAGCTTAGGTCTACCTGTGTACCATTGTATATCGCAGCGCGACAGCTAACCACATGATAAGCCACACCTCGCACCTTTGGTACCGCGAGAACGTATAGCATAAGGGTTCCATTCGTGTAAATTGACGGTTGGCCGAACTCAATGGCTTCTATTGAATTCTGGTATGGTAATGTTTCAAGCTCATCTAGCACCATGTTGACTTCTCCGACATCTAAGAGATTACTGTTAACTATTGCTCTCTTAGCCATTTGACATGCCCTGACGACTTCATTGACACCCTCCTTCAAAATAAGGATCTTGCTAAGCAGTTGGTGACCCTTGTCATCGTCGTTCTTCTTTACAATCATGTTGGTGAAGCCATTCATCATTTCGTTAACCTTGTTAATGACCTCACGTGTCGTCGCAAACATCTTCCTATTAATTTTAAACTGTTCGTTGTTATTCTCGACGATGGTTGCCTGGCTTTGCAGAATCTTGTCCCAGTCGGTGGCATCTGGCGAACCCGCCAACCATTTCCAAGCTGATCCAATCCAGTTGATTGACCGTGGTGCTCTGCGTCTTTTGCTACGTAGTTCCTCAAGTCTCTCTTTTACCTGTCGCAAATGAAATTCCAGAATCAAACGCAGACCCTCATCTTTTGCACCCTGATGAATGGCCTTCTCCACGTCACCAATGGCATCTGCATAGTGTTGTAAATCAATTGCGTGAACGAGTTTGAAATGTCCGTTAGTTATCCAGGCTGAGCCCACTCTAACGGTAACCACGGGTGTGTTATAGCTGAATACATGCAGTGCATCCGCAACAGATATCAAGAGTAGTCTGAAAATTTATATGTGTATGTACGTTCTATTCTATTAGCTTTATCTTTTTGAGTGATGTAAGCGAGTGGACTTGAATAAAGATACATAATTCATTTTATTGCTAGCACTATTAACTAAATATTATATGATTATATATATGTAATGTATTATGAAATTTTAACGATTGAGTTTTCACTTTTATGTGATTGTTTTAACTTCTCGCTTCTTCAATTAATTTTTCAATGTTTATATTAGATGGCATATTGAAAATATTACATCTTAAAATTTATAAAGTAACCCATCAGAATGTATATTAGTGTAACCATAGAAATGTTAATTATTATTGAATTGGTAAAAATGTAAGTATCCAATTGATTTGAGCTGGGTTTAAAATTGTATGCTATAAAAGTTTGACGTGGCCGATCGAATCTTTGAATCTAGTATATTATTAATAAAAAAAAATACACTTAAAAAGAAGAAATAGTTTCGTTTTACAAAATGGTTTTTCAATGGGGGTTGTGGAATGAAAGATTTACAAATTAATTGAATATTATTAAATATTAGAAATTATAAATCGGTTTTACGGTTAATGTTTAATTATAAATGCAATGAACAAGGTTCACATTCCCCCTTTTTTTCCTTTCTCTTTTTTTATTTTCATTATATATAGTTTACATATGTTATTTCCTTTTATATTAAACATTTCTTGTTTTTTACAATAATAAACATTTTTTCAAAAAAATACAATTTACTGGGTAGCCTTTTTTCTTGGGCTTATATTTTTTATGTGGGCTTTGTGAACTCTCCTTCCGCTAACCGTCAGAACCGTAACTTTGTTGTTTTTGCTCACAATTTCTCGCCTGAAGAGAGCCTTATCCTTGCCTTTGATACCTTTAATCGCTACATATATTGTTTCGCCTGGCCTATAATTTCTTGGTATGGGACGCGACCTATTTCTTCTCTCGTTTTGGAGTGATAACTTTCTCTCGATTAAGCCTCTGAGGTCGGAATTAATTTTGGCACGGAAATTCGCTAAATTCTGGTAATTAATTCTCTCAGCCCTGTTAAAAAAAATGTCACTCGGTTTTTTATTTGTGACAGAGTGGATTGTGCTGTTATATCTGTCCACAGCCACATAAACCAATTCTTTTACGGAAAGTCTTGCAGCCTCATTCTGAGGACAACGGTATATTTCTAATATGGTAGAGTGAAGTCTTTCGACTTGGCCATTGACTTCGCTGCGCTGAGAAGGTGTTAAATATACTTCGATGCCCAGCATCTTTATGAAATTCAAGATGATAGGGCTAATGAAGCTACGTTCATTATCAGTGACCATGATTTTGGGAACGGAAAAAAAGTGTAGGACTTTAATTAGCTTTTCCCGGAGGTGTAAAACGGATCGGTCTTTAATATGAAAAAATTTTGCGAATTTTGAAAATTTGTCGATACACGTAATAAACTTCTCATTCTGAATTTCCATTATGTCAAGGTGGAGTATTTCCGTAGGGTACGTTGGTATAGGCGTTGGTTGAAGTTCCGGTTGTACTGGTTGCCTGTCATACTTATTGGCCTTGCAGATTTCATAATTTGAAGCGTATTCCCTAGTCAAAGCGCTCATTCGTGGGAAATAGTAGCGCTCGAGAATTTGTTCCTTGTTTTCCCTTGCGTTTCGATGCGCTCTTCTATGTTCTGACTCGATGATTTGAAATTTGTGTTCTACGTTTTCAACATCCTCCACCACTCTATGTGTCAGTCGTATTTTATATCTGTTAAAATTTAATAAGTAAATTTCCTGCAATAGAGCTAAATATTGTTCTGGTATTTTAATACCGTTTACCAAGTTAGGGTTAAGCTTTTCTCTTAATATAACCATTACGTCGTTTTTGGTGAAATTAGGTTTTGAAATATAGAATCTATTAAATCCGGGGAGAGGCGTCTCTTGGGGGAATAATTCTGATTTTTCTTGAAAAATTAGTTGGTTTCGAAATACGTTGATGGGAGCTTCGACATGCGGAATTAAATTCGACGAGTCCTGTTCTGCACTATGAATTGTACCAACATTTGATTGTGCGTCAACGTCTTCAATTGGTGCTCCGGTCTCACTTGCCGTATTGGTACGGGAATTACCTTCAGAGGCAGTGTCAGTGCTAGAATTTCCTTCGCTTGGGGTATCAGTGGAGGAGCTCAAATGGTTTGCCTCAGTCTTGAGCCTTGAAAGAGCATCTGCAACGAAATTTGATTTACCTGGTTTGTAAATCAATTCGTGATTGTACTCTTCGATACGCGCCTTCCACCTCTTTAACTTAGCATTGTAGTTCCTGTTTCCCAATGCATAAGTAAGGGGTTGATGGTCAGTGAAGATGCGTATTTTACTTGAGCCGTAAATATATGACCTCAAATTATCGAGTGCCCAAACTATGGCGAGCATCTCCTTTTCATTCGTCGCATAGTTCTCTTCCGTCGAATTTAGGGAACGGGAGATGTATGCGATTGGTCTGTCCTGCCCAGTTTTTCCCTGAGACAATACCGCCCCAATTGCGTAGTTTGACGCATCTATAGTAAGGTTAAATGGTTCTTTAAAATTTGGAAAGATAAGGACTTCGGATGAAGCTAGCATTGTTTTCAGTGTTTCAAAAGCCTGTATCTCTTCACCTTCTAGCTTAATGGACACTTTCTTCGACTGATTTTCCTTCACTTGGGCATTCGGTCCTCTAGTTAAATTTGTGAGTGGCTTTGCTACCTTTGCGTAGTCCCTAATGAATTTGCGGTAATAAGAGATCATTCCAAGAAATCGTTTTAAATCTTTTAAATTATCGGGGGGAAGAATCTGCTGAATAGCCGTTACCTTTTTTGGATCGGCCCTTATACCGTCAGCACACCCTACATACCCCAGAAATTCAACCTCAGTTTTCATAAAATTAGTTTTCTCTAAGTTAACTTTCAAATTACATTCCTGTAAGCGGGAAAATACCGTATCGACGTTTCGAATGTGCTCCTTCTCGTCTTTTCCAAAAACTATAATATCGTCGATATAGACATAACAGATACGACCAACATGTTCTCTCAAAACGTCGTCAATCATCCTTTGGAAGATTGCTGGCGCATTTCGGAGCCCAAACGGGAGTCTCAGAAATTCGTATTTCCCATTTAGTGTGGAAAAGGCTGTTTTAGGAATATCTGAGGGTTTCATGGAGATTTGGTGAAAACCGAAAGTCAAATCAATAGTTGTAAAAAACCTAGCGTCACCTAAACTTGTGAGGATTGAAGTTATGTTGGGGAATAGGATATGTATCGGGAGTGGTTACTGAATTTATTCGTTTGAAATCGACTACCATCCTATACTGTTTTTCGCCATTGGGTTTCGGCTTCTTTGCTACGATCCATATAGGTGAATTGTATGGGCTTTTCGAGGGTCTTATTATGCCCTCGGACAACAACTCATTAATTTGCCTTTCGACCTCTTCCCTCATGCACACGGGATACGGATAGCTTTTAGTGTAGATCTCGGCCAGCACATTGGTTCTTACAGATTCTCCTTCTTTAATTGGCTTGAAAAGAGCTGTGTATTTTGTAATAAGTTTATGTATTGCGTCTTTTGCGTCGTCCGACGTTTGGTCGTTAATTATGAAATTAATCTGTTCAGAAATCATATTTTTGAGAGTAATTTGAGCACCAGAACCCAGATACAGGATATTTTTCTTCCTGTCTATTACTACCTCCAATTCCTTTAAGGTATCGTCCCCGATTATCCCATCAAAAGAAAATAAGCCTGGCAAAACGAAAAAGGTTACAAGACTATCGTTCCCAAACCTGTTAAAGAATTTCCCTACTATTTTTCGGTTGACTGTAATTTTGCCTGCAGCTGAGTGTACTGTAAAGGGAGAGGGTAAAGTAATAGAACCAGCATCTAATGTTTCCTTAATAAAATTTTTGTTGGCCCCTGTATCTATTAAAAAATTTAAGTTTTCCCCCTTTTTTGTGAGATACTCTATATATGGAAGGCTGGAGAGGCGCTTCCCATAAAATTTTCGTCGCTTCCGACTTCTTCGTTAGTAGTTTCCTCCTGAACTACCTTTCCCTCGTAATCCTTCGTCTCGAGGTTATAAAGCCGTTGTTGTATTCCTGGAAAATTACACCAGGAGGCACTGCGCTTATACCCATTTCCAGGCCGGTTCATGTAATTTACCTGCCTGGTTTGAATGGAGCGGTCCACATCCATTTTTTCTGCTGGCTTAGGCCCAGTTGGACGTGGTGGTGAGGATGATTGCGATGGCCTTTCACCGCTGTACGTGTTACCTGAATAATGGGTGGCGTGACCTCTTCCGAACCGGTTAAAATTACCAGGAAAAGGCCTTGTTGGTATGAAGGGAGCAGCTGGACGATTATCTAATTTAGGCAGCTGGTTTACAGGAACTGTTATCCTGTTCGGGATGTTAGGGTGAATTGTCGAGTTTCGCATGCTTAAGTTCTGCAGATCTAAACATGCTGAGTAAGCCTCAGGCAGGGTTTTTTGTTTTTGGATGATCAGCATACGCGACATTTCCCCATTTAACCCACGAATAAAAACGTCAAGTGCACGGTTCCGGTGTCCGCTGCACCCCTAACTTTTTGCCTAATGTGCCTAAGGATTGCTCGGTATATGGGTTTATTCCGGACGATCTCATAGTCCTGCAAGATGGCCTCGACGCTATGGATCCAGGAAACATATTGCGTCGGACTACCCTCAAACGTCCTTAGCTCTTTGACGCAGTCGGGCAGCTTCCCAATTTCCTTTAGCTCTTCTTCCGTTCGCGGCCCTTGCAGGACATTCCTATTCCCCTCTACCCTAACATTATCGACAAAGGGATTCCTTTCGCTTTCCCTTTGTTCGAAGGTAAGGAGGCGTGCCTCCAGGTCTTTCACCACCTCGGCTATTCCCGAGTTACCCTCTATTGTCGCCAACCGCCCCTCTACACCCCTTAGCTGTTGAAGGATGGTGTTGACAGCCCCAGTGAGGTCGGTTAGCGATTTTCTCATTTCCTCCATTTTTAAATTTGTTAAACGTTAAAGTTTGTTTTGGTTTATTAACAGAATTCTACTCCTGAACTTTTTTTATTTATTTTTTTTTTTATATATATATTTCACTCTGCTGTGAGAGAGGGAAGCTACTTTCAACTTAAAGGCACGACTCGACTTTAAATTTTTTATATAATGTTAATTTTAATATATTATTTAATTAATTTATTTATTTTTATTTTTAATGAAATTTTCTGACGTTTAGCAAGGAAGCAATGTTCACTTACCCAATATGATTTTGAAAGTTTTTCTTATCTTCTTTATATATACTCTTAAGTTCACTCACAGCAGCATTTGAGCGACGTATTATGCAGGATTTGATTCCAATTATGATCAATCTGAAAGAACAAAAACACATTAGTAAGTGGTATTTATGGTTGGGAGCCAGCCATGGAAGAATTGCAGTATCCTTTTTGGAAGTCAGCGTTTATATTTGCAGACGACCTACTAAGGTGCAATTATCTTCACGGCCTATCAGATACCCTTTGTGATCTCCAAAAATAGATAGATTGTTTTTTAGGCAATCTATCACCGGGTAAATCTTCAAGACACTTTTGACTGACTCTACTTTGGCACAATTTATTTTCAATTTTCTTGCTTTTAATTTTAACCTTTTTTTTTTTTTTCTTTTTTTTTTTTTAACTTTTCTAATTTTCAAATTTTCTCTTTTTTTTTGTATTATTTCCTCTTTTTATATATATTAAAAAAGGTTTTTATTTTTGTTGCTCAGTGACAGTGGTTTTAAAATATGTATGATACATGCACTATCACTGCAGCACTGATTATTGGAGGCCCGTGGTGATGCTTCAATTTAATTATTAAATATTGTAGTTTATCTGGAGTTTCAAATTTATATAACCTGAGGGTCTTCGGGGTCACAGAGTTTTTTTTTCATTTTTTATTATTTTTTTATTATCATTATTTTCATTTTCACTAACACTAAGCACATAGCCACGGGACCTCACAAGAATACATTTAAGTATCCCGGACCGACGCAGTCACTACACTTCCTTCTGTGCACTCCGCAATGATTTCAACATTGCAGACTAATTGCTTGCTTCAATAAACATTTCCCACTATCTGGAGGGACTATGTTTATCCGTTTTAGATGCTGCCCACCGGTCATCCTACTCAGGCACAGTTTACCTCACGCCCCGCCAATAACCATCTGACACTTTTGGTTGGAGAGTGTCCTGAAATATTGGTTGTGGGGAGATAGTTTTTACCCTAATCAATAAACTGGAGGGTCCCCCTTTCGGAGTGAATCGCAGCTTATTTTCCGCCAAAAGCTTATTCAAACTGGAGGGTCCCCCTTTCGAAGGAATCGCAGCTTGAACCCCCACAAGGAATTAGTAGCACCAGGATAGTGCAAGGATCAACGCCGGTCCCTGCTCGGGCGCCAGTTAACGCGTCTCGAACGCGCTATTTTAAAAAATATATTTTGGCCGGCATTAGCTTGAGCCCCACTGGCAAATTATTACTACTCATTTCTGTTCCAATCAAAATGAATTACAATTAGCTTTTTTCTTCTTATAATCAAATTTATTATATCTTTTATATTATTACAACTTAATTCGGCCACGCCAAGATCAAGACTAAAAACTAAAACGGACCTAACTTAAGCATAACACATAAATCTTGTTCTTATTCTATGATAATGTCTATACATACACTAGCCCCTCAATATCTGCTGACTCTGCTGTTCCCACGCTTAGCCATCGTCGCAGCAGCGTTCGCTTGCTCACCGGCATGCACCGGACGCGCGTGCAGGTGCTAGACGCATTGTCAGCACTTTTATAGTTTTAGGTTGTCGCACGCTCGCCGTAACTATAACAATAACAATAACAATAACAATAACAATAACAATAACAATAACAATAACAATAACAATAACAATAACAATAACAATAACAATAACAATAACAATAACAATAACAATAACAATAACAATAACAATAACAATAACAATAACAATAACAATAACAATAACAATAACAATAACAATAACAATAACAATAACAATAACAATAACAATAACAATAACAATAACAATAACAATAACAATAACAATAACAATAACAATAACAATAACAATAACAATAACAATAACAATAACAATAACAATAACAATAACAATAACAATAACAATAACAATAACAATAACAATAACAATAACAATAACAATAACAATAACAATAACAATAACAATAACAATAACAATAACAATAACAATAACAATAACAATAACAATAACAATAACAATAACAATAACAATAACAATAACAATAACAATAACAATAACAATAACAATAACAATAACAATAACAATAACAATAACAATAACAATAACAATAACAATAACAATAACAATAACAATAACAATAACAATAACAATAACAATAACAATAACAATAACAATAACAATAACAATAACAATAACAATAACAATAACAATAACAATAACAATAACAATAACAATAACAATAACAATAACAATAACAATAACAATAACAATAACAATAACAATAACAATAACAATAACAATAACAATAACAATAACAATAACAATAACAATAACAATAACAATAACAATAACAATAACAATAACAATAACAATAACAATAACAATAACAATAACAATAACAATAACAATAACAATAACAATAACAATAACAATAACAATAACAATAACAATAACAATAACAATAACAATAACAATAACAATAACAATAACAATAACAATAACAATAACAATAACAATAACAATAACAATAACAATAACAATAACAATAACAATAACAATAACAATAACAATAACAATAACAATAACAATAACAATAACAATAACAATAACAATAACAATAACAATAACAATAACAATAACAATAACAATAACAATAACAATAACAATAACAATAACAATAACAATAACAATAACAATAACAATAACAATAACAATAACAATAACAATAACAATAACAATAACAATAACAATAACAATAACAATAACAATAACAATAACAATAACAATAACAATAACAATAACAATAACAATAACAATAACAATAACAATAACAATAACAATAACAATAACAATAACAATAACAATAACAATAACAATAACAATAACAATAACAATAACAATAACAATAACAATAACAATAACAATAACAATAACAATAACAATAACAATAACAATAACAATAACAATAACAATAACAATAACAATAACAATAACAATAACAATAACAATAACAATAACAATAACAATAACAATAACAATAACAATAACAATAACAATAACAATAACAATAACAATAACAATAACAATAACAATAACAATAACAATAACAATAACAATAACAATAACAATAACAATAACAATAACAATAACAATAACATTGATGATAAGCAAAAATATGTCTTCTTTTTAAGTAATTTGTTAGAGTTGAGTTTAGTTTGGATGTTGAGAGTTCGAGCAAAATAATTTTTTTAAGAATCTCGAGGACGAGTTTCGTAACTGGCGCCCGAGCAGGGACCGATCAAAAGAAGTGAGCAACTTCCTAGCGGTGTTTTGTGATTTAAAAAATCGATATTCCGTGAAAAATAAAAGGAGAACATCAGAGGAGAGTAGCCACGAAAAAGTGGAGATTCTTGTGCCATTAGTAGACCGCTTACGATTATTAAAGTTTGCAGTTAAAAAGGACTAACACAAAACTCCCTTGATCGGTTAAGGAGTAATAACATGTTGTTGTAAGTAAAAAAGAAAAAGGAAGTGAAAAGACTTTTTATCAAAAAAAGACAACGATCTGACAAAAAATAAAAAACAGATAAATGATCAGAAAAAATTTCTTAAGTTACAAGTTAACTCCAATATAAAAAAAAAAATCAATAAGGTTGTTCTGCTAAGGTAAAGCTACCAAAGCAACGAAAAAAAAAAAAAAGAAAATATAAAAAAAAAACCTGAATAAATATATCTATTGAAATTGTGCAAAAAATAAAAATAAAAAAAATATATACGAGCATACAAAAAGGGGTTTGTAAAATAAAAAAATATATATACAAAAAAGGGGGAAAAAAACCCTGAGAAAAAAAAGAAGAAAAAATTGGGTAAAAATATATAAAGAAAAAAGGGAAAAAACCCTAAGAAAAAAAGAACTTGGGTATAATAGATGTATCTATTAAAATTGTGCAAAACAAATCAGAATTAAAAGAATATATAAAAAAAAAAAACCTGAATAAATATATCTATTGAAATTGTGCAAAAAATAAAAATGAAAAAATATATATAAAAAAAAGGGGTTTGTAAAATAAAAAAATATACATACAAAAAAGGGGGAAAAACCCTGAGAAAAAAAGAGAAGAAAAAATTGGGTAAAGATATATAAAGAAAAAAAAGGGAAAAACCCTAAGAAAAAAAAGAACTTGGGTATAATAGATGTATCTATTAAAATTGTGCAAACCAAATCAGAATTAAAAGAATATATAAAAAAAAAATATAAGCAAAAAAATAAAAAATTTTGATTGATTTTTATGATGTGTGGCTAAAGCTGGATGCAAACAAAAAAATATATCACCCAAACTTTTTATATTGAATCTTAACAAACTGGTTTCAAAACACAGAGAAGCATATTGAATATTAACCAACTTCAATAAAAATTTAAACAAAAATATATTTTTTTCGGTATTAAATCACGCCTTAAATCCATTCGTTAATGTACCATTATTCACTTCGCTCGCGTAGATTAAGTGAAAGCAGTGAATCCCTTATAATGGATGAAATTAAGAATTCTCTTACAGGACTGACTGGTGCGGTGAACGCAATTGTTGAGCAGTTAAGGGGGTTAGAAGGTAGGTTAACCAGAATTGAGGAGAACAATAACACTGAAGACGCAATACGCTCTCTAACTTCCCAAGTGAGGGCTGCGGAGGGAAGAATTTCCGAAATGCAGACAGTAACAAGGGAAGACACAAGCCAAGTAATCTGTGAATTGGAACCACCTCCAGCACCACGAACTGAAGAAGAATTAAGGGACATAAGTAAACTACCAGACTCTGTAAGAGTTGCAAGTGTTTGAAGGAAACCCGGTGTATTATGTATCCTGGGTCCATAATGTAGAGACTATATTAAAAGATTATGAAATTGTCCGTAGCAAACCTATCTATAGGCCAGAAGATCCGGGGGGTCGCAGACACTGCTCTTGTGTCTTATAACGTGTTTGGGGAGGATTGGGGCGAAATTAAAAAGATCCTATCGCTTCACTATGCGGATAAGAGGGATATCCGCACTCTCGAACATCAACTTAATCAACTCTCTCAAGGAAATTTAAAATTAGACGATTTTTATGCCAGAGTAAATCATCAATTTTCTCTTGTGATAAATAAAATTAAAACGGAAACTTACTCCACCGAAACTATTAATGCTCTAGTCGAGACTTATAGGAATCGTGCCCTTGACGTTTTTATAAGGGGGCTAAATGGTGATCTCTCTAGGATGTTGATGATTCAAAGACCAAAGACTTTACCAGAAGCATATTCTGCATGTCTTGAAATTCATAATCTAAATTTCAGAAACAGTTCAACTCAGGGTAGGGTCGCTGGCGGTATAACTGCCCTCAGAAATCAATACGCTACTATTGAGCAAAGGTCCCCCGTTCCCGAGGGCAGATATAACTGGAGACCTAACGAAAAATTCACGCAGGGGCGTAGATTTGATAATACAGGGTTTACAAACCCCTTTGGCAATGCTGGGGCTATCACCTCAAAACCTTACGTTAAGGCAGAGCCTGCTGGCTCGGTAAGAAATGATCAAGTAAACTACATGAACCGTCCGTCCGATAATAATCAATTTAAGAGGAAGTCATGGTCTAACAATGACCCTCGTAAACAACAACGACTCTATCACACACTGCCAGCGGAAGCTAACATACCGGAAGATAATCAAGTTGAAGGAAAGGACGGAATTGATGAGGCAAATTTTATGACAGATGCCTCGTTTCCGGAGTTCCGTATATAGAATATTTTACGCGGGCGGGGACAGTGCTTAAGTTCCTTGTGGACACGGGTGCCAACAAAAACTTTATTGGACCCCATTTAGCACAAAAAACTGACCCAGTGCCTAAGCCCTTCCAAGTTGCTACCGCAGCTGGCAACATTAAAATATCAAAAAAAATCTCTGGACATTTTTTTTCAAATATAGGCAATAACACAGTTTTAACATTTTATGTCCTCCCCGAGTTGAAATCATTCGATGGAATCATCGGAGATGACACATTAAAACAGCTCGGGGCGATCATAGATAGGAAAAATAATATATAAACTATAGAGCAATTCCATATGAAAGCGATCACCTTTTGGACGACCCCTCTCCGATTTTAAAATAAATAGTCTCAATCGATTGCCCAGCAAAAAATAATGTACCTACATATTTTTTTGTTTTTTTTATAGTGACTGGTTTAGTGGTGGTGTACCACTGTCATGTGACAAAATTGAAGAATTCTTTATAAGGGACCTCATTGAAAGTTGTTTTAAAAAAAAAACTACTAAAGCGATCGCAACGAGTGATAGCTCGTTGGAAAGGTATTGAATCAGGCTTTAATTGAAAAATAAAATTTTCCTAATTTTTCTCAGAAATTTACCTTTTTTCCCATGAAAATTAAATTTTCCCATGAAAATTAAATTTACCGATTTTCCACAGAAGCTCCTAAATTTTCCGGCTAATTTTATTTTTTTTGGATTCCTAATAATTTTTGCTTTAAGAATCAGCAATAAAAAAATGGGCCCCGACTCCTTGTTTGGACAGGAGAAGAGCATTTAAGAGACCACCTTGTTCTGATTGTTTTTATATTTTTTATAATTGAATTATTTTTAATTATTTAACATTATTTTATTTTATTATTAAAAATACATTTTAAAAATTATTTTACAGTTAAAAATACATTTATGAAGAAAAAATCAATTTTTTTTTAAGAGCCCCAAGTTGAGTGTGTAGTGAATATGGTCTGCCTGCCTTCACAAGATCGGCCATAAATCCATGGATAATAGCAGCAGTGGCATGTAATGGCACACCAAACCCGACTGAGGCTACAGGTCATAAAATGTTTTGTAAATTTTTTAAATTACCAGGTAATAAATATTTCGCCTAAAATGACAGGTTCAGAAACAAGTCATAAAACACGGATTTTCCATAAATATGGCGAAATATTTATTACCTGGTAATTTAAAAAATTTACAAAACATTTTATGACCTGTGGTCGGCTTATTGGCAGTAACCAATTAAGTCCCTCTTTAAAAAACATTTTATGACCAGTAGTTCACGCAAATTTTCCTATTAAAGAAAAGCAAATATCGCTTATTTTTTTTTAACTATTTTTTACCAAAAAATAAATATAAATACTTCACACACTCTGAGTCAAATTTCAGTTGAATACTAAACGTGAAAGTGTTAAAGTGTTTTTTTTTTAAAGTAAAGAGTAAAGTAAAGAGTACCAAAAAATTAATATAAATACTTCACACACTCTGAGTCAAATTTCAGTTGAAACAAAGTAACGTTTTTCTCAGACGACGCGGCTTCTCAGTACAAGAATAAAAAAAATTTTTACAATCTTTGCATAATTGAAGAAGAACAAAACTGCAAGGTCGAGTGGCACTTTTTTGCGACGTCCCACGGTAAGGGCCCATGCGATGCGTTAGGGGGAACCCTAAAACTCATGGCGACTAAGGCAAGTTTGCAAAGGCCATATACTGACCAGATCTTAAATGTACAACATTTGTTTTCGTGGATTCAAAGCAAGGAAATTGCCATTAACACAGTTTTATGCACTCAAAAAGAACACGATGCCATGGAGCGACGAATTCAAAACAGATATAATAATGTCAAAACTATAACTGGAACGCAAAAGTTTCATTGCTTCATACCAAATATTTCTGATATGTCAATTAATGTAAAGCGGTACTCTTCGTCTGCCGACGTGCTAAATTTAAAGTTACTTTAATTTTATAATGATGCCAAGACAATTGAAATTTTTAATAAATATTGTAATTAAGTATAAGCAGCAAAATAAGAAAGATTTTTTCTTTGCCATTTTGTTTGGTGTGCCATTACATGCCACTGCTGCTATTATCCATGGATTTATGGCCGATCTTGTGAAGGCAGGCAGACCATATTCACTACACACTCAACTTGGGGCTCTTAAAAAAAAATTGATTTTTTCTTCATAAATGTATTTTTAACTGTAAAATAATTTTTAAAATGTATTTTTAATAATAAAATAAAATAATGTTAAATAATTAAAAATAATTCAATCATAAAAAATATAAAAACAATGAGAACAAGGTGGTCTCTTAAATGCTCTTCTCCTGTCCAAACAAGGAGTCGGGGCCCATTTTTTTATTGCTGATTCTTAAAGCAAACATTATGAGGAATCCAAAAAAAATTAAATTAGCCGGAAAATTTAGGAGCTTCTGTGGAAAATCGGAAAATTTAATTTTCATGGGAAAATTTAATTTTCATGGGAAAAAAGGTAAATTTCTGAGAAAAATTAGGAAAATTTTATTTTTCAATTAAAGCCTAATTCAATACCTTTCCAACGAGCTATCATTCGTTGCGATCGCTTTAGTAGTTTTTTTTTAAAACAACTTTCAATGAGGTCCCTTATGAAGAATTCTTCAATTTTGTCACATGACAGCTGTGTACACCACCACTAAACCAGTCACTATAAAAAAAACAAAAAAATATGTAGGTACATTATTTTTTGCTGGGCAATCGATTGAGACTATTTATTTTAAAATCGGAGAGGGGTCGTCCAAAAATTTGCCAATTTTGATCGTTTTCATATGGAATTGCTCTATAGATAAAAAAATACGAATTCCCTTAAAAAATAAAACATGCGCTGTAGTAAACCCTACTCTTACATTAAAAGAAGAAATTCCCCATGCAATTAGAGAACTCCTGCAGAATTTAGTCCACAAATATCAAGATGTGTTTGGAGCAGTAGGTAATGGGGAAGTGCACACTTCCGTCCGAGCAGAAATACGCACCAGTACTGAAGAACCAATCTACGGAAAAAGCTACCCATACCCTTCCAGCATGAGGACAGAAGTAGAGCGTCAGGTTCAGGAACTTTTGCAAGAGGGTATTATTCGTCCATCAAAAAGCCCATATAATTCGCCTATATGGGTTGTCCCTAAAAAACCAAAACCCAACGGCGAAAAACAATTTAGAATGGTTGTGGATTTCAAAAGATTAAATGCGGTGACGATCCCAGACACTTACCCAATCCCCGACATAAACAGTACAATATCGAGTCTTGGTAATGCAAAGTACTTTACCACTCTGGATCTTACTTCGGGGTTCCACCAGATAGTAATGAAAGAGAGTGACATTTGTAAAACAGCGTTTTCCACAATGAACGGAAAATATGAATTCCTGAGGTTGCCCTTTGGATTGAAAAACGCACCGGCGATTTTCTAAAGGATGATTGATGACGTCCTTAAGGAGTTCATAGGGAGGATTTGCTATGTCTATATTGATGACATAATTATCTATAGCAAAAGCCTCTCAGACCATCTTAAGGACGTTGAAACAATTCTTATGAGGTTAAGGGAATCCGGTTTAAAGGTTAATTTGGAAAAAACAAATTTTTTAGAAACCAGTGTCGAATTTCTAGGCTATTTGATAACTTCCAATGGCATTCTTCCTGACCCAAGTAAGGTAGAGGCAATAAGGAAAATCTTGCCTCCTGTCAATTTAAAAGACTTAAAGAGTTTTTTGGGCTTAACATCATACTATAGGAAATTTATTTGTAATTATGCTAAAATCGCTAAACCCCTTACTAATTTGACCCGAGGCGAGAACTCCCAGGTAAAAGCTAACCAGTCTAGAAATGTCCCCATACTAATAGAAGGCCCTGCTTTACAAGCATTCAACGATCTGAAAGAACGTTTAACTTCATCAGAAATACTCGCTTATCCTGACTTTACCAAACCATTTAATTTGACCACCGATGCGTCTAACTTTGCTATAGGGGCTGTGCTCTCGCAAGGAGAACAAGCTACACAAAAACCAATTGCTTACATCTCTCGATCATTAAATCGAACAGAAGAAAATTACGCGACAAATGAGAAAGAGATGCTTGCAATTGTATGGGCACTTGACAACTTGAGAAATTACCTTTATGGTGCCAAGAAAATAAAAATTTTTACCGATCACCAGCCCTTGACTTTCGCATTGAGTAATAGGAACTACAATGCGAAACTCAAGCGCTGGAAGGCTCGAATAGAGGAATACAGCTACGAATTGATTTACACTCCAGGTAAACCAAATTTGGTGGCTGATGCCCTATCTAGACTTCGAACTGAACTCAATCATTTAAGCTCAAAGGGTTCAACAGTTGAACATATGAATGATGAAAATAGTCCAACAACGGAGACAGCCAGTGAGGGCAGGGAATTTGATGATTCACGTACAGAAACGGCCAGTGAAGGTAGGGATGATAACCCTTCAAGTAGCGCAACGCAATGTAGCGAAGATCAAAATAATTCAGATTTAATTCCACGCGTTGAAGTGCCCATCAATGTTTTCCGCAACCAGATTATTTTCAAAGAGGGCATAGATTTAGTATCATTCGAAAAACCTCACCCCGGGCATAACCGACATTACGTGGGGGCTGCAATTTTGAGTAAAGAAGTAATTTGTAACGAGTTGAAGAAAAAATTAAATCCTAATGTTATAAATGGTGTTAAAATACCAGGAAACCTTTTGGCACTTTTACAGGAATTATATTTGGAAAATTTCACTTGTTACAAAATAAGAGTGACAAACAGAATAGTTCATGACATAGCTAATGAAGACAATAAATTACAAGTTATAGAAGAAGAACATAAGAGAGCTCATAGGAACTCAAGGGAGAATAGGGAGCAGATCCTGGAGAAGTATTATTTCCCAAGCATGAGCAAATTGATTAGAACATTTATCGCTTCATGCGAAATTTGCAATACGAGTAAATATGACAGGAGACCTATTAACCCAGAATTGCAGCTCACCCCGGTTCCAAAGTATCCATGTGAAATTTTGCACATGAATATTATGGAAATACAAAACGTAAAATTTATAACTTGTATAGACAAGTTTTCAAAATTTGGCAAATTTTTCCATATCAAAGACAGGTCGGTATTGCGCATTAGAGTCAAGCTCATAAAGATTCTCCATTATTTTACGGTGCCCAAGGTTTTGGTAACGGACAATGAGAAAGGTTTTATTAGCCCCATAATATGTAAATTTATCGAATCACTAGGTGTAAGACTGTACTTGACCCCTACACAGAGGAGTGAAGTGAACGGACAAATTGAAAGACTCCATTCGACAGTTTTAGAAATCTACAGATGCCTCAGAAGAGAATATCCCGCACTTGAGGTAAAAGAGTTAGTTGAGGTGGCTGTAGATAGGTATAACAATACTGTCCATTCCGTCATCAGAAAGAAGCCTAGTGATGTGTTTTTTAACAGAAGTCAAAGGATTAATTATCAAAATCTCATTGACTTCCGTTCAAAGGTTAATAGGGACCTAAGAGGGCTAATAGAAAAGAACCTTCGATCTAGAAATCTAAAGCGCAATGCCAGAAAGACCAAACCAAGAAAATACAAAAAGGGGGAGGTGATATACGTTGCAATAAAAACCATAAAGGGGAAAAATAAGCCACTATACCAGAAAGAAATAGTTGAGAAAGATAATAGAGTAACTATAATTACAGCTAGTGGGAGGCGCATCCATAAGGCGCATATTAAAAACATAGGTAACTCTCATTAAAATACAATTGTATTTTTATATCGTTAAACATTTCCTATAAACATTTTCCGTAAAAATATATGTAAAAATATATATATATATATATACGTATGTACTAGATGTAAGTCTTCACCTACAAAAAATTATTTTAATTAATCATACACAAAGAATATATTAAAATCATGTATCTTTCTTAGGAAAAATTAGGACTCATTCTCAGAATTGGGGTAACGTAACTAATTAACTTAATACCATTACAGTTTTGGGTTATTTCTAACGATAGCCACAGCACAGGGCTTCCAGATATTCAACTTTTAGTCTCCAATAGTTTCAATTCGCGCTGGTGATGGATGGATTATCAACGGGTGTTTCAAATTAGTACATATCATCAATCTGGACCAATATCGTGAGTTGCTGAATAGTATAGAAAACACAGCAAACAGCTCGTTACGTAGCGGCGACAACAAATTGATCTTCGATTATCACCTCAATTGGATTAACGATCATCTGTGGGAACTTCAAGCTAAACCAACAAGAACTGTTAGATCCATCAACTGGATAGGATCAGCGTGGAAGTGGATCGCGGGGTCTCCAGATGCCTCGGACTGGAACGCCATCCTTAAAAGCCAAGACGAGATCGTAGATAACAATAACCACCAATACAAAATTAACAAACAACTTTTTATTTCTTCCCGAGAGGCTTTGCAAAGAGTCAATCAGGTCATCGGCCAACTTAATAGCATATCCAAGGATACCAGAGAAGAACGTATTGAGAGCGACATTTTCCACAGGTTATTGATTATGAGATCGGAAATCAACGAAATTATACGGGCATGCCAGATGGCTAAATCTGGGATTGTAAACAGCAACCTGCTCGACAAAGAGGAAATTAATCAACTCCTTGCGGAAATGGAGACACTCCCTTACCAGAATGCGATAGAGGCGACGGAATTCGGGAAACCGTCCATATATACTAACGGTTCCCTCTTACTGTATGTTATTTCAATGCCAAAATTAAGCCCAGCTAGATACCACATGATTATAACAAGAGCCGCCATAAAAGAAGGGAAGCAAATTGACTTGCCGTTTACAAAGGTACTTATAAGTCAGAAGGAGACATATGGCATGAAGGATGAGTGTCTCATGATCAATAACTCAACTATATATAATATAATAATTAAATTATATAATTAAAAATTATATATATATATATATATAAGGCGCTACAAAAACTTCCAGAAGACAGTTGCCTTCCAAAAATCCTAAAAGGAGGTCACGCGGAATGTCATTATCGCCCAAGCAAACAGGAGGTAATTGAAAGATTAACTGATAACATTATTTTTGTTACACATTTCAAGGGCGAAATATCAAGTGCCAATGAGACAATGCTCCTTGAGGGAACGAATGTAATTCACCTTGCTAACGAAACGATTCATCTAAGGAACAAGACCTACTCTGCCAAAGAAATTATGTACCATCAAGCGTTACCACCTGCACTAGTAAACGTCACGGATAAAGGATTAAGAGTCGACCTAGAATACTTGCATGAACTTAGCATGAACAACATCAGGAACCTTGGAGGCCTCAAAGACTCTCTAAAATTCTATATTATTACAGATCTATCGATAATAGCTATGGTTATATGTGCCACTATCATATTATGGCACATGTTGACAAGGAAGCTGAAGTAACCTGCAGTCACCACCCTGGAGATGAAAACCCCGGTCACCGATCCACCAACAAAGCCAGCAAGACAACCCCATTCGTATCTTGATCTGCGGGACGCAGACTTTTGAGGGGGGAGGAGTTATCACCCTGCGCACTGTGCAGCCATAAGGTGATCGACTTCCATTGCACAATATGCATGCACACGCGCCGTAACCAGACACCTCAACTATGTGGGAACCTGCAACGCAGCATATTCCCTGTGCTGTGGATATTTAGGGTATTTTTAAGTTTGATGATAAGCAAAAATATGTCTTCTTTTTAAGTAATTTGTTAGAGTTGAGTTTAGTTTGGATTTTACGTTCAAGCAGACAAAACGTGTTAAAATAAATAAGTTAACTTGTGTTAAAGTTTTAAATCGCTTTTCTTTCATTTCTCAAGAAAGTCTCGAACTCGATCTTGAGAGTTCGAGCAAAATAATTTTTTTAAGAATCTCGAGGACGAGTTTCGTAACTATAACAATAACAATAACAATAACAATAACAATAACAATAACAATAACAATAACAATAACAATAACAATAACAATAACAATAACAATAACAATAACAATAACAATAACAATAACAATAACAATAACAATAACAATAACAATAACAATAACAATAACAATAACAATAACAATAACAATAACAATAACAATAACAATAACAATAACAATAACAATAACAATAACAATAACAATAACAATAACAATAACAATAACAATAACAATAACAATAACAATAACAATAACAATAACAATAACAATAACAATAACAATAACAATAACAATAACAATAACAATAACAATAACAATAACAATAACAATAACAATAACAATAACAATAACAATAACAATAACAATAACAATAACAATAACAATAACAATAACAATAACAATAACAATAACAATAACAATAACAATAACAATAACAATAACAATAACAATAACAATAACAATAACAATAACAATAACAATAACAATAACAATAACAATAACAATAACAATAACAATAACAATAACAATAACAATAACAATAACAATAACAATAACAATAACAATAACAATAACAATAACAATAACAATAACAATAACAATAACAATAACAATAACAATAACAATAACAATAACAATAACAATAACAATAACAATAACAATAACAATAACAATAACAATAACAATAACAATAACAATAACAAT